>OX420953.1:1200000-1800000 GCA_949091785.1 Polymixis lichenea | reverse complement strand
AATCTACACGTCACAGGAGCTGGTGAACGCTACTGCAGCACCCAAATTGAAAGAAAAGAAAAGAACGAACGAACGTTTTTTTTTTTAAAAAAAAGAAAAAAAAAGAAAGAAACATTTATTTATTTGTCACAGAAACATATGTTAAATGATAAATCATAAATGATTTTATTTCTGTAAGTAGGTTTGTACAAACACTTTTACAAGTCAATCATATTTTTAAAACTAGATGAGGTCGGAGTTTCCTATCTGACTACTCTGAGAAGAAAGGCTGAAACAAACTCAGAGGTCACAGTCTCTTTTAAAGTCCAGACATAATCTTGGTCAGATTATGTGAAGACCATGTGGATCGGTGTCTGAAATAGTCTTTTGAAGAAAGAACCACACAGATTTAGTGGACCTGTCCATTCAAGATCCTATAAAAGATGACATACTTAATATAAAAAAAACATGATAACAACACATATTTGTACACAGGCATAAAGGACATAAATAACCGGCGGCTGCACGCCCTGACTGTGACAAGAAGGCTTCCACTCAGCATTCACACTACCACACAATCTATCAATATCTGATTCCGTCTTATGTTCAAAAAGTTTGTCCGCGCAACAACGTAAAACGCACAATGAATATTGAAAACTGTCAAAATTAAAGCCATTGCTACTGGTATTGCGTTACGCAATTACTTCGCTATTGTCTGCACGTTACAGGAACTGATGGTGGCAAAATCGTAGCCAAAATCTGGGGTGATTGTATTTACATTACCATCGACACGCTAGCAAAAAGATGGTACTAGATTGCCTTTGCTTATTTCTGGTGATATACAATAAGCAGCCTCGTTGTATGTCAGAAATACAGAGCCTAGCGTAGAGCCTACCTATAAGTGGTGGAGTAATTATAGGCATATGAGACATTGCAACTTTGTGTCTTGGTTAAGGGTAAGTATTTATAGGTAATACTAATGGAGCAAGTTTGCCATCAAGTGGTTTTGAAGCAGTAAATGGTGTCATAGAAATAAACTACCAATAAACCAAGGTTTTAATAGAAGTGGGAATCACGTTCTACAAGCCTTCCCATTTATCTGAACAAGAAGTATACTGTCTCCTGACCTATTTGTCGAAATCCAATAATTATGACATAACATCAAATAATACAGATTTTAGCAGACAACTCTTCAAATTAAGCAGAATATTTAGACAAGAGGACACTTAGATTATTATTTATTTAACGCTATTACGACACATTTCAAGAGAAATGGTGGTCATTTCTTGACCATGTTATTATAACTTAATTCGTAATTAAAAACAAATTAGCTCAAAATGACCCATAATGTGTAGATTTTTATCTTAAAGCTATCTGCCATTGGCGCTATATTGTGGGCCGTGACATGGAGTAGAATATACTACAGAGACCTAACTTACAATTCACTACTAAAATGTGACATAGCTTTTATGCGGCAAGATTGTTAAAAGGTATGACTCCGCTGCATGCAGCAGTGCTGTCGCAGTGGTGCTGCCTGCCGTGCTGATTCCAAGCAAGGCGGCACAGTGGGGCGACACTGCCACTCAGCAGTGCTGCAGCTGCATTGCTGCCGCGACATTGCTGCGTAGCTCAGAATGTAATGTCATATAAACTTATAGAGAATATATGGGGACCAGTAGAACAGCGGCAGCACTGCTACGTGCAGCGGAGCTCGGAATCATACCTTATGCAGGTTTGTTCCACTCGTCACACATCATCATCTGCCTAGCCTTTTCCCAACTATGTTGGGCTCGGCTTCCAGACTCTTTGTGAAGTTTATATACTAACACATAAATGTGATGTGCACTATCATCATCATCATCATTATCATTTTAGCCCGGAACCACCCACTGCTGGTACAGCCTCCCCTTTTTCTGCCACACTTCCCGGTTCCGTGCGTCCTTCAACCAGCTTTTTTGTTTAGTAGATCTGTACAAATACTTTTACACGTTAATCATGTTTTTTTTTACTAGATGGGGTCGGCGTTTCTCTATCTGACTAGTCTGGGTAGAAAGGCCGATACAAACTCAGAGGCCACAATCTTTAAAAGTTTCGACATCTTGGTCATTTCATGTGAAGACCAGGTAAATTGGTGTCTGAGATTGTCTTTTGATTGAAAAACCACACAGATTGATTGGACCTGTCCAGTCAGTGCACGAATTTATCCGTTATCGTGCAGGTCAACTCAAAACACACATCTTAGCCAATCCCTTCAGAAATTTCAGGCATGTTTTATAACCAACGCATTTGCTTTTGCGTGAGTCGTTTGAGCACCGCAATGAAGTGTGCACTCTGTCACACTACTTACTCATGTGCCCATACTGATGGTTAAGATAACGACTTACTACAGTAAAACGGGTCGTTATAGCTCCGCCAAAAGCTTACAACGTACTGTTAATTACTAATTAAATTAATGGTTTCATTAAAAGTTTATGCCCTTTTAATTTATGGAAGGTATTTAGGTAAATGAAGTAGCTGGAAAGGTTTTTTGTGAAGAGGTTGATTAAGTTAAGGTATAATTAGTTAACAGCTGCTGCCCGCGACTCCGCCCGCGTCAATGTTGAGAAATATCCAAAGGGAACCATCTCCCGGGATGAAAAGTCTCATAAATAGCATTGCATGGCCCAAGGAATAAAATTTTTCACACAAACCCGCTATTTCACCCCTTTACGGGGGTAGTTTTGTAAAATCCTTCATTTGCTGACATCTTCTACGCATAAATAATCTACCTCTGCGCCAAATTTCATCTTCGTAGGTCTAGTATTTTTGAGATTTCGTGTTTATCAGTGAATGAATGAATGAGTGTCTTTTCGCTTTTATATATTTGTTATAGATTTACAAATTGTTAAAATCTATGGGAGCGCAATATATTTTTTCTTTTCAATAGTAATGATATACCTTCTAAAATTGGTAATATTTAATGAGCTGAATCAGGTTCTCTCTGTTTAAATTCTTTTGTTATCGTATAATAAAGTGAATTTCATGACATCACATCGGTTTCAGGTAAGCGAATGATTATGTCGGACTTTATCCGTAAATATGAGCCATGGACCACCGGTTGTTGGCCACCCTTCATTCATCCTGTCAACATGACTGAACCAGCTAAGCATACCTACTTATTTTAATAGTTGTCACTACCTCTTCTTTTTACACGCACCGTTGCCTTAGATTGCCATAAATTACGTCACACAAATTTTATGGTGTTTTGGGGGGTCCCCCGTCTTTGTCCCAGGTGGTCACACTTGTGAAAGCCCCTCCCCCTTGTGTGACGTCGTAAAATTTAAATTTAAAATAATCTACATAAGCCTTTATAGATTGAGTTAGTAATATTTTTAAAATTTTTGGTTAACATATAAATTTCGAGTTTTAGATTTTAACATGTCACGTCACACAGCTTTTGACCTCCTGTCCCTTGCCACACAATGTCACATTTCGTTGACCCCCCCCTCTTAACGTGTAACGTAATTTATGGAGCCTCCTATCACATCATTCCTCAGCCTATAATTTACAACGCAGGTGTGAGTGGAAATGCAGGGAAGGAACGGAGGACGTATATAGTGCGTAGTGTGCTTGCATTTGTAGCACTCTTCCTCACTGTTGATAACTGTGATCTCACTGTTTATACCATCTATGTAAAACATATGGAATGCAATAAAGAATTGAATTGAATTGAATTGAGTGACTTTATTGGTGAAGTTCTTTAGAAATGTCAGGGGCGTAGTACTCGCAATCGGCGTGTGTGTAAGACCACATATTTGCACGTAAAACACGCAAAAAGAGTATGTAAGGATCATGGGAAGAAGGCGCGAGTTTATGTATCTATGTTTGTAGAACGTAAACGCATTCGTAGATATGCATCTACGAATGCGTTTTCATACGCACAATATAAACGTGCTTAACCAGTGTGATGAAGTCATCGTCGGCTTCCAGTTTAACCGGATGCAGGTGAATACCAGTATTTCACAAGGAGCGACTGCCTATCTGACCTCCACAACCCAGTAACTGGGTAACACGTTACCCCTGCCCCCTAAAATCCTACTGCTGAACACCTGGCTACGTGGGGGGCGGACACGCGTACTGTACAACTGTACAAAAACTTATGCGGCTAACAAGGAAAGGTAACTCCTTTATGGAGTTTTGCGAAAAACCTCAACAAAAAGACAGTGTCTGTATCCAATCGCAGACACTGTTTAAAAATAAAACACAAACATGTACTTAATCTAAAACAAACAAAACCCAAAAAGCGAAACAACAAAAAAGGCAAAAAAAAAAAAAAACACGTTACCCCTTGGTAAGACTGGTGGTCAGACTTTCTGGCTTCTGACGATTCGTAACGACTGTTAAAGATCGACGAATGACACAAGGGACCAACGACTTACCGTGCGTTTCGAGGCACGGAGGGGTCTTGGTACGAGAAGAAGGTACCCATCGACACGAACAACCAGTGTGATGAATTGTGGCTCAATATTGCGTTCACTTTGTCAGCTAAAATCAATCCCATTAATTCGCAATCAAACTTCTCATCTTCAACAAACAAACGCTTCGCGTCTGACTGCCCAAGGTGCATAACCTCTGTACAAAAATAAAGGAGTCTGCGCGCTATCGCATATCGGTCAGATCTGCGCCTTGCATCGCATTGTGTGCCGCGCAACACCGTGACGGAGCGCGGTATGCAGTATGTTGCAATTAACTACGTACGTAGGTACATAGATAAAATTAATTAAGCATACAATATTGCAGTATGCGGCTGTTGATATCGGGTCTTTGAGTTGTAGATTGTTTTTGGCTTTGAGGAGCGTCGTGTCTGCCAGTTTATGTCTCTCTCACTCTTCTGTGTCTCTTTCAAAAAATCGATGTGTCATTATTATTGCCATGATCTCTACCTACTTTACTCATAAAGCCACAAATTAGGCTAATATCTTCGAGTTTAAGAAAAAAAACTTGAGAGGTGTAAAGGGACACCCGGATGGAACGAAGTTCCTTTCGATTAATTAGTGAAGGAAATGTAATAAAATTTTAAAAATTGTACATATACATACACACACACACACACATATATATATATATATATATATATATACGGAAAAAATTAAGACCAAAAGTTGTAACGACACTTTTTGCTACAACAATGTACCAAAAAGTGTCGTTACAACTTTTGGTCTTAATTTATGCCGTCTAGCTTTCGCAACGCGCGATAAGGAACTTCGTTCCAAAAAAAATTGGCCTTGTAGAGCGTCGTGTCGGTCACTTTGTGTCTCTCTTACTCTTGTGTGTCTTTTAAAAACTTGATATGTCATTATTAATGCCTATGTATCTGCCTACTTTACCTTTAAGGCCAAAAATCAGGCTAATGTCTTCGAGTTTAAGAAATATGTTCGGATTTGTAGAATGTCGTGTCTGTCACTCTGTCTCTCTCCCTCTTCCGTGTCTCACATTCTTCTGTGTCTTTTAAAAACTTGATGTGTCATTATTGATGCGTAAGTATATCTACCTATGTTACCTATAAGGCCACTAATCAGGCTAATGCCTTCGAGTTTAAGAAAAAGGTTTGACTTTGTAGAGTGTCAGTGTCAAGTCAAGTCTGTCAGATGTGTTTCTCTCACTCTTATGTGTCTCTTATTCTTCTGCATCTGCGTCAATTTTTCATTGAAAGGTGGAGAACTTGACATAGGGAGCGAAGAGTTTATTGCTTTAAGTTAGTTCATAAAAGTTTCCAGAAATATTCGTTTTTGTATGGAGTTTATTAATTATAGCTATGATATTTCATCGTTTTAATCGAGTGCGAAAATTACGTAGTCGCTTTAAATACCACCCAAACTTTTTAGATAAATAAATAAAAATCTATATAGCAGTCCACATGATCCACAAAGAGCACACACGAAAAAAAAAAATATGCCCACACACAAACATAAAGACCTCTAGACACAATATCCACATAATTTACTCTTCTTTTGAACACAATCCGTGGCAAATTCTTGAGCTACAGAAGCCCGGGTCAAAGCACTATCTTAAAAAAAAAAATTACTTAATCATTTCCAGTGTCCACTTGTGTTTGCTTTTGTTCATAAAAACCAAACCCACGCTAGTAAAATTATGCAAATCACAAGACAACAGTCTAATCTAAGGTCATGATAACTTAACACTTTGTCTTATCTCTAGTCATAATATCTACACAATAGACTTATCTATATTTTATTACAATTTATAATAAACATACGAGTGATAAAATAATGGGTTGTAGGTACACAAAAGCTCATAATCTTTCATTTATTTCGAATGTCTCCGTCTACGAAACAAATTAAAGGAGAATGCCCATTTACATCCATCTACGGACCGCCGTTTGAATCAGATATTTTTGTATGATAACATAAATTGGATATAAAAGAGGGCTGATGTCGTACTTTCAAACGAAATAAAAATTATCTGTGTATTTTGTAGGGTTTAAGTTGTTTTTCGATTTTGTGTTCAGTTTCGAGGTTAGTTTTGTAACAAACCTCTCACCACAAAAAGCAGTCCTTTACAACAATATGATTTGAATTCACTTACGACAACAGAGAATAGCTCGAACAAACCAATGAGTGACATTAAATACAAAATATTAACTCCACATATGATTTCGATCATGAGAACTAAGAAAAGTAAAAAAAATATTTTATAATTTCTGAGTATATTTTTATGGCCATACTTTATCCGTTAAAGCGATACTGATTTTGGTCAATGTCCTTTAATTTGATAAATTTACTGTTTGTTTACTATTAATTAAATAAAATTTTCTTCAAAAACATTAATTGGTTTTACTAAACTTCAACTATATCCGACGATCCTGTTACTTACATCTTTTGGTGACTGTGCAAAGGTTAAGGATGTTTGAGACGAGGCAGTAAGGGTAGGGCCCAAATTGCCACGTTTCAAAAATGTACCCTGTATCCGATGTCCTGTATGACCTTCCTACATTTAACCTGCATAGTTTTGGACAGAACAAGAAGAAAAAAATTCAGAACTTTAGTAGTTTTCTATTTTGAATCTTAATCCGGAAATTTATAATTTTGAGAAAATTAAATAGGTAAGAAACACATCAGTTCTTGACGAACAACACAACGTAATTACATGGAAAGCTCTCAATCGATTACGTACCCAAGTAGGCCGCTGGTGACACAATTTATCGAAGTGGGGGCTTACTGACACATCCAACACCCAGTGCGAGTGTGATGCTTCTGATCAGACTATGTCCCACTAGCAAGAGTGTCCTAAATGCCCGATCACCTGCAGCTCGGATGACCTAAAGAATGCCACTGATGCTGCAATTAACATGGCCATCTACTGGGCTCAAAAAATGTAAAAAAGAAGTGTTGGGGTACCGTCGACACGAAAAGAAGAAATGTAATCTTATAAGAAAATACCTTTGTTATTTAAGAATTAAAATGTTTCTTAAAAGTTTTGAAGAATAAGTAGCACTTTAATTAAACAATCAAAATCGTGAAAGTATCAACGGAACTTTACAGAAGAAAGTCAATCACCAATCAATCTTCAGATCAATTCAATTCAATTAATGAATTAATTGATTAACTGTAATCCAATTGTTATTACAACTGGCGATGGCGGTTCCGTTTCGAATAATAAAATCCTTTCAGTCGTAAAACTTAACACTGTAACTGCATTCGCATAGGTAATGAAAAATATTATTGTTATTTTATTTTTATGTGAATTTGTGCATTATTTTTAAGACTCAAGATTTCAGAAGGTTGCAGTATTTTTAATTAATCTTTTGAATGGATATTTTTATTACACATTTTTGTAATCAAATGTTTCTAAATTCAAAGTGCATTTATTATTACCCAGTAATGTTTTCCACGGTATAAATTTTATTAGTAACTGTAGGAAGAGGAACAAATTAAGGCTCTTCCTAGTCTATTCCTCAACATTCATAATACATAATTATTGTGTATTCATTAACAAAATATGAATCTTAATTGAATTGCTTCAATAAAAATCTTCCTTAAGACCAAAACAAACATGAGAACCACCGTAATTTATTAAAATTAAGACTTGTATCTTAACCAATTAATCATTAGTCATGTAGCATTGGATTCGCTAATCATAGATCCTCCCTTAAATACGTCAGTGTATTTCACGGGGAAAATTATAAGCAAAACGATTCAGTTCAGGCAATTAGTGACTAACATAGGTTATACACTTTTAACACACAGAATTTGTGTGGTCTATTCCGTACCGTGCCTCTATTTAAGTTTAGTTCAAACGACATATACAACACACGCCTGTCAATTCCAACTTGAAAATCTACAATGTGGACTGCAATTTCTCCTGTGTAAGACTGAGCGAGACATCATGTAAGAAAGAGACGGATAGGTTATCACATTGCTTAGGCGAGGGGCGGCGCTTAAAGCCACGCCCACTTGTATCGATCGGCGCGAGGTATAATTTATTCATAATTTCAGTTATTATGTCCTCTTTCGAATAATATTGTACGCCGCGGCGCGCAGAGGGTTAATTGGCATTGTAGCATAAAAAAAATTTCGGTACCTGGATGTAAAATGATTTTGTGATGTAGATAACAAGGAACTAATGACCAATTAATTGCTATGTAGACCTTGCCTATATATTTCCTGCTATATTTAATACGTAAACGTCAGTTTTGTATTGGTTTTTACATCAGACAGGAAACAGTGGCTAAATGGATATCATACCTATCGATCTACGAATATGTTCACAATTGGAACAAGTGACGCGGTTACACACCAATAGGTATAGTAAGCATTATTTAATAGTTGCGGTCTAGAGTTATTCTTGAAACATACTTTAAAAACCGCTAACATTCGTCAAATGCTATAATGCTTGCTGGGCTATGTATGACACTTCCATCAAACCATATCATAATCCTTGTTGGGCTATAAGACTACCAAACCATATATTATTTGCTTAGCCTTTTCCATGTACCTATGTTGTGGTCGCATTCCGAATGTCTAACTGAATCTGAATGTCTAAATGTCTAATTGAACTGACAGCACGGTTGGCGCAGTGGTTAAGTGATTGACTGCTGTGCTGCGTGTAGCGGGTTCGATTCCCGCATGGAACAAATAGTTGTATGACCTACAAGTAGTTGTTCCGGGTCTGGCTGTTTGTGTATGTGTATTTAAATGTTTGTAAACGCACCTACAATGCAGGAGTAATTACTAGTGTGGGGCAACGTTTTAAAAAAAATGCAGCTAAAAATCAGTATTTTATATAGATCTATTGCGGTATGAGGAACAGCACTCTAATTGCGTAACTCACGATTAATCATAATCGGTTACATTTTGACAGTTCAACATTATTCATTGCGTTATTTACGTTGTTGAGCAGACACATTTTTCGAACATATGAAGCAATGGTTTAGCAGTTTGTTTCATTATGATTAATCGTGAGTTACGCAATTAGGGTGCTGGGTGGAAAAGTTCACTCAAGCTGTATAGAAAAGGGGGGATCCTCCGACCAGACGGGTGTTGCGTCTGGGGGGCTACTCCATAAGTCCATCGTCGAAGATACGGGCCCGTCCAAAAATAGTTCGATACTTAGGAATGAACCTTACTCCCGATTTATTAACTTTTTCGGGCGGGCAAAAACACATCGAGAGTAAGGACACCTGTCAAATCGTGTTGCCATACATTTTAACTTCGGGCCACAAACTTATCTTATATCCGTAGGTGATATGGTGTAGAAAACGTCCGTAATATCGGCCGAAACTACGGATTTCGTGCTTAGAGAGTAGATCCCCTGGTGGGCAATTGTCCAGGATGTTGTATACATATGTTAGTTGCGCGGTAAACTCTGCTTGAAAGATGCAAGAATTTTGCTCGACGTCAGTATGATGGGTCACAGGGCGACTGCCTAACTTACCTCTGATATATAGTTACTGCGTAACAGTATTCCCCATCCATCCAACCCACACCAGACCCATCAATATTGCCTTTACCCTCTTAAAACCCTGTTTAAGACTAGATTCCTTTCTAGGATAACATGGCATCTGTGATGCTATATCTATAGCCGATGCCCAGTGACCTACCAGCATTCATAACATGACCATCGAAGAAACGGAAGAAATGAAAGGCAAAATAACAGTCGTGGAAAGAGTTCTACAGCGAGATGTCAAAACTGAAGACGCAACCTTAGCGCTCCTGTCTTAACTAAGGTTTTATTCGAGACATTGGATCACAGTTTTTTGATGAAATTGCTTCTGATAGCCTCTCTATAGTATTTTAGCATAACGGGGTCATGTCCGCAACTCCACGTTGAAACGCGTAGGTATGGTGTATAATTTCTTAAATCTTTTTGTACTAAATTTCAGTTCTTCCACAGAAAAACTCCGGCTCTCGCTATGCGTGGGCTGCGGCGGCCAGATCCACGACCAGTACATCCTGAGGGTGGCTCCGGATCTGGAGTGGCACGCCGCTTGCCTCAAGTGTCAGGAATGCCGGCAGTTCCTCGACGAGTCCTGTACCTGCTTTGTGAGGGATGGGAAGACGTATTGCAAGAGAGATTATACTAGGTAAGGAAATAGCAGCCATTTATTAACATATCATAAATAGAAGAAGACCAAAGTCAACGAAACGAACGAACCGACGAACGACGAATCGACGAATTGTGTGTGAAACAATGTGTGGCTCAAAGCCATATCGGGGCCCAAACTGAGCTTGAATAACAACACGATTTGACAGATGTCTCTGTTCCCAATGTGTATTTGCCTGTACGAAAAAAAACCGACTCTTTTTGACGGATCGATTACTTTCGAATGAGGCCCGTAGCTTAGTTGACGGACTTAAGGTGAATCTAGTCCACATTTTTCCCATACAAACTTCGGGAGTGTATTACTCCACTGTTCGAAAAAAAAAATAAACATGGTATGGTTTGGTCTCATTATTAATATTGTCTGTACGGAAACAGAATACTAAAATAAAAAGCCATTAAAAAGTTAGGAGCTAACAAAGATTAGTCTTTCTTGTTAATTTAACCTAACTTTGGGAATGTTTAAGTAATAAAAGAAGTGTAAAATCTCCAAAATTAAGTCAGTACCGACAAAGCTCAAATATCGAAAAATTCAATAAACTTTATTAGTAATTGATTTATGTAGTGGATTTTTCATAAAACTCGATCTTCCGAAGGACTTTTCTTAATTTTTTACGCGCCTGTTTTACTATAAATGATCCTGCATCTCACTCAATAATGTTGTGCGTGTAGACTGGCATATAACTGCTCATCACTGATACTACCTCTGTCGTTCTGCCTGGTAAGACAGCGTGCTTTTTAGCCAAGCCCACCGGTGAGTTCGAGCCCGCGACTAGATTCCTCTTAAAGAGTGAACCCCAAGTTTAGGAAGTAGAAGATTAATCTAGACTAGCGAATCTACTACAGCACAGACAACCCTGAAAATATGGTTCTGGTTCTACGTATAAAAATAATGCCTTTAAAATTATAGCCAGCGTTCTGCCAGGGCCCCAATTCTGTATCGCTACAATGATTCCCCGCGGAATCTTACTGCGTTCAAACTACGTCAAAATAGTTTTTTTTAGAAACCAATGTAACGGTAAGGAATCGAAATGTCATATTCTGTATGTTCCAAGACAATTTGTCGATATTACTAATACGATATCAGCAGAATTCGTGTGTGATTGACGTAGTTACGCGTAAGGAATCGTTAAGTGGTCATAGTGAATTCAATTACTCGATTTTAACTGTTAAGGCTTCTTCAAACAGCCGCGACGCGACAGCGCGACGTGACATTTGTAGAACAATTTCCATTAAGTTTTCATAGAAATTGTTCTACGAGTGTCGCGACGCGACCGTCGCGTCGCGCTAGTCTGCACGAGCCTTTAATCTAAATGTCCAAAGCAGCGGTGAACAACGAACATAGGAAGATTCAATTTCTGACATCAAATCAGAACCCGACCAATCAAATATTGATCTTCCACACCGAGTCAAATGAAGACACGGTAAATCTCACTAAAGCATAACAATCGAAACTTCAGAACACGAACAAGTCCGTTCTCATTACAGATCTAACAGCAATCACTAATTTCACATTCCTAAAAAAATATCGAACGAAAAAAAAAAGAAAACAAAACATTGGTAATCGAAAACCCGCTTATCCGGCCGGTGTAAACGGGAACAAACAGATATCGTGTTCCCGCCGCCCGCCGCGCTGTCAAACTGACGTTTGTTTTGGCGCCAAAATACATAATGCTGAGTTGAGCTGCGTTTGTTTTCACTTCGGCACATCACAGTGAGACTTTACCAACGCATTATGCTGTTCGAAAACGTATTTTCTGCTTATCACGTTCAGTTTTAGTCTTTATTTCCTTGGTAATAAAAACTTTGAGGTTATAATTTTATTTTACCAACGGTTTTAGTTTGTTTGCATTAGTGTAATACTATATTTTAGCAGCGAGAAATGGAAGGGTGAAAAGATAAACATTAGAGGTTATTTTAGTGAATTTCATCTTTGGAGTCTGTGTGTATAAAGTGGCGCCTGACTTATGATTGACGTAACGCTATTCTTTTTTTAGACTGGAGTTTTAGGCATTTTGTAAACTGTTGATAAACGGAAGAATTTCCATACATTTCTTACTTCCAGTGGCTAATGTAGGAGTCAGACAGGAACGTGGAGGAAAACGTCAACACATCTTCTTTTGAGTTTGAAAAATCTTTTTATGTCAAAAGCAATCATAATTGGTTTTTTTAGTCGACTCGCACGAGTTCACTCGCCCGAATTGGGCGAATCGTCACTATTCAATCATATAATATTTTCTATCGGCGACTCGCACGAAGTTAATTTATTTGTAGACAATTCCAGAAATATACACCGTGACATTTTAGTCGCCTTATAACGGCAGCCCACTTCATGTATCCAATGGATACTAATCTATTATTAAAAAAAAAAAATGATATTTTTGAAGATTTGCATAATCAAAAACATGAAAATATCACTAAGACGCATGAAATAGTTTGAAACACCCTGTTATGGAGATGGAATTCATGGTGAAATGCAATGGTAGGTAGGTAGATATCTTCTACCGTTTGATACGTAAACGTTATTAACAGGGGGGGTGTTTCATAATTCTAAAGCATTATTTATTTTTCTTAATTAATGGTGACAATATTTTAATCGCGCCTAGAGCTATTTTATATCGGATACATTGAGTGGACCACCTTTGTAAGACGTCTAAATGTCACGGTGTATATTAGGCTTCGGATAAAACGTTAAGGAAACAACGAAAATTTAAGGAAAAAGTACAGTTAAGTTTATTACTTAAATACAAAACTTGCCAACTGCCTAATACGTATTTCTGAAATTGTCGACTCGACCACAAATAAATTAACTTTGTGCGAGTGAGTCACCTACAGAAAATATAATATTATTTCAAAGAGACGATTCGCGCATTCGAGCGAGTTAGTTCGTACGAGAGAATTCGTGTGAGTCGACTAATAAGTCTAATAATTGAAGGTGGATGTGGTTTCGATAGAAACGAAAATACAGGATGAAAATAAAATACACTAATTTTGTGTAGTGACAAAATAACTACATTAAATACACATGCATATAATAGTTTACTAGTAGGTATGTACTATTGTACAGTATGTTATATTACAATAAAACAATCCCCGATATTTTCTAATTACTTTGGATAGTATTTTCCGTGTTTAGCTGGAATTCTAGTCAATAAACCACGTTGAAAGACTTAATGCGGGCTTTATATAGGTGACTATAGCCGACTGTCTAAATGGCAACTCAGCTAGGCCGCAAGTGACTGAAATCGCAAGTTCCAAAGTACCTTAAAGGGTTCCGTACCTCAAAAGATAAAAAGGAACCCTGATAAGATCATTCCCTTGTTCGTATGTCTGTCTGTCTGTCCGTGTGTCACCACCGATTTTCTCAGGAACGGGCGGACCTAGCAAATTGAAATTTATACTAGATACTGAAGTCTATAGTTCCTATTAGGTGTATAAAAATAAAGATCCTCAGTCAACACGATAAAAAGATATGAGCAAATTTAGATTTACTCAAAAACTTGTAAAGACCAAAATTTACCTTAATTTTCAACTTTTTTTAGTTTTCGAAATTGCCCTTCACTTGTGCTATAAGACCTTGCTTAAACCAAAATTGACAATTCTAGATCAACCGGAAGTACCCCATAGGTTTTGGGTCGAAAACCTATATGGTAGTTCCCGTTGACCTAGAATCACGAAATTTAGCAAATAGCAAGGTCTTACAGCACAAATAAAGGAAAAATTCCAAAGAATAAAAAAAGTTGAAAATTAATGTAAATTTTAGTTTTCGCGAAAATCTAAATTTGCCCACATCTTTTTTATTATGGCGGTATAATGGGTAGGTACGGAACCCTCGACGCACGAATTCGACTCGCACTTGGCCAGTTTTTTTTAGGTCATCTCGCAGGTCAACCTAGGAGGTTGTCGGCTTAATCGTACATGCCTGTGGTTACCTTAATAAATTAAGGCTAGGGCTTAAAAACTAAGCGACGGTGATACGCTAAGGGGAAATAAATATCGCTTAGTTGATCTAGTGGTCGCAAGAGCTGCTGAGCATGATGACCTGGGTTCGCTTCCCAGCAGCCCCGGATCAAGGGGGGGGCAAACCGGGCAGTTTCAGGGGGCGCTAAAATCGTAATATAGTATGAATAAAAATAAAAAAACTTACTCCATAAAGCGCCTATAGTGATGATGATGATGATGATGATAGGACTCCCTTTTGTGCGTGTCCGTTGTGCGTGGAGATTCTAGCTAACAGAGCCAGCCTAGCTCCGCCCAGAATTTCAGAAGCTTCCTGGGAGCTTCGCAGGCTTCGCGGAGCGACCTCACTGTTCCGAGAATTGCGCCTATAGTATACGGAAGCCTGTTTGGCTCACCGTTGACTTGTAAGAAAAAAGCGCCACACAGGCCCACACCTAATTAATTTAATTGAGCTCAAACGCTGTAGTGAAGGGCGCCACTGTTAAGTTTCTGCCACAGTTCGAAAAAATCGTAGATCCGGGGCTGCTTCCCAGGTCGGGCAACGGGTCTCAGTAGCAGTCCGGAGTCTGGATTTGTGCCCGGTTGATGGTAATAGGCTTGTCCTTATTATTTATGTGACTTAAACACAACTGACGAACTGTGGGTGTCTTATAGGTATACCTGTGCCCATCTCTTCGGGAAAAAAGGCGTGATGTTATGTTTAGTATCATAACCATCACGCTGACAGTTACTTTCCAATTCAAAATAGTACAGTCACCAAAAGAGATAAGTTACCAGGTTCGTCGTATATAGTTGAAATTTAGTAAGAAAACGATCGATGTTTTGGAACAAAAACGAATTTAATGAATTAAAATTTTGATTTCTATTCATTCATAAAAAAATTATTCGAATAAATCCATCGGGTTCTTACTAAACTTCGAGTATATCCGACAACCCTGGTTAATTATCTCTTTTGGTGACCGTACTACCTACCTAAATATTAATTTAGCATTACGCCACGCGTTAATCTCAAGGATTTAACAATATTCTACGAAAAAATAGATAAACCTATACTATAACATGTAGATGTTAACAGTTAACCTGAATCTGATAAGACTTCTTAACAAAGCGGCTACCCGTTTCCAGCAGTTCTAAGAATTATGCTAATATCTAGTACTTATAGTCTACGTCAATAGATGCCGACTGTCTCTCTGTCCATAGAGATAGCTGGTACCTATCGATTATGAACTGTTAATCGTTATATCAAGCGGCTATAGTTCTTGTAATAGACCGCTGAAGTGATAAATCTAAAATCATTTATTCAAACTCAAAGCATTTATTTCAAACTAGCATTTACCCGCGGTTTCGCTCGCGTAAATTTAGAATTTGACAATCTATTTGGGTTTGTACTCAGCTTGTAATAAAATATTTTGAAAGGCACGTGGCGCCATCTATTATCATAAGAACGTCATTGTTGTTTTCCTAGTAAACAATTTTTTTTTCGGGATGAAAGGTACCTTATGTCCGTTTCTGCACAACTGACAACGTATACGCCCAGGATGATCGGTTCAGTGGTTTTGGCGTGAAAAGGTAACAAACAAAGTTAGCTAAAGGACTAACCAATTACAAGCAATTTTAAATTGTCAAGGAGTGGAGCAATCAGAGCTTGTTTTTAAGCCGAGAAAACGAAGAAATGGGACAAATATACATGTACAACGTATAACGGAAAGGGTATAATAAACATATCGAGGGCACGGCTTTTTTGGATGATATCAAACAATATTGGAAGTGTTTTTTAATCCTACCTCGACATGTTCGGAAGTTATGAGAATTTTTAATACATTTATACCAGGGCGCCTACTCTCTAACCACGAAATCCGTAATTTCGGTCGAAGTTACGGGCGTTTCCTACTCCGTATCACTTACGGGCCTATGATTAGTTTGGGGCCCAAACTAAGATTGAATTACTACACGATTTCATAGTTGTCCCTACTCCCTATATGGTTTACCCGTCCAAAAAAGTTAATTAATCAGCTGTAGGAGTCCCTTTGAATCTTCGAACTATTTTCGGACGGGCCCGTATTTTCGTTGACGGAGTTAGAGAGTAGCCCCCCAGAAACTGAACTTTAAATTAAATTCTGGAAGAGATTTATCGTGATATTGGCAAGTAACGTGTAAAGTTATTGACCTACGTAGTGCGGTGACACGTTTGTTATGATTTGAATTTAAGAAACATGTGAAACCGAAAATTTGGTACGAATTCTTAGAATATTTTATTTCGAGCTGAAACAATGTATTGTGATTCTATACCAGCTGTTATCTTTAGTGCTTAAGGATAGCAATAGGGTTTCTGTTGCAACCTGTATAAGCAGTCTACAATTGTTTTCACTGCTGGTACACAAGTCTCTTCTCTGTGAGAGAGAGTGGGCCATAATCCAACGCGCAGTTGTAGGTTGTAGGTTCAAACTCAGGTGCTTTACTTTGTGATAATTCATCCCCACTGCTCTCAAAACGGTGAAGGAAGACATTGTGAAGAAACCGACATTTCCTAGAACCAAAAGTTCTAAAACATGTGACATCCACCAACCCGCACTGACCCCGATACAGACACCGTGGCCCCTGGTACACAGGTAACTGAAGGAACACAGGCAGGTTTTAGTCAGTAAAAGTCTGACACGCCCTCCCGCTCCATCCAGCGCGGGAGAAGTTATTTGATGATTTTCCACACAGAATAAAATCCCCGCGTGGTGGTTTATGGCCCCCTCCCTCTCCCATAGAGGAGGCCTCTGTCCCAGCAGTGTGAACATTATTGGCTAATTATGCTTGATTTTCTCCAGAGCAAGGCAAACCAAAAGCGAGCAAAGTTAAAAGAACAAAGCTAACCCTGAAACCGAAACAATACAAATAAAACAAAAATAGCAAATCAAACTTTATAATTAACCCTTTAAAAGCGAACACGGGACGGAAACGCAGTGTTTACACCAGCGGTCGAAGCGACCGCGTCTATCATCGTGCGGTAAATATAGGAAATGTACTGAAAATACTCTATTTAAGACAAAATATCATTGTTTGTAGTACCGAGTCCGTGTGTACTAATGATCCATCATTTTAGAGGAAACGGGGAACGATTTGAAGTGTTTTTATTGGATGGGAGGATTTCCTATAGGATGTTGTGGTGTTAACATTTTGGGGTTACTGTTGTCTTAATTATTTCTCTGATTGAAATTGAAAAAGAAAGTTGAGTGACGTAGTGGCAACTTTTTTCTGCAGATTTTAAAATCAATTTTTAACAAATGGTTTTTGTAAAGTTATTGTAATTGTCCATTAGAAAAGTACTTAGTTGGAAATGGCCAAATGATTTCCGAAAATACTTGACTTTGATTGTAGAAAGTATGCGATACAACCTATCCTATACCTAATAATACTCGTAAATGTGAAAGCTTGTGAAGATGTTTAGATGTTACTCAATCACGCTAAAACGGCTGAACGGATTTGGATGAAATTTGGTACACAGATAGTTTACAGCCTGGATTAACATATAGGCTACTTTTATATCGGTAGTACGTTCCTGTGGGATAACTTTCAACTCCATACGAGCGAAGCCGCTGGCAAAAGCTAATAAAAGATATAAATTAGAGCTCCTAACCCCAATTTTAGCTTTTTTGGAGTTCATAACATAACGCCTTATTCCTCCCAAGGAATGGGTAGAGTTACTTATAGTACACCGACATTTTACCAGTTATATTTAAGTCCCATTTAATAGGGGGCGAGCGTATTGCCAACAGTCGGGCACAAATCCAGACACCGGGCTGCTTCTGCGAAATTCCAAACAGAAAAACCCAATAGCATTTTGTCCGACCCGACAATCGAACTCAAGACCTCATGTTAACAGGAGCGCTTTGGACCACTAGATCAACTGGGTAGTTCAGTATTTACAGATAGGCGATTAGGAGCCCGGCTACGGCGTAGCAGAGGAACCTTACTTCGCTACGCCGCACTACGCCGTAGTAAAGTACTTAATGATGATTTTTATAACAGTAATAAATGCGTCACCATCATCATCATATCAGCCGAAAGACGTCCACTGCTGGACATAAGCCTCCCCCAAAAGGTGGGGATTTGCTATAATCGCCACGCTTGACAGGCGGGTTGGCGATCGCAGTATGGTTGTCAAATGCATAGAGAACGCTGCTGCCCATTCTCTAGTAAGTCCCTTAGTCGCCTTCTACGACACCCACGGGAAGATGTGGGATGGTGCTATTCTTTTACGTCCGGCACCACACGGAACCACGGAGGATATATCAAGGGCAACAAAAATAAACATTCTTAAAATAGTAATCAGACAATTTTTTATTGATATTTAGATACGACAAATTTTTAAAATGTATGTTAAAAAATATGCATATCAATATCAAAAAAAGTGTTGAATAATTTCAATTACCCTTCTGAACTTAACTTTTAATACGAAATTAATGTATGGCCCACGTATTCGTGGTTTTCATGGTAATAAATGTGTAGCTCGCGATAACTGGACGGCAAGCAAGGGTCTAATGAATGAATGAATGAATGAAATGCACCGATCTCATCGTGGGTTGACTAGACTCGGTTAATCGAATGAGCCCCAAGATTTGCACTAGCCCCTGGAGCCTCATGCTTCATGGTGTTAAAGAGGCCATTGCATATCAAGAAGTAGACCGGGGGCCGCGGTAATGGTCAGGTAGACGTGCCCTTAGGATAGGAAAGGATTGCGAGCCTACCGGATATGCATCCTTGAGTAAGCATTGGACTAGTGGAGAGACGGGTGGTATTTATTTATAGGACGGCCATCTTTTCATGACGACCATCATGTTGATTCAGGTCGAGCTTCTTGGTCCATTTATTATTTAGTCGATAGTCATGAATGTAAAAACAGCCGAGGAACGTGTGGCTAACAAATAACAGCCACACGCTTCGATCGATCAGGTTAGGCTTCGTTTACCGCGGTTGGTCCGTGGATGGCTGACCATATTTCCATACCAAGACCCCTCCGTGCCTCGATAAGCACGTTAAACCGTTTGACCCGGCTGTCATTCGTGGATCTTTGACAGTCAGACAACTAGCCTTAACAAAGGGTATCGTGTTACCACCGTGTACTCATTTGCTGAAAAGAAAGAAAGAAAAAACGTTTATTTGCGGTAAAAATGACGCAAAAAAAAATAAGAAGGAAACATGTCGTCGTCACATCCACGCAAAACGGCTATCGCTCAGCATCTATGCAAGACAGAGCCCCAGCGCTGGTTTTCAGCGACAGCCGGCTTTGACGTAATGACGTCGCCCGGTGCATCAAACAATTAACATCGAACTTATAGAAAAATAATATAATTAAATGAGAATGTGATACAATATACTAATTAGGAATATATCGAAAATAAAATTAAAAAAAGGAAATAGACAAACATGCTACGAGAATATCATCCTCAATAAACATTTTACTCTTTATGTAGTGGCAACATTTCGAAGCTGGGTTACTGGGTTATGGAGGTTAGATAGGCAGTCGCTCAATGTAAATTACAGGCATTTAGCTGCTGTTACACTAGAGCCAACACCTACGAAGTTGGGAAAAGACTTAGTTAGACGATGAGTCATGCTATGTAATAAAATTGTAAGTAAACTTTAAAATCTTATCACACATAAAACATGTGACAAAATATATAAAAGTAGGAAAGTTAAAACATGAAAGGTAATTAATCATATTGGTTCCCATTAGATAGTAAAGCCATCGACTAAAGCAGTATATGCGCCCTCGCGGCTCTATTCGCCGCAGGAGACGCCCTGTGCGACGGGAATCCCAGGCTGATTCCCAGCCACCGTAGGCGCGGGCTTGCGGATGGCAAATAATGGGTAGCTCGCTGTCCGGTAAGGACCAAGCCTGGGTCGACGGCGCGTTGTGTTCCACGCGCGCCTCAAAGAGATGTCTGCCTGGTGGGGTCCGCAAGGTACGATGCCTGCAGGGGTGCGGGTTGTTCGAAAGAGATATAGCGGCCTGGCACACAGGCAACAAGCACTCATGTTCCACCCAGAGCGGGAGAAGTTATTTGATGATTTCCCACCCTTAAAAAAAAAGGCATCGACTGGTTTATTTCAAAATTCATGAACAAAAACATATATTTTACTACAAAACCAACAACCGTCTTCAAAAAACAAAAAAAAAAAACAAAATAAAGTGAAAAATAACTTTAATTTTATCTTCAATTTATGGTTTTGTCTTTTCCCTTTTTTGCTATTTTATTTCCACTTTCCTACCACATACGTACCAATACTTGTTATCTAAACAGTGTTGGAAAGTTATTATCACTACATAGTATAAAACAAAGTCGCTTTCTCTGTCCCTATATCCCTATGTATGCTTAAATCTTTAAAACTGCGCAACGGATTTTGATGCGGGTTTTTTAATAGATAGGGTGATTCAAGAGGAAGGTTTATATGTATAATACACCGACCTCCACGCGGGCGAAGCCGCTGGCAAAAGCTAGTAACATCAAAAATATACTAGTGTTGTGTCTAGTGGAAAAAATACGTAACTACCCAAGCAACGTTATTAAAATTTATTTTGCACCTATTATCCAAAATTTCCGGAGATATAGCGTAATATATAGACAAAAAAAAAACAGTTAAATTGAGAACCTCCACCTTTTTGAAGTCAGTTAATAACAATAAACAAAAATCACAACTAAAACCAAACAAATCTCCGCATCAAGTCAGTTCAACTGAACAGCTACTGCGCAAGCGTCAATTAGCGTAACTTTATCCTGCGCCGGAGTGTCACGTTACTGTTTACGTGCTATTTACGGCAACTGACATGTTCTGGTGACGGGTAGGCAGGAGCCCAGGTTGTGTGGTCTTCGTTATGTGTTATCATATTTTGCCATATGGTTTTTGGATTGTTGCGGTGATTTAAATTGTCATGATATTTTCTAACAGTGTAACTATTAACAGTATGCATACACAGTATGCACTATACGTAGTTTCAGCTCAAAATAAAATACTCTAAGAATTGATACCAAACATTTTCGGTTTCATATGTTTCTTAAATTTGAATCATAACAAACGTGTCACCGCACTACGTAGGTCAATAACTACCACGTTACTTGCTAATATCACGATAAATCTCTTCCGAGTGATGTGTTTATTTCAATTTGAAAAGTTCGATTTCTGGTATCAATGTACTAAAAATTCTCATAACTTCCGAACATGTAGAAATAGGATTGAAAACCATCCAAAGAAGCCGTGCCCTTGGTATGTATATACCCTTTCCGTTACACGTTGTATATTGGCCAAAGAATCAGCATTGCCATACAACGTGGCAATGTTGCCAGTCTTTTGGGCACCTTTCCTGTTGACAACGATGCAGACGAATTTGATGCCCTATGATACTTTTCTTTTATATTGCCACGTTGGAATGAATATTTATAATGTCCCCATTGCTGAGACTCAGACCTCATCTCTTCGAGCGTGAGTGGGCCGTTATCCACCACGTGGGCCTTTGCGGATTTGTAGATATAAAATGTCTTGATTTTTCTTGGTTCTAGTACATGCTGGTTTCCTCACGATGTTTTCCTTCAACGCTTTGAGAGCAGTGGGGATGAAATTATTTACACTAAGTAAAGTACCTGCCTGGATTTGAACCATAAATAAAAAAATAGCTAAAGGTTTTGGCTACAGGCATAGTAAATAGTAAATTTATTATTAAGACACGTTTTTTTTTTGACATATTAGCACAATAAATAAACGATATCAAAATAAAATGAAAAAATTAAATAAAGTGCAATAAAGTGTCCCTAGATCCCACACTAGGATACCCTGTGTCGTGAGATCTAGTTATTTACAAGTTAATAGACCTATTACAAGTACACTAGTGGGTAGTTCAGTAATTATTTGGTTGCTTACTCTAAACAACATTTAAACTTACATATCCAGAGGAAACATGCAAAATACAATGATAAGGTTTGTGTAGTGTAATGTAGTGTAGATGGTATGTATTTGTAGTTATGTGTATGTATGTGTATTTATGTGTATTAAAGGGATGTGATACGCCTAGGTGAGCATTTCCGAAGGATTTAAAGTAAGTGAGAGGCATGCATTTCGAGGCTTGGAATAATCTCGAGATTTTTTATTTTTTTTATTTTACAAAACAATAACATTTTTGGGTTTTACAATTTTGCTCGCCAAACTTTGCAGTTTGATGGCGAGAAGCGCTTGTTGTTTAATACATTTTTAAAGTTATTTTAAACTTTTAAGAGACTAAAACTACTAACTAATTAATACGAAACAAACAACTAATTATGTATAAGTTTCGAAGTGAGTTTATTTATTGATAGTGGCTGGATCCTTGTTGGCGAGAAATAAACTCTTTAGTTTCGATTTTAGAATACCTTTACTGAGTTTAAGAGTTTGTCTCACTCAAAATATTTATTTTATTAAATACTTTTGGTACTAAACATCTGGAAGTTCTTTCCCCATAGTAATTTGTTCTTTTCTCTCATATGTTCTGTATGGTCACCCATCTACGACACGACCGCAGCAAGCGTAGCTTAACCTCCGATCGACCCGTGCGGCCAATATTATTTAGTCACGAGCTTCTCAATATGGACCACACAATACTTAAATAAAGTCATAATTTGAAACCACCTTTTATCTACCCTCCTGTTTAAGGAAGAACTTAAAAATATAGAATGTCCTAATTACGTAAATTATCTACTTTAGGGATCCATCGAAAGAGATGGATATCACGTATATGTTTCCTTGCTATCAGTCGAAGATAATATCATTGTGTACGTAGATAATATATGATAAACAATGATAGCCATGTGCCTAATACATCATAGTCCAACATAATATATCAACAGTTATAAAGATAAATTTTGGATATTTTTTGCAGGTTTATCGTTAAGGTGGCACTGTCTGTTTGTCTGCTTAAAAAAAAACTTGATCGTCTTAGGCCCGCTTACCCGTTCATAGGTTATCCTAAATAACTCGGAGTTAAGAGCTAACTTAGGGTTAACCAAATAATAAATCTTACGCCACCATGATTTAAATGTACAGTTAAACTTTTATATATTAAACATTAATTTTTAGTTACTTAACAGGACATAGACATTGAAATTATATTTTAAGTTTCGTCGATTGAACTGCAATGTTCCCAACTCAAAAAACCCCAATGTCCGGATATAATACATGATAAATATTGTTAAATTGTCATAATGAAAGGCTTTGTCTTTGTAAGTAAGTTACGCAATTAGGCCACAGTTTATTTTTTGTCGGCATTCTTCAAGGCTGGTGATTTATTACCTACTGGCTGCTGATGTTATTAAAATCAGTCCAGCCGTTTCGAAGATGAGCTGGGAAAAAAAGACAAATAATAAAAGATTTTTTGTATAATTTCATATGCATTAAGTAAAGACCTGTTATTTTGACACTACAAACATATACTTCAATTTTTTTTTTTTTTATAATTACTTTCATCCTTGTTGTACCTATTTTCTCTAAGCGACTATAAATATTCATCCTATCAATTTAGATCCACGATAGAATCATCCACTGTAAAAGCATATTAATCTAATCTAGAATATGACTACAAACCCATCATAAAGATCCAAACTAAAAAATAGTCCTGTTCTGACATGTAAATTGAGTAGACGAATATGCTAAGTATATTATTTTTATATGAAAACATAAAAAAACCCTACTACGTACTTACTTATCTCTATAAAAATACCACCATCATAAAAGTTAATTCTTATACATTTAACTAAACCACAAAGACGACTATCCAATTACGTAATAGAATACCATTTTTTACTTTATTACTCTCGACTACCAACATAGGAATACTAGAATGTATTGCCAACATAAAAACTAGAACGTCAAGGGTGCCAACGTAAAACTAGTACCTACCAACATTACAAACTTTCGCAAGGCTGCCAACCTACCTACACTTTCTAACCTACAAAGTAAATATACAGGTATCTCTCTAGCTATAGGCGATGCTTTTAGCAGGATTGCTGGGGGTGGGACCAGCCCCTAAGTGCGGTCGTTGACCCCTCCCCGCGTGGTGGATTTTAAAAATACATTGCGCCATCGTTTCTCAATGTATTTCAGTTTTTATAAGTTTGATTTTTTATTGCTATTGATGTAAATTCGATTTTATTGTGGACTTCTTTTTACGTGTTTGGATATTGAGATTTTTTAGCATTCTTCATATTGTTGCTTATAACAATGTTTTGTGTTGGTAACAATGGTTTTTTTTTTCTTTTGTGGGTGGGAAATCATCAAATAACTTCTCCCGCTCTGGGTGGAGCGGGCGGGCGGCATGTCAGACTTTTACTGACTAAAACCCACCCGTGTTCCCTCAGTTGCCTTTGTGCCAGGGGCGGCGGTATCTCTTTCGAACAACCCGCACCCCCGGCAGGCATTGGCCCTTGCGGGCCCCATCTGTTGCTGCTGACATTTCTTTGAGGCGCGCGTGGAATACAACGCGCCGTCGACCCGGGCTTGGTCCTTACCGGACAGCGAGCTACCCATTACTCGCCGTCCGCAAGCCCGTGCCTACGGTGGCCGGGAATCAGCCTGGGATTCCCGACGCCCAGGGCATCTCCTGCGAAGGCCACGGCTGTGAGGGCGCATGTACTGCATCTCCCTCACGTGTGCCTCCTCCCTCTTTGCGAGTTGGTAACAATGGTTCACTTCCTATTTTTTTGTTGCCGTACTTTTAAAAGTTACTTAACTTAGCTGTAATAAGCAGATGAAAAGGGATAAGAACACTTTGCTGACGTGCCGGCGTGATATATAGTACCAACTTTCTAATTAAGAATATTACGTAATATTTTTAAACAGTTATTAATATATAAATGTTAAAGTAAAAGTCAAAATCAAATAATGTATTCTTATTACTAGAACATAATAGTGACCTTAATGGTGATGTTCTCTAGAAAGGTCAAGTGCGTAGAACTCGCAACCCCGGTGCATGAATGTTTAGATGTATGAACGTTAGCAAAGCAAAAGGCGAATGTAAGGATCGTTGCAGGTAGCGTTTTGTAGTTTCTGCTTACCACTGCGTATGTATGTTATTCGTAATTACGTCACTTTTTAAAGTCAAAAATTAAAGAGAAAAAAATTACAATGAAAACAGAATTGTCAATTCCAACTTTCCTATGGAGAAGAATGGCCAGTGCACACAGCTTTGTAGACAGTCTTGACATAAAACTTGCCCCTTTTTGCTAATGAACCCTAAAAAACGCGACACAAAGCGATGGGTCATTTTTAGTGTCCCATAAAAAACTGCTCTCAATCATTCTGTGGAGTAACTCGAAGCACTTTAACAAATTGATGGGTTTCTAAACAATGAGGAAAAATCATCATAAGGAAATTCCCCATGGCCACGTAAAAACGTCACAAATGTGGCATCCCATTATCTCAGGGTCGCTGTTCAATTCCCGCATCACGTATCTGACTGAACTTCAATTATTTGTTCTTTATAGGAACAGGAAATTCTAGTCAGGAGTAAATCATCGCCTCACTTTTTCAGTTATACGTGTTGCACGTCGTTACGGGTCGTCAGAAGCCCGAAAGCCTGACAACCAGTCTTACCAAGGGGTATCGTGTTACCCAGTAACTGGGTTGTGGAGCTCAGATAGGCAGTCACTCCATGTAAAATACTGGTATTCAGGTGCATCCGGATAGACTGGAAGCCGACCCCAACATATTACGAAAAGGTGATACAGATGATGACGTGTTATACGCTCGGGTCATGGCTCCCTTTTTAAGGAAATATCTGGCCAACTGGCCGATACTTCGCGTTACCAGAGTGCCTTCCTTTGGCCAAAGAATTAGCATTACCATTCAACGTGGCAATGCTACCAGTCTTCTGGGCACGTTCCCGGATGACAGCGCTGCGGACGAGTATTTCGAAGCCAAAGCGTCCTTTTGTTTTTATTCCTATAGTTAGTACGTAATTTAATTAAGTACCTAGTGATAATTGTAAGTTGTTTTACGATCAGGTGTGAGCAAAAAAATCTGATCCTTTTCACACCCTTGGTAGCCCCGAAAGGCTACTAAGATATATGTCTAGTGGTTTAGCACCAGCTTCTCGTTCATCCTAGTACTTTCATTAGGAGGCCCATTGATAAAATCTGTTAGTAAGTACCTGTTCTGCGTGGTGCCGGACGTAAAAGCATAGCACCATCTCATTTCTTCCCGTGGGTGTCGTAGAAGGCGACTAAGGGACTTACTAGAGAATGGGCAGCAGCGTTCTCTATACATTTCACCACCATACTGCGATCCTGTCAACCCGCCTGCCAAGCGTGGCGATTATGGTCTACGTCCAGCAGTCGACGTCTTTCGGCTGAAATGATGATGATGGGTACCTAGAGCTTGAAAACAATCAAAATCAAAATCAAAATATTTTATTTCACATAAACCTGCAAGGGCACTTATGAAACGTCAGAAGCTAGGCGTACGGTTCCAATTTGTCGCTTCCTATGGAGAAGAGCCGGCAAGAAACTCCACGATATACTACTGAGAATTCTTTCCACCACTGGTTAAGGATCTACTTGCTATACTTATATTAGATCTATTCGTAGTTATAAAGATCCTGCACTCCTCTTAGTGCATTTGCTGTACCGTCATCATCTTAATCATCCTATGATGTTCTAGCATCTTAGGAGTGAATTACTATTTATTGTGATAACTACTTCTTCTCACCATACTTTTTATTAGATTTAGATGTTAATTTGTGGGTCTCGGACTGTGGGACATCTAGAAAATGTTGTCATTCTTGTGTTTTTTTAAATGTAAGTAGTTCAAGTTGAAAGTCATCAAATTAAGACGTTTTCTCCTTGTCGCCAGGTTATTCGGCACAAAATGCGACAAATGCGGGTCCTCTTTCAGTAAGAACGATTTCGTTATGAGAGCCAAGACGAAGATCTATCACATCGACTGCTTCCGGTGTTGCGCCTGCGCCAGACAACTTATACCAGGTAAGTACTGTGTCACACCGGGGATCTACCTGTTCAGTTTATCTTATAAGCTAAAATATATACATTTTCATCGTATTGTGCTATTTTCCTAGTTTTTTCTCATTTAAGTCATGATTCTAGCTCAAACATTTTCGGGAATCAATAACCTGAACTGCATAGTATTCAGAACTTTTCGACAGACTAGCGTGTCGGAAATGACACATTTTAGAATACCCGATGTGGCTTGCCGCGACACCAAATAGCTGTCGGAAGAATATTTCGGTCGGTCGTCTATTTGATTAAAACTCTCAAAATTTGCGGGTTTCGGATTTCTGAACTGCGTTTAGAGGACTCCTTACGTTACTCCTTCCAGTCGTTACGGATCGCCAGAAGCCCGAAAGTCTGACAACCAGTCTTGCCAAGGGTATCGTTTTACCCAGTAACTGGAATGTGGAGGTTATATATGCAGTCCGGGTACCCTGAAAGCCGACCTCAACGCAGTTGGGAAAAAGCTTGGCAGACGATGATGATTTTACTAGTACCTACCTACATATGAATAATTTATATTTAAACTTATCAAAACTAGAAGTATCGTTGATTCGTTTTCATTTTCACATTCGAAGTTCGTTTCGTGTATACAAAATAAATGCTGCTGTTTCTGGCTTTGACCTTCTATAACAACCAATTTTTTTTTCTACAGGTGACGAATTCGCGTTACGAGAAGGAGGAGCCCTATATTGTAGAGAAGATCACGATGTTTTAGAAAAGGTTGGTTCATTAAGTACTTAGACTAGATCTTAAAACTCACTGTGAATGTGAGTACCCTGCAGGCTAGATTGAATACATGACATCATAACTGTCTAGAGGTTTTGACTATTTTGTATAAATGGTCTACGCAACTGTCCAGCAGATATAGTAGCGTCATCTGAAGGGTCGTTGAGCCCTTAAAACAGCGTTGAGCTACACGATGAATGATATATAAATCCCGTCTGTCGGGACAGGTCAATTCAAAGCTGCAATGGCTCTTTCCTTAAAAGACATAGACATGGCTCTGCATTGTTAGACTGATCAAATCCTGATAATATAATGTTTGGACTTAAAAAGAGACTATGGCCCTCTAGAAATGCCGGGCGTATCAAGTTTTAAGACATTGACGAACTATTTCAATTTAACAAACATTTCATTTCATTGAGAACCCTGAATGTTAATAATAAAATTGGTTGTCCATTTTCTAAGGTATTTAGGTCCTCTTGCATCAACTCCAGACATATTTAAAATATTCTTGTCTCTGATATCTTCCAACAATTAACCGAAGCATAATGTGACGTTTTTGCTGAGTCCGTGCGAACGAGAACTAAGCGTATTTTGTGAGGAGTAGGTACCGAATTCATGTAGCCGTCTGTACTGTCACATTCCTACAAATTCTAATCATTCATCAAAAACAAAATTATTTCCACCTGGAAACTCTTCTAAACATTTTCTTCTCTCAGCATTACATCTTCTCTTTCCTGCATTATCAACTTACTTTTAAGTCTTTTCCCAGAAAACTGTAGCTAGACAAAGTCGCTTCTTGAAAATCTTCGTTATGTACCAGCGAACATGCTATGAATTTGTCTAAAAACAGTGAAATTCATTTGTTCAGAGCACGACCGCCAGCAGCGCCACCAGCGGGAACGCTGAAAGCAACAACAACACAACTTTAAGCAACAATAATTCACATCATCCACATGAACTTGGTTCTATGTCTGGTAAGTTAATGTTACTATTGTAATGTCGTATTCATCAGTATCATGTCAGCGATAAGACGTCCACTGCTGAGGCCCTACCATCTAAGTACGAAGTCCTTAGTTTCGTCAGAAGTTACAGGATGTTTGCTACTTCGTATTACTTACGGATATATGATTAGGTTGGGGCCCAAACTAAGACTGAATGACTACACAATTTCACAAGTTTTGGCAGTACTGAATGTGAAAGTTTGTATGTGTGGATGTTTGAATGTTTGTTACTCAATCACACAGAAATGTCTCAACAGATTTGGATGAAATTTGGCACACAGTTTATAACTTGCATTTACAGATAGGATACTTTTTATCCCGGTATTTTGTACCCGAGGGGTAATTGTTAACCTCCGCGCGGTTGAACCGCCCGCTGGTTAACGCAATTTATATCCAAAACCTTAAACAAGATACCTAAGTATAGCAACACATATTTTTGTGCAAACATTTGTCTGCGAGGACAAAAAAATCTGCTTTTTGTGTGACGTGATTCTGATGTCGTGAATTCACAATACACTCATTCGTCCGTTAAAAGGCACTACAGAAATAAATGAAAGATAATGCAGACTGTGCACTGCAGACTGGATTGTATGAATAAACTATTGTCTGTAAGCATGAAAATCAAAGCTGTGCCCAAGAATTTTTTTATAGCCGTCTCTGATTTTTCCTTATGAATCTTTACATAATGAGTTTTTTTACATTTACTACAAAACTTGAAGGCACAAGTCTACGAACCGATCAGCAAAGCTACAAAAAAGTTTAAAACCTTGAAGGCGGCGCCAGTAGGTAAACTATAAACGCCACCTGCCAAATCCACTTCGAGCTATTTACACAACTAACAACGCTAGCTCTGATTGAACAAAAATACTTCTTAAAAATATAGCGCTATCAAGTACTTAAGTACGACCGTGGTAAGAGCTTGGTAGCCCAGGTTATCTTTTTTTTTTTTTTTGATTACGGGGGGAAATCCTCATGGATGTCCTCCGCCCCGGGGAGGGCGGAGGGGTCTGTCAGACTCTTACTGACTAAAACCACCCCGGTGTTCCGTCTCTCACTTGCACCGGGGATCATGAGCCCAGGTTATCTGCCCCGACTTATGAGACTTAGGTCGTGAGTTCGAACCCAGGCGCTTTACTTTGTGTGTTTGATTTCATAACCGCTGCTCTGAAACCGGTAAAGGAAAACATCGTGAGGAACCCGGCATGTCAAATGGAAGACATGTGACATCTACCAACCGGTCTATATTATTCCCTCTGCTGGGACACAGGCCTCCTCTCTGTGAGAAGGAGTGGTCCACCACATTTGGGTCCAGTGCGGGTTGCTGGATGTCCTGTCTTCGATTTTTTTGGACATGCCGGTTTCCTCACGATGTTTTCTTCACCGTTTTTGAGATCAGTGGTGACTAAAAAATTTACAGAAAGTACCTCAATACTCAATACTCAAATTTTATTTGCATTCCACAATGTGTTAAGTACAAGTGGTGGTAAATTAAAAAAAATTGTGATAATTACGGACCCTGTCGGGCACGGCAAAAAACAGTAAGAGAGAGGAAGCTTTAAATAAGTAGCTAAACTTACATCTAAACAAAATCCAATAATACCACAGAATGGGTTTTTTATACCTACAAGCTATATGCAGTAGAAGAACTGTAATTTTATTGCGATATTAATTTTGAATTGAAATGTTAAATGATTTAAATAATAATTTTAAAGTGAAGCGCCTGTCTGGTTTCAAACCTACAAATTAATTATATTAGACTTATTTATACAGTTCTTCATTTTTATTTATGGCCCCTGGTGGTTGTTCGAGGAGACCTTTGTCTTCTCCAAAATTTCCAGGCGGTCCTTGTCTTCGCTTTCCTCGTCCAAAATGTGGTAGTACCTTATTAAAACTACTTTTTACACTGTTCTCCATTTTTTTCCGAAGGATTACGAAAAAAATGGGGAACAATGGTTCCGTCATTTCATTACAACACACGGAACTCCATAACAGATCTCACAAAGGCGCGGCAATGGTGTAAAAATCCAAAAAAAAAAATCTAAAAGATCATACATCAAACACGTAAACAGCGATAGCGCACGAAACCGCCGCAAAACACTAGCCTACAATCTTAACATCAACCAATATTAGATCTACCATATCATAGGTACACGCGATTACCTGACCTTATCGATATTATCGTTACAAATTCGAGTATCGATAATCGTTTCGCGATCATGCCGTGATTTGTCGATAACACCTTTGATGTGTGCCGACAAAAGCGCCGACGCGTTTGATAATGCCGAACAGAGTTAGTCGCTTGTACTATTTATCGGTTAATTAAAAAATGTGTAAATCTAGTTCGGGTGAGAGAGATAATGATGGTTTGGAGTGCTGAAGGTGATATCATTCCTTTTCTTCCTTCTTGTATTTCGGCGAGTCACCTCTTTAGCCAAATGATAGTGCATTTGCGTTATCATCACCGAGCCGGAACAATTTATTTGACTTTTTTCAACACTAGAATTAGCGTCAAAACACGAAAGACCATTTTTCAATACAAATTTCGAACCAAAGGACCAATTGTCACAGGAGAAAGAAGAGAATACTTTTTAGCACTGTGCGACCTAAACCCGCACTTAAGTCATATTTTTCTGTGACTTAAGTAGTCCACTTCTACGCAGAAAAGAGTGACTTAAGTGTGCGTTTAGGTCACACGTACTATAAAACAGTAATATCTGGATGACCGAGCTTCGCTCGTTTTTTTACTGGTTTGAGGTATTCGAAAAATGATACCTAGCTAGATCGATTTATCGCTCCCGAAACCCCCTGCATAATAAATTTCATGAAAATCGTTGGAGGCCTTTCCGAGATTCTGATTATATATACACCGTGACATTTTAGTTATCTTACAACGGCAGCCCACTTCATGTATCCAATGACTACTAATCATATAAATTAAAAAAAAATTTTTTTGAACATTTGCATAATTAAAAAAAATGAAAATATCATTCACTAAGACGCATGACATAGTTTGAAACACCCTGTTATTGAGATGGAATTAATGACTGAATGTAATGGTAGGTAGGTAGATATCTTCTGCCGTTTGATACGTAAACATTATTAACAGGGAGGGTGTTTCGTAATTCTAAAGCATTATTTATTTTTCTTTGTACCTATTATCTTAATTAATGGTAACAATGTTTTAATCGCGTCTAGAGGTATTTTACGACGGATACATTGAATGGACCATCTTTGTAAGACGACTAAAATGTCACGGTGTATATACACATAAATATAAGAATTGCTTGTTTAAAGGTATTAGATACGATGTGTAACCTAAGTAGTCCACGGCAAGGCGTGAAATTAGAACCCGAGTGTGGCGAGGGTGCTAAACGCGTGCTATTTGTACTATTTCGGATCTGTTCATGCTCGATTGACTATTAGCAGAAGGTATAGATATCCTAGTTTATGTGTATGATCTGTACATTATACACATACATCTAGAATACTTATACCTACTGACCACTGTTGTTGTATAAGTCTGCTGTCCAACAATCAATATGCTTGCGTTTTCCAACTATGTTAGAGTTGGCTTCCAGTGTAACCGGATGCATCAGAATACCAGTATTTTACATGGAGCAGCTACCTATCTGACCTCCACAACCGAGTAACTGGGTAACACGATACCCCTTGGTAAGACAGGTTGTCAGACTTTCGGGCTTCTGACGACCCGTAACGACTGTCAAAGATCCAAAAATGACAGCCGGGACCAACCGCTTATAGTGCTTTCACGTGCACACTGACTTGTAAATTGCAAAAAAAACAAAGGAAGAAAATAATAATATTACATTCAATTCTATGTTTAGTGATTAACTTAGTGAAGTATCGAAATTCAAACGGCATAAATATACGACATACGCTTCAATGTCCCTTACGTTCTTTTCGCCCCAAGAACAATCATCTGCATATACCCGTTCTATAGGGAAAACTGCCCGCTATACATTTTTAAAGCCTATTCACACTGTCCAGTCAAAAGCTAAAATAATTATATCTAATTAGGAATGTACAAAGGTGTCAGTAGATTACTAGTAGGATTATGGAGGTGTCAAATAGGGATACAGTGGACAGGGGCAGTAATCCCAGTTATTAGTGACCCTTTGTTGGATTGGAGATGGTGTCGCTGGATTATGTTATTGTAATATTGTTTGTTTGTAGATTCGTGTGTGTGCATAATTTTTGTTACTTTTGTTGGGTAGGGGTAGAGGACTATTTGTTTTTGGGTATGAATGATTAAACGTAAGATTGTGTACTTGTGTTGACAAATACGACGATCAATAATTAATAGAATCAAAAAATGTTTAATAAAAACTTTAACAACTATGTAACGTCTCTGTAATAATATTGTTATATATGGACTATTACTATAAAATTATTAATTTTATTATAAACTCTTGAAATGTTGGCCTCCGACTTTCAATGTCGCATCCCAGCACACGCAAACGGACCTGGGCCGCGTGGTGGATTATGGCCCACTCCCTCACACCGAGAGGCCTGTGTCTCTGCAGTAGGAACTTTATAGGCTAATTATGCTGGAAATTATCAATAAGCCATTACGTCGTTGAATAGAACCTATAGAAACTTAGTAATTAACATGACATTTTCTTCTCTCCTCAGACTCAGGCAGTGAATCAGGCTCGCACAAGAGCGGGCGTGCGCGCACCACGGCAGCCGCCGACGGGAAACCGACGCGCGTGCGCACCGTCTTGAACGAGAAGCAACTACATACCTTGAGGTGAAAATTGTATATCATTAGTGTCATCTACTCTAGACTCGAAAGATAAACGAATGTGTCCCATGCGCTTGACTTTACAACCTAATGCCGGCTGCCTTTCGAGTAGCATATACGGGAACAAAAAAAAACCAGTGCGCAAAATATAACCATGCATTTAGCACTTTATCCTAGACCCCCTAGCGTACAAAATGTTCGTAAATTATTATTTTTTAAATCTGTGTCATATAAAACTGCAACATTTGCGCGGTCGAATTGTTTGGAACAGCATTTTTTTTCTAATTGACAAAAATAATCTATGCTAGGGATTCTAGTCATATGCTGAATTCGTGGTTGGGTACAGTTTGCTCATTAGTTAAAATTTTATCTTGTGGAGAACTAATTTCTATTCATAATTATGTTCCTGTTTTTAACAATATACGAATTGCATAGTCTAATATATATAATTCTCGTGTCACAGTTTTCGTTGCCATACTCCTCCGAAACGGCTTGACCGATTTTGATGAAATTTTTTGTGCTTATCCGGTATCTATGAAAATCGGCCAACATCTATTTTTCATCCCCCTAAATGTTAGGGGTAGTCCACCCCTAAATAATTTATAAGGCAAAACAACGTTTGCTGGGTCAGCTAGTAAATAAATAAATTGTAGATATTTGATTCTTTTAGTTTCTAAGAGGATTATAAAAAAAATCTCAACTCTATCCTAATTAAATTTAGTATTGGCATCTCTTGTAAAAAAGTCTATTACACAATGTACTATGGCAATATTCCTGCTATTCACATTCTTGCTTTGTCTTGTTATCTCAGAATGATTGCCAAACTTCAGTTAAGTATCGCAGAAAAAAAGCTATCTCTTAACCCAACTTTAATTCCCCACAGAACCTGCTACGCCGCAAACCCTCGCCCCGATGCGTTAATGAAGGAACAGCTGGTGGAGATGACTGGCCTAAGCCCGCGAGTCATCAGAGTCTGGTTCCAGAACAAACGCTGCAAGGACAAGAAGAAGACCATCCAGCTGAAGATGCAGATGCAACAGGAGAAGGTGGGTCCTAATGTATTGAAGAGTTCGATTGTATCAGGAGGAGCAGGTGTTTGTATTAGGCTTGCCAAAGAGTTAGGTTTAGATGATCGCAGTCGGGTGACATAAGCACTTACAGGCGTATACTTGTTTGCTGGATTTCATTAGCTATGGATAGTATTCTCAATTTCGTTTGCACCAGACTAGGACAAACACAATTATTGTTGATCAGGTCCCTAATTGCCAAATATACTTTCCATTACAATCCAAGGGTTTTGCAGGAAATTCCTAGTCCATTGCTTCATAGGCTTGAATAGTTCGTCTGCTCAACGACGTAAATAACGCAATGAACATGGCTGAACTGTCAAAATGTAAGACAAAACGATCAATTGTCATTTTATGTGTGTATTTTTATGTTTATTTGCTTACAAAACTGTGGCTAATAAAATCCATAAATATTCTCTAAAATAAAAAATAAAAGTATTTACTTCTACGTCACTTAAGAGGAGTCGGCTAGTGTCCGAGTACTCCCAAAAATCTTTTGCCAAACCCATATAGGAAGAAAGAAGAAAAATTGAAAGAAATATGTCTTTCTTTCATTTGAACAATCCTCTCCTGCAATTCCTGAAATCCTGATCAAGAATAAAAGTGCTGTAGGCTTTATTGCTGATTTTTTTGTTATGATGCAAAATATGCATAACGCTAACTTTGACAGCAACGGAGATTGTCTTATCCTTTAGCTTGATGCTTAGGTATGTTGCATGCCACAAACAAACCATCTCGTCGCATATATAATCTCTAGGTCAGGCTGTCCCTTTAATCAACTTCAAACACCATAAGTAACCAAAACCTCTCTATTTGTCGAAGGTCCCAAGTTATCTTCACGAGTACGACGCCACGGGATCGCTTGCCTACCAGTGGTATCCCCATTGACATGTATCTGGCTATCTGTCACCTGTGTGGGAAAAGTTTTAAATAAAACGTGAGAATTCAGAGAATCGTCGTTTTTCTAGCTGAGAAATCTGTGCAAGCAGTTAGCAAATAATTACTCTATATTTTTCTAACTGCAATGGTTATTGTAGCTGTTCCATCTCAAATCACAACCCTGAATATCTGGGAAAATTATTACCTGAGGCTGAAACCGAATTCTGATCATCAAAGTGGCAGACCCGCTGTCAAATCTTATGACCGAAAACAAAGATAAACGAACTAGAAATGCTAAAAGGCTTTTTTAAGACCAGGAGATAGGGTCTGATTTTTTACCTATAATGCCATCTTTGCCATTTCCAATTACATGAGTCGATGATGAAGATAATGCCATCTGCTCATTCTATGACTTCTCATGGCGGTTGAGATCTTAGATTATAGATGTGCTGCTCTTTCTTGAGGCTAGCATAGCAATAATTTAAGATGATTCCATTTTAGTACCACATCTCGCATATCATATACAAAAAAATCTATAGAAAATAGGAGAAAGAGTATTGTATTCTATAATTAAGTCATATCAAATTGGCACTTATAACGCACTTTTGAGTATGAAAATAGAATGGATTCTAGTTGCCAGATCTGATGCCATTTCAGCCAACCATTCTAGACAATAACTGATCCCATACTACATTGCTATTTCCAGGCATACTTCATGCAATCGACCCCAAAAGTAACAAATGAAACTCTCTTATTGTCGAAGGTCCCAACTTATGCTTTGCCACAGGAAGGCCGCCGGCTCGGCTACATGTCCATGGGCGTGCCGCTGGTGGCGGGCTCGCCCGTGCGCCACGAGGCGGCCGGCTCGCTCGCGCTGGAGGTCACCGCCTACCAGCCGCCCTGGAAGGCGCTATCGGATTTCGCGCTGCATGCCGACCTGGATAGGGCTCCGCAACATAGTGCTGCGTTTCAACAGCTTGTAAATCAGGTTAGTATTACATCATGAATGGTAAAGTCTGTGTGCCAATTTTTATAAATTGAAGAATCGTGAAGAAGAGACTCATATAAATTGTTTCATTGATTTCTAAAACTTTTAAAGCAAATCTGTAAACCGGTTATAAAAAGTGGTCAGTAACTGTGGTAGATTCAAGTTTTAATTAGATTAAGTGCATTATTACATTCTTCTCACGTTGAATTTGTACCAAATGGATAGACACTAACCGCATACGCTAAAGATTTGTAAAGAATGAAATTGGTCCTTAGTCCTTTTAATCTACAAGATAACACGCACACTTAAATAAATTTCTGAAAATCGTTATAAGCAACGACATTTTACAGTTAAGTTGATTCTATACTGACCATAACCGCCCCATCCGCCCCTTAGGACCAGCCATCACGAAACCATCTCCCGTAAATCTGAGACCTAACAGCAGAATTATGTGTAACAAAGTACTGTGATTATTTCCAGATGCATGGCTATGACATCCCGAACCTGCCTCCGCCACGAGCTCCTCACGGTGAGGACAACTACGTCACCTACCTAGAGAGTGATGACTCCCTCCCCCCTTCACCCTAGTGTCGTGTGATGTAATACAAAGACTTTGTGTGTGATCTTTGATTGACCTTGAATAATGGCATCAAGATGTTCTGGAGAACTGCAAAGAGGTTTGCTGGTTAGAAATTGTTTGGTGAGCTCCGTTTTTGTTGGTTTGATTAAAATCGTTGCGAATAAATGTGGAGTTTTCTACATACATCTTCTGCAAGATAAACAAGAGAGACATTGTCGTGAATGTACAAAAAGTTTCGCTAGAGGATTGCCCTGGACAGTTTTAATAACGAATGGTTTTAGATCAAGACAATTCATTCAGTAATAAATAGAAGTAGTAATTTTGACTTTACAAATCGAAGCGATCTTATTGTTAAAAGTGATGAGAGTTTTCTTCAAAATTGGTAGGTAACACACTGCGGTACCTACTCCTGGTATTGCAGGTGACAAAACCATACAACAAAGTTTTATTCTGTTGTTAATTGAAATGGCCAGTAATTTTAAAAAGAGAGCTTCCGTACGCAAGGACCTATTCTTAGTACGAACTTAAAATTGTTTTAAAATGTAGTCACTGAGGAGGAAATGCAGTCTCTTAGTCATTGGCATTCATTCCATGCTAACGTATTCCTCTAATTTCTGTATGAATTACATTAATTTTAGAAAAAGAATATACAACATGTCCCGGAATTAATGCACACCACCAAACACCCCAATTAGAATATGATGTTAAAATCACTGATTTTTACTGTTACATATGTATAAAACACAATAGGGACATGACAGTGATATACATTATATCGTAAAAAATGTTTGGAATTTGTATCATTCACCAGCAGAGAAATAATTTAGTACGAAATGAACAACAACGACCACGTTACCGCGTTTCCTCTAAATAATCATCTGCCTAGCCAATTCCTAACTACGGTGGGGTCAGCTTCCAGTCAAACCGGATGCAGCTGAATACCAGTATTTTACATGGACTGCCTAGATAGGCTGTCCATGTAAAATACAGGTACCTCCACAATCCAGTTAGCTACTGCTACATCCGATACCCCAGGATAAGTCTGGTTGTCAGACTTTTGGGCTTCTGGCGACTGTCAAAGATGCACGAATGACAGCCAGAATCAACGGCTTAACGTGCTTTCCGACACCCGGAGGGGTCTTGGTATGTAAAGATAGTCACCCAACCGCGCCAACCCATGGACCAAACGCGCCAAGCGTAGCTCAGTTATTAGTTAGCCGCAAGCCCCTCTCAATAATAATGAGTCCTTCTTACTTAGCCTAGGTAGGTACGGTAAAGTAAAAAGGTCAATGCGTAATGAAGCGAATCATTTTTTAATTTCCGCTTACCTGGTAGCTAAATGGGACAGTGCTAATGTTTGTTTTTTTTTTCAAATTAATTGCCTGTACTTAGCAATTATGCCTTACTACTTCGAAATTTCGTGAAATAAGTTTTTGAGCAGTAAGTAATAATTGAACTAGGGGGAATTACTATTTGTAGTATTATACAAGTCCAGACAGTTAAAAAAAATTACGGTAAAAAAAACTGGCTCAGGCAGATGTTTTATTAATCGTGATTTTTTTCATTGTTTTTTTTTAAGCCCAAAACGAAAGATTAAACATATTAAAAACTATATAATTACTATTTTAATGTGATGTTTACCATTAGTTTGTATTATAAAAAAAATGTACTTATAGTTTAAATTCTTACCTTTGGGTATGTTTTTTTATAATTTTTATCATTATGATCTGTTAGTGTTTTCGATGTACATACATAGATTTAAATGTAAATATAACTGTATAAATTATGTATATGTAATTATATTTACCTACTAATAATTATAAGCGTGTATATCTAAGGCCTTCTTTATTGATGTAAAAAAAATAGTCACTTTTATACTATTATAATTTTACGTATTATTAATAATTGTCATTTACAATAATGTATCTGTCAAAATGATGTAAACAATATTTTTGTTTCTTTTTTCATTTTTGTATCGCATATTCTAGATATTTGTATCGACATTTTTTTGTACAAAAAAAACGATTTTAATTGTTCTAACTCGATAGAAATAACCAGAAAGTTAATTTATTCGGTAGCTAATTACACTGTACTTAGATTGTGAGCATAATATTAATAAAAATATTGAGTACGTATTAAAATTTGTTTTTGGTCCTTATACCTTTATTGGTCCTTGGTTCCCCGTTGTCCTTTATTTAAAATAATAAGACTCAGCATGTTAATCATCCCCTAGGGTCAGCTTCCAGTCTTACCGGATACAGCTAAGTAGGTACCAGTATTTTACATGGAGCAACTACCTATGTGACCTCCACAATACAGTTTCTAAATTTTGTTAATTATAAAGTACAATACAATGTAGTTCCTCATAGTAATTATCAACGCCATCTAATTGACATTACTATAACTATTCTCAGTGTGATTTACGTTCATTGCATTACCTACCTACTGGCGTGGTCTAACGTTGCTCTGTAAACTTGTAGATGGCGCTGTTAAGCTGTACACGCTTTTTACTACCGTTACTAAGTATGTAACGAAGGACCAAAAGAGTTTCATTATGTTTTAATAGATGGCGCTGATTGAAAACACGTGCGCGTGTAATCAAAAGTTGGTGTCGTGTCAAACTTGGCTACTATTTAATTTTGCTATAATTTGCAGGATGACGCTACTTTGATCCCATATCACAGCTTTTCTATGAAATTTCTTCTGATAATATATGTAGATTTGCAATACCTATACTTGATTAAATTTGGATGGTCTGTGTGAAAGATGTTACAGGCTAGAAAGGGGTTGACTACCACAATGATGAATAATACAGAAGTATGGAAGAAAAAGATATGTATCACTGGCCTTAAATAAATTGGTATATGGGCAGGAGAATGTTTGACACTTAACACCAGACTGTATTCCAACTTAAACCATTCGGTGGATGGAGTAATTGCCTGCCAACCGGCACATGAGACATTTAAAGTTCTCTTGGAATACAGTGACACTCTAATGGAATGAGGAAAATGCGGTGAGAAAAGTTTTGAGTATGAATGTGTATCAGTGCCAGATTAACCACGTAGCAAGAGTAGCAATTGCTACGGGCCCCGCGCAAAAGGGGCCCCGCGTATCCAAATCCGCCCACCTCCGCCTGAGCGTAATTTTTTGAGTACTTAAAACTTATTAAGACGTGGTATATTGAATTTACTTGAGGTCACATAAACGTACCTATATCTAAATGTTAACACCCTTTCCGACTAAACACAATTTACATCAGACAATCTGTAACCCATTATTTCGTTGGTGAAAATAAAACAGAATTTCATACGGTAAATGCACAAAATTTACAAGAAGTCGCTAGTGTAGAATTTGAATAGGTCCAATAATCGGTTCTAAAGAAAGTCTGACGGGAGCAAGCACCCTTATTCGACAGTCAGTGTGGATCACGTTGAAGGATTGGAATGGCTCGATTCAAAATGTTATAATTGTCTATTTATTTTTAAGGGTTGCAGTATGTATGTATGTAGGTACATTATTTTTATTATAATTTAGTAATCATTAGGGTGTATAAAAAAACGACTGGGCCTTTAGTAATCTACTGTACCTACCTACTATTAAGCACCAACAAAACTGTAACCTGGCAAATAAACGAATTGAGTCTTGAATATTCTTTTTTACCTTTTCATACTAAAACCCATAGAAGACCAAGGGCCCCCAATAGAATTTGCTAGGGGCCCCGCCCTTGCATAATCCAGCAATGATGTGTATGGGTTCTAAGAGTAGAAAAGGACCAAAGAAACGATAGTTTGACTGTGTGAATGATGATATGGTTGGAAACCCTGGACAAGGGAATGATGACTGAATCGCTATGATGACTAATAAATAAGTACAGAAGTAGAAGTACTATTTACCCGATTCGTGCGAATCAGCTAAGAAGGTTTTTGCATGTGGTAATGTTGACATTTAATTACTTTTCAATATACTTAATTAAAGTACGGACCATGACAGAATGCGTTCTTGTTTAGTAGTTCCATAAAATCGAAAACGTTTTAAACAAATTTGATCTTTATTAGTTACTAGAATTGTCAAACTGACAGGTGTCGGGGACGTGTGCGTTACCCAGGCCAGATGTTGTCGAAAATGGTCATTTGAATCTTATAGATAATTAGTTTTGCGGCTTCTGTAATTTATAGTTTTTTAATTATTTCACAAAAACATTTCCTGCTGGGGTAACGTTACGCCAGCCAGACCTTTTTCTTTCTAATGGGAATATTTAAATAATTACTAGCTATAAAATTAGTTGTCTAGATGAAGTAAATGTTGTGCCTTATTTTGTATTTGTTCTTTCATCGGTTGCGAAGTTATTCGAGATTTTGCTGGGGTAACGTTTTTGGTTTTGCTAGATCTTTGAAATGGTTAAGCGGATTCTTATCATATTTTGTACATGGCTTCTTAGGAATTAGTTTAAATTTGTTCTGCAATAAAAAAACCAAAATAATACATAGCTTAAAGGTTATTTCATTAAATAGAAAAACACTTCAATTGGTCCCAGCACTCTCAATAAGAGCTCTAAAGACTTACTTTAAACGTTATTTTAAAGCTTGTAACTGCCTTCAAATGTACGTGAAGTTTCATTAGTATCCTGTAAGTATTTAACAAGTTATGATGATATTGAGTTCTTCACGAGCACGGTCTTGATGCGCGCGGTGTTATTTGGCCACTGGATTGGATATATGAACTGAATGTTATGTCAATTATTAGTTTTTTAGTTCAGTTGTATATCAGTAAAATTTCAGCTCAGTACATTGGATGAGATAATACGATTAAAGTCATTAGGAAGTGAATGACCGTGGTAACCCGACCAAGTTTAGGTGGTTACGAAAAAGCGAAAACGCAAAACATTATGGTACCTTCTAAAATATGTAGGATAGTGTTACAAATTTAGTACAGACATGTACACAAGTTTAAAAAAAACTACGTGATTATTAAATAATTTTTATTGACAGGTAATATAATCATTTCAATTGAACTTTTAAAGTATTATTAAACTTATACTTAAAAACAATCACAGATTAAAATTACAGATAGTAATTTTGCTTTTTTGAAATTTTCTATTATTTTTTAATTAAATTATAGATTTCAGTATACACAGTACACAGTTACAGTTTTTATTTAAATATACACATATTGGACTGTGTAATGATCACAGACAATAAATAATATACAATGGTTTTTTTCAGTTAACACTAAACTTACGGTGCGTACAAACTATATAACATAACATGTTATATAACATAACATGTTATATAACATTTTTCATAGTGTGGTCATGTTATTTAACATTGTTGTATAACATTTTACATAGAGTTGTAGTGTTATATAACATGTTACATGGTCTGTACGCACCTTTACGTATGTCTACTAATACTTATTTATATCAATTAAAATCACAGATCAATGGTAATATTAAATGACATCATAATGTAGTAAAATGCTCACAGTTAGTCCTACTGTTTTGTTGTCTCATTTCAAATATCCTTCACCCCACCCCTTCCGCGTCCCACCGAACGACATGTTATATCAGTGATTTTTGATAAGTTTGTGCAACTGGAAGATAATAATAATGTTTTCATAGTACAGATATTATTATATTATTAATGTATTTAACAGTGTACGCGTCTGTACCGAAATTGTAAGGTGTATTATACTAAACATTTCAAAAGATAGTATAATGTTCTGCGTTTTCGCTTTTTCGTAACCACCTAAACTTGGTCGGGTTACCACGGTCATTCACTTCCTGATGACTTTAATCGTATTATCTCATTAATTATCCAATGTACTGAGCTGAAATTTTACTGATATACAACTGAACTAAAAAACTAATAATTGACATAACATTCAGTTCATATATCCAATCCAGTGGCCAAATAACACCGCGCGCATCAAGACCGTGCTCGTGAAGAACTCAATATCATCATAACTTGTTAAATACTTACAGGATACTAATGAAACTTCACGTACATTTGAAGGCAGTTACAAGCTTTAAAATAACGTTTAAAGTAAGTCTTTAGAGCTCTTATTGAGAGTGCTGGGACCAATTGAAGTGTTTTTCTATTTAATGAAATAACCTTTAAGCTATGTATTATTTTGGTTTTTTTATTGCAGAACAAATTTAAACTAATTCCTAAGAAGCCATGTACAAAATATGATAAGAATCCGCTTAACCATTTCAAAGATCTAGCAAAACCAAAAACGTTACCCCAGCAAAATCTCGAATAACTTCGCAACCGATGAAAGAACAAATACAAAATAAGGCACAACATTTACTTCATCTAGACAACTAATTTTATAGCTAGTAATTATTTAAATATTCCCATTAGAAAGAAAAAGGTCTGGCTGGCGTAACGTTACCCCAGCAGGAAATGTTTTTGTGAAATAATTAAAAAACTATAAGCGCAACAAATTTAAAAATGTGCGCAACAATTACAGAAGCCGCAAAACTAATTATCTATAAGATTCAAATGACCATTTTCGACAACATCTGGCCTGGGTAACGGACACGTCGGGGACGCATTCTTGCGACGGCCGTAATGTAGGTGGTGGTTTATTGGGAACTGTGAAGCCTATTTTCAGCGGTCGGTAATATTTGGAGAACAAGGGTGTAGGGACGAAATGAAACCAAATAATTATTATGCATATTAATACCGTCTTGGCAGTTTATTTTCTATACACTGAGATGGCTTTTGATAAATACTTAGACCGAACATCAGAAACGACGTCACAACTCTATCTAACATCAATGACTACTTACAATATAAATCGACACACTTAAATAGGTATGTTGACAGACTCAGATAGACACTGAGAGGTTAAAATTAGAAATTAACTGGAAATATAATGGTCGATTTATAGTTTTTTTCCAAATTGAAAATTTCAAAGTGCGGTTTGCTACTTCGTAGAAACAGTAAAAAAATTTAAAGTTAATTATTTTAATATATGTATTAATAAATATACATATAAAATTACTTAATAACTATTCGATTACACTTTTTGTGTTAAGTTACATTGCATCTCGGACCTAACGAATGGAACTAACAAAAGTGATGGAACCAGGGGACCTACTCTCTAAGCACGAAATCCGTAATCTCGATCAAAGTTACGGGCGTTTCCTAGTCCGTATCACTTACGGCCCTATTATTACTGTGGGGCCCAAACTAAGAATGAATTACTACACGATTTGACAGCTGTCCTTACTCCTTATATGGTTATACTCGTCCAAAAAAGTTAATTAATCAGCTGTAGGAGTCACTTCAAAGTTTCGAACAATTTTTGGACGGGCCCGTATTTTCGTTGACGGAGTTAGAGAGTAACCCCCCTGATCCACATCCTTATAGCCGTTTTGTCTTTACATTCAAACATTCTCATTCATTTCTAACTTGTGTCATCGTATACTATTACTATAATGATTATGAAAGGAAGTAATATTATAGACATTTTTAATGAAAGTGAGATTGGTAAACATAAAGTAGGTAATCATCTTGCAAGTCGACTATGGAAAATAATGTATATTAATTAAAAGTGATGATTAAATAGTTTAAAAAATCGTTTACTATTAAACTGTCCATGTTTTGTTAGTATAACATTATCTTAAAAACTATGTTAGTCGCGAGGAGATAAATTGTATTTAAATTAAATTGAAATAAATAAATAAAAAATAAATTCAAATAAATTAGAATTAAATTAAAATTAGTTGGAATTAAATTAGAATTAAATTAAAATAAATTAGAATGAAATAAAATTAAAATAAAATGAAATAAATTAAATTGAAATAAATTAAGATTAGCCCGGTACGGGCGAGTAAATTCGTACGAACCGACTAATAACTCGCAAAAAGGGATAAATAAATATCATAATAGTCAATTTTTGAAATTATTATTGTTTACCGGTAGTTAACGGTGTCATTTTACACTTAAATGCTTGTTTCTTTTCTGTTCAACCGCGGACCTATTATTAATTATTGGTCTTTTTGCACTAAACCACCAAAAGTGATAGACCCTTATCCAAACCCTTACTACCGTTTTGGCTTTACATTTAAACATAAGATTCAAACATTCTCATTAATTTCTTAAAACTAGTGATATTGTAAACAGCTATTAGGAGTATTAATGATTATGTAATATTAGATGAATATTACAAAAAAAAATTAGCTTCTACTCGCCAATCGTCAGCGTCAAATTTCTTGTTCCCACAACCCACCTCGTCGCATCGTAAACCTCTTGTTCGCTCCTAAAGTTCTAAGCGTGATGTTAAGTAGATTATAGCGTTCCTCAAAAATTGGGCTATCAGATGCAAAAAGTTTTTTTAAATCTAACTGCTACTTCTAGAGATTAGCGCGTTCAAACAAACAAACAAACACACACTCTCTTCAGCTTTATTATTAGTTTTAAGATAGGAGTATACACGAGAAAAATTTAAATGAGATTATAGTATATTATTACAGTATTTATAATGTGGTGATATGTATTATTTCACAAACTGCCAAGAATCTTCTAAAATTCCTGTCTGTCTGTTTGTTTCGGCTAAGCTACAAAACGGAGGAATCGATTTTGACGGCACTTGCTCACTCGCAGATAGCTGGTGTTAAAAGAAATACTAAAAACATGTAATTTGTACAGGATTTCGCATGTCCACCTGTTCGCTTAAATTATAAAACCTTTGATTCCCAGTGTACAGCTGGTTCACAAGCACCCGGCGTTGATGAGTGCCTTAAGGCATTTCCACATTATAATAACCACGCATTCATTCCATCCGTTTTTATCTATAGAGTAATCAGTCTAGCCCACTTAACAAGTAGGAGTAGTCTTCTAGTTGCGTCTTAAGTATGACATGAAGTTCTCTCAGGACCACCAGGGATACCAGGGGTCACCAGACCAGGCAAAGGTTTATTGAAAACTCTGTTAATATAAAAGGAATAACATTTCATTTTACGCTCAAAATAAAATAATGAAGACTTTAATATTGACGATTTTATCACCCACGGGATTTTCAACTCATGGCGTTGACCGGTGCGTTGAAGATCCATTGCTCGATGTAATCTCGTCGCCACATTTCTTTTTTACCTCCGTGCAAACGTAGGTTTACATTGAGTTTGTGCGCCCTGTGTTCCTCATGTAATCGATTACGTAGTAAAAGGGATTACCTGAAACAATACAAAATAATAATATTAGGGTGCTGTTCCATAATCGATGGGACAATTGATATGTGTCGTGTACGTGTCCCACATTTTCTGAATCTGCACTCACGAGCCACGCAAAAAATGTGAAAAAAATTTTTTTTTTGTTCTAAATTGGACATTATTTTTGGCTCAGCTTAAATAAAAAGGAATAAGATTTTATTTTATGCTCACTTTAAAATTATGTATAAAGTTTCACTGCAACTCATGTCATAAAAAAAGGTAAAATAATGAGAGCTGAAGCAGATAAGGCATTTTAAAAGATTGCATTATAAATAATAAAAACGATATAACCAGGTTTTGTCAGCGGCTTTGCCCGCGTGGTAGGCCAAAAAATTCCCAAGGAAACGTACTACCGGGATCAAAAGTTGCCTGTGTTAATTCAGGTTATACTTGTGTGCCAAATTTCATCCAAATCCGTTCAGCCGTTTTTGCGTGATGGAATAACAAACGTACAATCTTTCACAATTCAAATATTACTAGGATGTGTGTCAAATTTCATCCAAATCCGATCAGCCGTTTTTGCGTGATTGTGTAACAAACATCGAGACATCCAAACGTGCACATTCATAATATTATTGGTAGTATAGTTGCAATTGTTGCAAGGGTCGCTCGCACAGAACAGATAAAGGAGGTCGCTCGAGAAACTTTTTAACGCGACGATTTTTTATCGCGCACTTTCAACCCTTGGTGTTGTACCGTGTAACGTAACAGTTAGCCCGAGTGCTAACCATAAGTCACTTATTACGAAGAAGAGAGGGTAAAGAAAATAAAAGGTGCAGGATCCTCAGGCCGGCTCCAACTTCGTGCAGTTCGGGACGCTCAGCAACAGCAGCAAGATAAGCAGGACCAGCAGGCAATCCCTGTATGAGTCTGGCCCAGGAGCGTGGGGATGGGCACAAGAAAAGAGAGGCTTATGCTGTGGATTACTGGTGCAGTTGGGTATTATTTTAAATGTATCAGTGCTCACACCGTACACACACGATAGACACGATAGTAGATACACGCCGAGGGTGCAGTTACTGCAGTCGCGCCGCAACGTCAACTTCAAGGCGTTCGTGGTGCGCGTGCCGAATTGTTATCTGCACGTCGTCATGGAAGAGGACTTTTGGCTGCAGGACGTGGTGTTCCGTCGCTTCCACGGACAAGTTGCACAGGTCAGCACAAAGGGAAGCTAGTGCAAAGTGAAGTGCTACTAATATGTGGTTTTTTTATAATTATGTCTATGTAGTCTTTAAGGTAATGTATGTTATGGGTCTTTGTTGTCTGGTTATTAGTTTTGTTTATTCATTGAATTTTCTTCTCTTTTAGAATCTCATGGGTAAGAAGCAAGGTGAGATTCTAGTTATTATTCTGTGAAGGTAAATTATTAATATAGTCATCAACAAAATTAGACAACACAATTTACATCCATTCCATTCATCATTTCCATTTCAATGTAAAGTCATCATTTATTTTCTTTCCTTTTATATTTAGTATATATGTATTTATGTATCTATTATATAGGATATGTATATATCTGTGTATCTATTTTAATATATTGTATTTTTATTATTTGCGCCAACAACATCCACATTTTATGTCCAGACCAATCACTGTCCATGTCAAGGTTGACTGTAAGAGATCGCGGAAAGCGATAAGGCCGCCCATTGTATATTTTGTAGTGTACTTTGTTTTTTGTTGTGTATTTTTATGGTGTACAATAAAGTATATATAAATAAATAAATAAATTTGGTATTATTGGCTTGTGGCTAAGTAACAATAGCTGCACGGGTCGATCGATCAGGTTAAGCTACGCTTGCCGCGGTTGGTCCGTGGATGGGTGACCATCTTTACATACCAATACCCCTCCGTGCCTCGGAAAGCACGTTAAACCGTTGGTCCCGGCTGTCATTTGCGGATCTTTGACAGTCGTTACGGGTCGTCAGAAGCACGAAAGTTTGACAACCAGTCTTACCAAAGGGTATCGTGTTACCCAGTAACTGGGTTGTGGAGGTCAGATAGGCAGTCGCGCCATATAAAATACTGGTATTCAGCTGCATGCGGTTAGACTGGAAGCCGACCCCAACATAGTTGGGAAAAGGCTAGGCAGAAAATTATGAATTTGGTATTATTGGACTGCCTCGTTGGTGTAGTGGTCGCAAGCGTTACTGTTGAGCATGAGGACCTGGGTTCATCTCCTAGATTGTGTAACCAATTTGTTATTGGATTTTTGCGTCTAGAATATCATAATAGTAGTTGAATTTATGCCTGCTTATGGGCACCAACCCTATAACTGGGCCCACGTGTGGCGGATTATAGCCCACTTCGTCCCGAAGAACGGAAGCCTGTGTCCTAGCAATGGAAACAATATATATTTATTATGATGATGGCAATAAGCTCGCCCCTATTACATGAGATTTAAACGTAACTGGTGAAATGTGGTTGTACTGTAGGTATACCTCTGCCAGGCCTCTCGAGGATTACAGGCGTGATGTTATGTCACTATTTATAAGCAATGTTTTAAGGCAGTATGGTTTTTAAGCTCTTTGTGCCGTATTAACGCTGTGGTACTGTATATCTGTTCATTAATAGAGCAGCCCAATCCAAAAAAAAAAGATTTTTAATGAAATACATAACTAACTCATTGCGTCAACTCAAAGCATTTATTTAAATTAAATAATTTACAGGTACTTTTTAACTCTCAAAAAGTGTTGAAGTTAGTTGCCTATTCCAAAACGTAGTTCTCCATAGAGAACTGGCAAGAAACTCCAAGGACGCTATTTTTAATCAAGATATGATTAAAATCCTGGGTATATTATTCTTGTTTCTTGTTTATGTGAGGTTTCCGTACCATTATCTATAAAAACGGCAAAAAACATCACGTTTTTTGTATAGAAGACACCTTTTTTTTTTTTTTTTGGGTGGGAAATCATCAAATAACTTCTCCCGCTCTGGACGGAGCGGGAGGGCGTGTCAGACTTTTACTGACTAAAACCCACCCGTGTTCCCTCAGTTGCCTGTGTGCCAGGGGCCGCGGTATCTCTTTCGAACAACCCGCACCCCTGCCAGGTATCGGCCCTTGCGGGCCCCATCAGTTGGTGCTGACATCTCAACACAACGCGCCGTCAACCCAGGCTTGGTCCTTGCCGGACAGCGCCGTCCGCAAGCCCGCGTCTACGGTGGCCGGGAATCAGCCTGGGATTCCCGATGCCCAGGGCGTCTCCTGCGAAGGCTACGGCCGTGAGGGCGCATGTACTACCTCTCCTTCACGTGCGCTGCCTCCCTCTTTGCGAGCATCACTGCTTCGCTGAAGGAAGCGACTGCTAGCCATGCACCCTCGCTCCGTATCATGGCCTGGACCAGGGCCGGACGCGAGAGATCGCCGCCGCCGATCGCCTCCATGAGGACACGGTGGTGCTCTGCCCAAGCCGGGCAGACCTCCACCGTATGCTCCACCGTGTCCTTAGGGCGATCTTCGCAATGGAAACACCCGGGCGTTTCCTCCCGCCTTATCCGAAAATGGAACCCCCCGAAACAGCCATGTCCGGTGAGGACCTGTGTCAGGCGGAAGGTGAGGATGCCATGCCGCCTCTCAAGCCCCTCCTCAAAGAGGGGACTCACTGCTGCAATCGTAGCGTGCCCAATGCAGAGGTGTACTTATAGTAACACTTACATTTCGCCAGTTATGTTTAAGTCCCATGATTACATGGGACTTAAACATAACTGGCGAAATGTAAGGGGGCAAGTCTTTTGCCATCAACCGAGCACAAATCCAGACTCCGGGCTGATACTGAGAAATTCCAGATAGAAAAACCTAATACCACTTTGCCTATTCTGGGAATCGAACCTAGGACCTCATGCTTGGCATTAGTGGTTGCGACAACTAGACCAACGAGGAGATGATAATATTATCACAAAGTTCGTTTGCTCACGTACGTAAATAACGCAATGAATGTTGTTCTATTGTCAATAACTTAATAAAAATTAAATAACCTGGGGAAGGACTGAGCATCCTAACACAAGCAAACTATTTGCTGAACATGATTCTCCCCATTGTAACTAGAATAAGTTAATTAAGTTGATGCAATAAACATTTTTTTTTACAGTCTCTGCGCAACGGTCGCTTCTAAAGTTGTTGCCCATTCGCCAGCGCAGAGACCAAAGTGCGTTGACCACCTCGTTTTTTTAACGGACTTCTAAAAAGGAGGAGGTTATCAATTCGACTGCATGTTTTTATTTTTTTATTGTTATGTTTGTTACCTCATAACTTTCGACTGGGTGAACCGATTTTAATGATTCTTTCTGATAAAAAATTTAAATACATATCTTAAGTCACCGCCTTCCGAAATTAAAGTTATTTTTCACTATGTTGTGTTTTTTCGGACGTCGGTTGTTTTTTTGGAAAAAGTTTTTATTTTTCTTGACTCTTCAACTTCTCCTAGCCCTAACCTATCTAGCCCCTCACTTTCCGTACATTTGTGTCAACTACAACAAAAATATTCGTTCTTCTAACAATCGCCTTCTTCAATGTCCCTCTCACCGCACAGACTTTATTCACTCTTCCTTCTTCGTTCAGTCTATCTCTGTGTGGAATACGCTTCCCTTGGAAATCAGGATGGCAACCAACCAAATATCCTTTAAAGCGAAAGTTCACGACCACATTCAAAAGAAACTGGCAGTATCTTCACAACGATAATGTTTTCCCATTGTTTGTCTTATTTGTTTTATTTTATTTACGTGTATATAAGTATGTACATTTGTGGTTATATTTAATTATGTATTTATATCATATTTATAGTTTTTATGTACAGGTATGGGAATGCTGGGGCTGCCGCGGTGGTGCAGCGCATCTGCCATGTTCGCAGAAGCGCGCACACAGGATTTCTTCGCTGTGATGCGCACGCGCTGCGCTTCATTGTTGAGTCGGATACGGATCACCTCTAACGTTCTCCTGAAGACCTTGTCTGAACGGTGGGATTCACCAATGCTGCAGGCGTGGATGGGGTGGCACTCTCTTTGCAACAGGAGATGAGTGGTTCTCCTTTCATGCCCGATTAGTTTAATATTTTACGTACTAACATTTTCTTTAAGACTGTAATACTAACAAAATGGAACCTGATTTCCGAAATAAACGATTATATATATTATAATATTATGTGTATTTTTGAATAACACGACTTACGTAGACTCAAAGATCGACTGGTAGAAAATGCCTTTAGCATTAAGTCAGCCTCTGTACATTTCTGTGCGTGTAGTATTAAATAAAATAAATAATAGATATTGTTCATTCTTACGTTCTCAAGTGTTTAAATTCTTACCTCTCGGCTTTCTGTATTGTCTTTATTATTGCATTAAATTCTTATTGTACAGTCTATCTGTCATCATTTTAAGCTTGCGTTCGCGCTTACATGTTATAAACAAGTTGCGTGAAGGTACTGCATTCATACTGAAGACACAACCCCGCAACATAGCGCCCATATACATTACGGTTGTATGTGTGTGAGTCAATTACCTCGCAGGTAGAATATCTCCTAACATTGTAAAATATTGCATAGTTGCACGGCCTGTAATTGCTTTCAATCAATAACCGAAGGCCCGCGCATGCGTCCCGCGAACCTAAAAGATGTGCCATCCATCTTTGTTTATTTGTTTGATACAACATCGTACTGGTGTTCCATAAAGAGGTAGGCAGGGTGTGAAGTGCACCCACATTTTGTCGCTGCCACGTGATAGGAAACGAGCCTATTTTCTTTGTCAATCGCATCTAGTTTTATCTGCCTAGCCTGTTCCCAACTATGTTAGGGAAGGCTTCCAGTGTAACTAAAAAGGCCAGAAAGCTAAAAAGACTTTATAAAAACAAACATCATTCATACGTCAATAAGTTTAAAAAATCAAGTCATCAGCCGAGCCTTTTCCCAAATATATTGGGGTCGGCTTCCAGTCTAACCGGATGCAGCTAAATACCAGTATTTTGCATGGAACGCCTACCTATCTGGCCTCCACAACGCAGTTACTGGGTAATACGATTTCTCTTGGTAAGACTTTGTCAGACTTTCGGGGTTCTGACTTCCAGCAACGACTGTCTAAGATCTTCTTTTCTTAACGTACTTTCCGAGGTACGGAGAAGTCGATATGTTATGGAATGTGTAAAACGGAACGGAGAATACAATATAATAAACAGAGACAGTAATATTGTGACGTAACTGCTTGCTATCTCTCTCTTATGTAGACTACGTAAGTGTCAACTGTCAAATAGGATTGCTATGCTATGTGCTCCGTATTTAATAAAATAACTTTCAAATATCATTGCGTATAATTCATTACAAAAGTCATCAGGTTATGGGCCCAGACACATAACTAAACTGGACACGTAAAAATATGCAAGAAGTAATAGTGAATGTGTGGATACTGCCCCACCCACAAACCGACCGCGGCAAGCGTAGCTTACCGTTCGATCGACCCGTGGAGTTATTATTTCCTTTGAAGCGTTTCATTAATTTTTTAACTACCGCTATCATTCACCTGTCCCTATCCCAACTTATTTTGGATCGGCGCAACAAGTATTTTCTTCCATACCTCTTTAATAGTCGTCATCTCGGCTAAGTCTACTTTCTAGCCACATCATCTTTCAAACAGTCATCATCATCATCATATCAGCCAAAAGACGTCCACTGCTGGACATAAGCCTCCCCCAAAAGGGGGGATTTGCCGTAATCGCCACGCTTGGCAGGCGGGTTGGCGATCGCAGTATGGTGGTAAAACGCATAGAGAACGCTGCTGCCCATTCTCTAGTAAGTCCCTTAGTCGCCTTCTACAACACCCACGGGAAGAAATGGGATGGTGCTATTCTTTTACGTCCGGCACCACACGGAACACACAGTACATCCATAATTTCTTTGATTTTCCGTTACTCTCAATACCCACATTCATACTCAAAACTGTTCTAACGACACAGGTTGTTTTGAATATTTCATATATTCATCGCACAAATATATTTTACATTTATATACAGAAATGGGCAAATGCTAAGCCGCTGAGCAAATCATCCATGTCGCATTGCTCGATCGTAGAATAATTAATAAAATACGCCGAAAAAAACAACAGCCTGTAGAATTGTTAAAAACGTGTTCCTATAGTTAACCGATCGTTAGGAAATAACTTTTGCGCAGTTTTTTTTTAATATTGACGAGTCCTTATTGGTAAATTGTTCTTGAATCCTGTATCTACTTAAGGCGTGCTATAATGTACGCAGGCAAAAATAAGTAAATCAAAATAATATAATGAATTAATACCATCTCTTCTTCTAATAGTAGTACGGTAGTACAATAAAGAAAGAAAATAAATAAACAGACAATAATAATAACAAAGATACTGCTTATTATAGCAAAAGTGCGTCTTGCGGAGCCTATTTAAGCTCACCTTTCACGATTTGTTTACATTCTTACGTTCAAACCAAAACGGATTTTTTTTTTTAAGTTAGCTGACACTGTCCCAGAGGTGAGCAGAGGCTGCCCCAGATCTGGTTGCAAGACACTTGCGCGAAAGACATTACCGCGAAAAGACATTTTGCGGAATGCATCTGCATGACTAGATTTTTGCGCGAATGGACATTTCCGCGAAACATATGCGCGAAATACACTTGCGCGAAATTTACGAAACTGAAATTTTCGTCGAAATTTCATTTAAAACTCGAAAACCATTAAAACGACACACGTGACGAAACATTTTAAAATTATTATAAAAAAGAAAACAAAAAAGGTGCAGAAAAACCTACGATGATCAATTGCAAACAACTGCAACTGTCCTTTCGTGCATTTGAATACGCGCATGTGTCTTTCGCGCAAGTGGATTCGCGCAATCGTCCTTCGCGCAAGTGTTTTAATGAAAAATTCATTTCGCGCAAGAGTCCATTCGCGGAAATGTATTTTCGCTCAAGTGTCCCTTCGCGCAAAAGTCCATTCGCACAAGAGTCCATCGGCGGCAATTTCTTTTGCGCAAGTGTCCCAAATGTCCCAAATCCTTCCAGGTATGATCTAACAAAAAACCGCTAAATATTGAACACCCGGCCAGAATCACACAGCAAAATACTTCAACAAATTCTTACCCAAAATCACGTGTCCACGGTACAATGAATTTAAGACGCGTCGAACGAAAAAACACAGAACCAATCCTCTAATATATCTTATATTTATCATTGGGCACATGGAGGTCGTTTGAAGGTCAAAACCATTCTTACTAAAAAACTCATGGCCACGGTACAAAAACTTTAAAACGCGTCGAAGGAAAAAACACAGAACCAATCCTCTAAGATATCTTATATTCATCATTGGCCACATCGAGATCGTTTGAAGGTCAAAACCAGACTGCCGGGCGTAACTCATTCCCAGGTCATTCCGGAGGTCTGAAGCCTATATTCTCCACTTATACAAATATCAACTTTACCCCTGTATAAATAAAGTAAATTTCAGCATGGCCGAAGATGAAATGTTAAAACTGCAGCAGAAACTGAACTTTGTTTTGAGGTGAATGTAGTTGCTTTTCTGAAATTTTATGTTGGATGCTAGGTACTTTGAAAACGCAGTTGAGGCAGGGCATTCGATCAATAATATTGTTCTAAAATAGATGACCTGATCATAATTTAGACCTTTGCGTGGCAGATTATTGCGTTTTAAAGTTATAACTTTGAGTTTGAGTTTGTTTGATGTTTTTTTTATTTAAATTTTTGAACTTGTTTCATACGCAGTAATTCATGTTTCAAGCAAAGGAAGTGCTTGAAAAATTAATTACTGCGGTATTCTATTAAGCTGATAATTGACATAATTTACCTAAGTTATAAAAACATTGTATTTTTTTTTGCCAGCTAATTGAATATACTTGTGTAAGGAATCGGTCAGTTAGTTAATAAGTAATTAATAAAATTAGAGCTCCGACAAGACTGGAATAATATAAACTAAAGATTTTTTTCCAAAGCTTTTAAAGTCAGCAGCACGGTTGGCGCAGTGGTTAAGCGATTGACTGCTGTGCTGCGTGTAGCGGGTTCAATTCCCGCACGGAACAAATATTTGTATGACCTACAAGTAATTGTTCCGGGTTTGGCTGTTTCTGTATCTGTTTGTAAACGCACCCACAATACAGGAGTAATTCCTAGTGTGGGGCAACGTTTAAAAAAAAAAAGTGTGACTTTCATATAAAATGTCATTTTTATTTCGATTATTTTCCTAGGGCTTATAGGACCTAAATAATTTTATGTTGAGTCATACTGTTAATTCCCAGTAATTTTACCACAGGTGGTGATTAAAAAAGTCACAACAAGAGTCATAAAGTTGCACAGAACAGCTAAAAATTCGCGTAGCACCCGATAGAGCATCTTGCTACGAGCGCTACGAGGCACGCTACGGCGTAGCTCGTAGTCTGCTACGATCGCGCTACGTCCTGTAATCGTTTTGTTGTAATATAAATACGAATTGTTATCATCATCTGCCTGCATTTTCCCAAATATGTTGGGGTTGGCTTCCAGACTGACCAGATGCAGCTGAATAACAGTATTTTACATGGAGATACAGCCTATCTAACCTCCACAACTACTGGGCAATACGTACTATAACCCTTTGGTAAGACTGGTTGTCAGACTTTCGGGCTTTTGGCTAGCCGTGACGACTTATCAGTATCAGTAATCATATCAGTTCGGTATCAACATAACATCACGCCTAGATTTCCCGAAGAGATAGGCAGATGTGTATATTACACCTACATTTCTCCAGACAGATTTAAGTCCCATTTATTAAGGAACGAACATACTGACATCACCCTGGACAATTTTGTTGGCCTATACTGTGTCCCTCTGCTGGGCAAAAGTCTACCCATATTCATTCCAAACCTCCCTGTCTTGTGCGATCTCTGGGCACGTTGGTCCTGCAAACCATCGTTATCAGATCGTCACACGACCTTCGCCATGGCCTACTTCGGAGACGATGTCCTTCCTCAGGCGTCTGTCTCACCCTGAACCATACTTGTAAATAAACCATTTTAAACCAAAATCCGCGGTTTAAAATCCCTTTGAAACAGATTAAAACCACGAATACGTGGGCTATACATTAATTTCGTATTACTTTAAAACTCAAGTTCAAAAGGCTAATTGAAATTATTCAACACTTTTTTGATCTTGATATGCATATTTTTAAATAAGCATTCTAAAAATTTGTTGTATCTAAATATGCATTAAAAAATCTGTTATTTTAAGAATGTTTATTTTTTTATTTTAATTGCCCTTGATATATCCTATGTGGTTCTGTGTGGTGCCGGCCGTAAAGAATAGCACCATCCCATCTCTCCCCATGGGTGTCGTAGAAGGCGACTAAGGAACTTACTAGAGAATGGGCAGCAGTGTTTTCTATACATTTTATCACCATACTGCGATCGCCAATCCGCTTGCCAAGCATGGCGATTATGGCAAGCCCCCCGAAATTGGGGGAGGCCTATGTCCAGCAGTGGACGTCTTTCGGCTGAAATGATGATATATCTTAGGATATGGATCATGGAGTAAGCGTGGTCTAGATCATTTCATGTCAAACCTCAGTGGATTCTATTAAAAAAAAAAAACATTTTAAACCACTAAGTGTGGTTTCTAACCGTTTTAAACCAAAATGACGGTTTAAAACCAAATGATTAAAAACGTTCAAAGTCCATGGTTGTCGATCCGTACCCTGGACGAACTCCTTAGAATTCTCAATGGAAAAACCCAAAATAAATGTTCATATAGGGGCTCGAACCCTTTGGAGTGACGAAGTAATCATTCAATGGGATTAAATGAACTTAGAGGGTTTTATTTAAAATTGGAATGGAAATAGGCGGGACATGTCGCAAGACTGTTAGACGAGAGGTGGACCATAAGGGCGACACGGTGGAGAGGCCCAAGTGGGAAACGCCACAGAGGAAGATAGCTTACGAGATAGGCAGACGACATCTGTAAAACGGCTGTCCCAAGCTGGTTACTCAACATAGAAACGGCTGGAATTCTTTGGAGGAGGCCTTCACCTGCGGAGGAGTTTTTGCAAATTAATAACTTTCATTGTATTAGGTAAATGATAAATGATAAATGACAAATTATAAATGATTTTATTTCTATAAGTAGGTTTGTACAAACACTTTTACACGTTTTTTTTTGGGTGGGAAAACATCAAATAACTTCTCCCGCTCTGGGTGGAGCAGACGGGCGTGTCAGACTTTTACTGATTAAAACCCACCCGTGTTCCCTCAGTTGCCTGTATGCCAGGGGCCGCGGTATCTCTTTCGAACAACCCGCACCCCTGGCAGGCATCGGCCGTTGCGGGCCCCACCAGTTGGTGATGACATCTCCTTGAGGCGCACGTGGAACACAACGCGTCGTCGACCCAGGCTTGGTCCTTGCCGGACAGCGAGCTACCCATTACTCGCCGTCTGCAAGCCTGCGCCTACGGTGGCTGGGAATTAGCCTGGGATTCCCGACGCCCAGGGCGTCTCCTGTGAAGGCTACGGCCGTGAGGGCGCATATACTGCCTCTCCCTCACGTGCGCCGCCTCCATCTTTGCGAGTATCACTGCTTCGCTGAAGGAGGTGACGGCTAACCATGCGCTCTCCCTCTGTACCATGGCTAGGACTAGGGCCGGACGCGAGAGACTGCCGATCGTCTCCACGAGGACACGGCGGTGCTCCGCCCAAGCCGGGCAGACCTCCACCGTATGCTCCACCGTGTCCTCAGGGCGATCTTCGCTATGGAAACACCCGGGCGTTTCCTCCCGCCTTATGGGAAACAGGAACCTCCCGAAACAGTCGTGTCCGGTGAGGACCTGTGTCAGGCGGAAGGTGAGGACGCCATGCCACCTCTCAAGCCACTCCTCAAAGAGGGGACTTACCGCCGCAATTGTGGCGTGCCCAATACTTTTACACGTCAATCATATTTTTTTAAACTAGATGAGGTCGGCGTTTCCTATCTGACTCTGAGCTGAACGGCCGAAACAAAATTAAAGATCAGACATAATCTTGGTCAGATCATGTGAAGACCATGTGGATTGGTGTCAGAAATGGTCTTTTGAGGAAAGAATCACACAGATTGAGTGGATCTGTCCATTCAGTGCACGCATTTATCAGTAATTATCATGCAGCTCAACTCAGATTAAGATTAGTTCACTTTGATATTGTATGTAATAAAAGGTTTTGTATTTTTATTTATTTTATTTCTTAGAGGGTTTTGTTAGTGATTTTGATGATTATAAATCTGTGTGATTCTTTAGAAATAAAACAACAATAAAGAGTTACTATATTATTTGTGTAATTACGTAAATTTTCTGAACACATCTTAAATCTAGTATCTTAATACTGTAGAGTTATGGACAGTTAGATTACCTACCCTCAAATTAATATTTTTAGTACATTCAGTTCTTTTTTAGTACTGATCGTTATTTATTTACACATTATACAATTTATTGATGTTGCTGAATCTTAATGGGAAATGGCATTCATGAGCGATTACTATCGCGCACCGGATTTTCAACGCACTGCGTACGGCCGACAGTTGAAAATCCAACAGTGTATTTTTTGTCGCCCTCTGTTCGATTATCAATGCTCGGCCCAACACTGAGAGCTGAAAAACAAATGCCCGTTCTACATGGGCTAATTACCTTCCATTGTACATTAGTAAGTTATTCGATCTGCTGGTTACCAAAAAAATGAGCAGGATTATGTCAATAATATTTTGCCACAAAGTTTTCTACTGTCTGAAAGACAACTTTTCTACTTAAATGTCAACACGGAACATCATTTTTGTCTACTCTTCCGTCAACACAACTGTGCTCGTGCTAAGCCTGATCTCTATACGCGAATGGTGACCACTTATCGTCAGATAGTCCAACTGTTTGCTATTTTTACTAATAACGTTAAAAAACCTCGTACGTTTTGACTTTTTAGCTCTGCCACACTCCTAAATTGTCACGAAATGTAGTTAGATTATAGTGTTAGCATTCATATGTGGCAAAATATTCTTGACATACTCCTGGGGGTATAAAAAGGCCACTCTGGCAGAATCATAGGGGAATTCAGGAAATGAATCACTTTTAGAGGAATTGCTTAATGTGGCCTTTTTAGACCCGCTGCTCAGTGCCGATTACAAAATCAAATTGTCTTCACTACCTTAGACAACTGTCAGTTGTCAGTGTGATTTTGACAGTTTGGGATAAAATCTATCTTTTGGAATAATCGACATAAAAGAGGACCTAAACAATGATCAATAGAAACGAAAGCAAAAAGACAGATTGTAGAAGGATTTCAACGGTGCGATGTCAAACATAGAGAAACGAAATGTCACTTAGTACAGAAAGAGCTGTGTCTATTATTCGTAGTATCCTAAACCTGCAGGTGCCAGCTCAAGATTTTTGTGCCATTTCTTCATCCTAGCTAGGACTAGGAAGTGGGGAAGGACGGACGTTTCGGGGGGGACAGCAAGATTACATGGTCTTGTGAGCGAAGCCTTGGGCACGGCTAGTCACTACATAGTATAAAACAAAGTCACTTTCTCTGTCCCTATATCCCTATGTATGCATAAATCTTTAAAACTACGCAACGGATTTTGATGCGGGTTTTTATACTAGATAGAGTGATTCAAGAGGAAGGTTTATATGTATAATACACCGACCTCCACGCGGGCGAAGCCGCTGGCAAAAGCTAGTAAAGAATAAAAATAAGCCATCCTAAGGTTGCGCACTATTTTGATGTGTTTCTTAACTACTACAAGTAAAATATCATTATTTTTATGCCCTGTGTTTTTTTTAATATGCATACATGTACATATTAATAATATTATTTTATGTATCTACGTTAGCTTAAACAACGTGTTACAGAATAAACGCAAGACCGAAAGTAATTTGTCCATAATTGAGTAGTGAATCGATTTCAGTAACATTTGATATAAGTATTTTTTTTACAAATATTTTGCTGTACTTACCGCCGATTGAGAGGAGGAAAATTCAATCTTATTTCATGGTAATAAGGCTCAATTTTAAATATAGGCAAGTAATGCTAGGGTCAACACTATTTTCTTCATAATGCTTAAAGAAAATATAGTTTTGGGCTTTGTATTATGCTTTAAAATCAGTTGCCTTAATTGGGGTGTATGAGGTCTTGCGTTAATTAACTACATATTCTATATTATTATATAATTTGTTATATCTAAGTAAAAAAATACTAAAATAAAGTGAAAATATTAACATACAATTTGAATTCGTCTCGTGATAACACGTAAGACAATACTATTATTAAGTATACACTGTATACACAATTACATATTGATGATTTTAAATCTCATCATCATCTGCCTAGCCGTTTTCCAACTACGTTGGTGTCACGTCCGATATAATCGGAGGCAGTTGAATACCAGTATTTTACATGGAGCGACTGCCTATCTGACCTCCACAACCCAGTTACTGGGTACCACTATCACGCTGTAGGTAAGACTGGTTGAAGATCATATCCAAAATTGTCATATATTAATTACATCGAGACCTAAGCTACAAAGTCCACAGATATCAAATATTTTTTTAACAAGAAGTTTTAGAAGTTTGTTTTTGTTTTTTTAATATTATGTAGGTTTCAAATGGTCTAATATTCTGATGCAAATTATTATCATTATTGCATAACTACAACTCAATATATTGCAGCCCTCCGGTAATTACACATTTTAGGGCTGATTTTATAATATATTCATCTGAAGAATAAATCTGACAGTTTGGCATATTTTCTATACAAAACCTGTCAAACTGACATAATTTATGCCTTAGATAAAAGTTATCTGACTATTGAAAAAATTGCCCTTAAACAAATGTATATACATATATTTTAAAGTTCATATTTTTGTGTATTTCAATTCTGTATAAAGTAAACACCGTGGCAATTTAATCGTCTTACAACGGCAGCCCACATTAGTCATGCGTATCTAGTGACTACTATCTATAAAAATAATAGTTTAAAAAACTAAAAAACACGCTTTAAAAACCAAACTAAAAAAATTAGAAAATAATTTAATTCTATTAAAAAGCGGGTGCTTTTTGAGGTATTTTATAATCAATTAATATCAAGCACCCCACGCTTTTTAATAGAATTGAATTATTTTCTAATTTTTTAGTTAGGTTTTGAAAGCGTGTTTTTTAGTTTTTTAAACTATTATTTATTTACAATTTTTTTAGTTCTGCTTGCTTGAAAAGCGTGATTTTTAAGATTTTTTTTTTACTGTTTTTTTTTAATTTTTTGAATTGTCATCGGTCCTCGATAAGTCTACAAAGTTTCAATGAAATCTGACCGTTTGAAGTGGATCAAAATAGCGTCCAAAGGAGTCGTTTACATACAAACATACAAACAAACAAACATACAAGTGAAGCTAATATAAAGCGCGTAAAAAGAAGATATCTATGAACATGTAATGAAAATGTAATTCACTAAGACGCATGACGTAGTTTGTAACACTCTGTTATGGAGATGGAATAAATGATGGAATGTAACGGAGATGGAATCTTATAAATATCTTCTACCGTTTGATACGGAAACATTATTAACAAGATGTTTCATAATTCTCGAACATTGATTATATTTCTTTGCACCTATTATCTTAATTAATGGTAACATTTTTTTAATCGCGCCAAGGTATTTTATGTCGGAAACATTGAGTGGACCACCTTTGTAAGACGACTAAAATGTCACGGTGTATAATATATGTTCTTATTCGTTTTGCTTCATATGTACACGCACATAATATATATTTAGTTCAGTGTCAGATTGTATCAATAATTATTTTAAGCTTGTAGAATATTAATAGTTGTTTAAATAGCTTTTGGTGCATTGATATACAAAAAAAAAAAACAAGTTACACAATCAGCGTCTCAAAAACGTCCGCATAAATAGAGCGCAATGTGCGCAGGTGTCAAATAGTATCGTCAGTCATCTTTCAGTCAGTTTTTTTGGACATTGCTTTGTAAAAATCACTTTAAGTCATGCGTGTAAGGTTGAATTTGCAAAAAAAAATAATGTTTTATCATAACTATAACTACTGACGTATAATTGGGGATAGTTTTTAGTGATACTTTTGTTCGAGACTGTGCATCTTGTTAGGTTTGTATATCAATGATTTGGTGCAAACAACTGGAACATAATACATTTTCAAGTGATGTATCTAATTTTTGAAGTTTGGTGCTTTTATCATTCTCCATGTTTTAATGTTTGTTGAAATTAGATATTTCTGGTACCTACTTTTTTTTAAACACCCGGATGGAACAAAGTTCCTTTCGATTAATTAGCAGAGGTCGGAGTAGGTAGATTGATTTAAGGTCGTTTACGTCAAACATAGAGGATAATATGGATATACCTCCAAAATACCGGAACTTCATATTTATTGTGATGATTATTTATTTTAACTGTATTAACGTTGAAAGCCAAAATATGGAAATTGTATCCGATGAGGATTAAAAATAATTTATTTATGTTTTTGTTTAATTAAAAATAATTGTTCATTGAATTCAATCAATCATTCATATAATAAACGATTTTGTTAGCCTATCTGTATGTTTTTTATTTTATTTTATTCCATAATTCCAATTCCGGAACTTTTACGTCCATATTATAATATCTTGACGCAAGTATATAAAATCAATCTACCTACTCCGACCTCTGTTAATTAGTGAAGGAATTGTAATAAAATTTTAAAAATTGTACATATACATACACACACACACATATACACTCTGCGTCTATATATGCACTCTGTGTCTCTGTCTGCAGAGAAACACGCGCACACTGCACGGCTTACAACAATGTAGCAAAAAGTGTCGTTACAACTTTTGGTCTTAATTTTTTCCGTCTAGCCCCCTTTCGCAACGCGCGATAAGGAACTTCGTTCCAAAACTTCGTTCCAATAATACAGTAGTTAGCTTATTATCATTCAGAACTTTCTCATTATTAAGTCAACCAGCAACCGCCTCGACTTTGATCGTAATGTCAAAAATTGACATTCTTTACGAGTATCAAGGCAAATCTCTTGCCGTATTAACAATTCCCTCCATAGTTCTCTTCGCTCTCTCGTCGCCCGTCTTAACAGTTTGGTATGATTATCATGTTGCATTAACATTTTCAATTTTTGCAAAGATCTGTCCATTTTTATTAATGACCAGCAGCTGTGATCGATTATCTTTTCGTCATCCCTTGCCTGTTCGAGTTGATTGATTACATATTTAGCCATTCCAATTTCATCAAACTCATCTTTGTTCTTGAATATTTCGTGCACTTCTTCAGTCATCTTGCATTGATTGATGGGCTGAAATAACAAATAAAGTATGAATTACCTATGGAAATGCAGGTCATTTGAACATACCGCGGTTAAAAGTCTCACCTTTTAAACGCAGTATGTTATATTAAAATCTATACACTGATAATAAAATTGAGAAGTTTGTTTGTCTGAACGCGCTAGTCTCTGGAACTAGTCTACTAGCCTTTGAAAAAATATATTTGCTTTCGATAGCCCAATACTTGAGGAAGCCTATAGGTTACTTAACATCACGCTAGGACCCATAGCGCCGAGCAAAAACAATTTAAAAAGAGGGCAAAGCGAAATGAAATAACAGCATGGAGAGGCGATGCGTTGCGACGGGGTTGGTCGGGGGAAATAATCGGGGGTAGGGTCACGCGGATGAAGTCGTGAGCAGAAGCTAGTAGCTTTATGAAATTGCCTTACAATTTACTAGGTATGCTTTTGCAAGCTAGCAAGCACAGCTTAAGAGGCCGTATACGATTTTTTTCCGATTAACCACTCACCGCTCACTTTCGACAACCTCTTAAATATGCTGGATGGCTTTTAACGATAAATTAACTCAAAAGGTATTAATAAATCACTTTCATCTTGATTCCCACTTTAAATGCTTGGTTCCCACTTCATCATTCATCATCAATTCAACCAAAAGACGTCCACTGCTGGATATAGGCCACTTAATAGTTCCCACTTCATAAAATACATGCTTTCGAGAAATTAAATAAAAACGAAAACATGGTGCACGTTTGACTTAAAATAAACAAAACAAAGATGTTTGTAATCAAAGAAACTTCGCTTATTTGTATTATTTCTTAAGCAGTTCATCAAAAAACTTATACCTACTTAAATTACCTGAGACAGTCTTCAAACGGAAACACCTCAGTATAACTTCACAGTGATCAAATATATGTATTTCTTTTATTACATGACAAGGCAGAGACGAAGAGTGATGGCAGAGCCCGCCACATCTAGACCGCCGAGTGTAACCTAAATCTAGACTGACTGCAATCAATAAGGGTAGCAACCATCAGCGATTGCGAACAGTGCCATCTAGTAGCCCTCTTTATAACTCACAGATGTTGGTTCTTACTCGACATGCAGCCATTGGCAAAGTGTTTGTCAATTAAGAAAGATGGCGCTGGTAGCTATTTTGTGAAGTTCACTTTCCTCGTTTCATTGCACACAGTTTGAAAGTATATTAATTGTGTAGGTAAAGGTTTTATTACAACAATTTGATAGTCGATTATTTTATCTTAGCTCTGTTAAGTTTGTAGGACTCAAATTACTTCCATACGTGTACTACTTCCTTTCCGCAAGTAAGCAATATACGTAGAAATGGTTTGCGCACTGACGCTTTGTTTCCAGAACGCTAATTCACAAAAGGGCAGGGCTTATATCATCCTGACAGCTGTCACGCAGCTATGGTTGCGTTCACACATACTAACTTATAAATACAGAACAATTCTCTTGTACCTAGTTGTATTGTAGTAGGTAAGTAAGGTATAAATATTTAGAAGTTTGTTGTTGCATTTGATTTATTTGTTGTGCCTAGGAGCTAAGGAAAAGGGAAGCGACAGGTTCCCTCTATCTGGAAGAATCTTGATGATCCGAAATTTATTTGGCATATCACACTTGACATAATTTGCTATAAACGAATATTTTTAAGGCATAAAAATATTTAATGTAATTACTGTTTGGCCGAATTTTTATGTATCCGAATTTACAATAGCGTACTTTTAAGATGGCAGAATTTTATTTGGCATAATGGCATACTTAATTACCTTTGGCAAAGTTAACATTCCGCATAATTTCGTTTAGCATAACATTTGTTCAGAGCGACTATTATTTGGTACAATTTCACTTGGCATTCTATGAAGATGGCAGAATTTATTTGGAATATTTTTATTAGGCATATTGCCATTTCTTTAAAATAGCATTTTTGACCTTTTAGTGATAGAAACGAATCTTTGCAAAACCTAACCACGTAGTCTTGTCTGCCCTACCTCTAGAGTGTAATTTAAGCCCGCGTAGGCGCGGAGGGGCGAGGCGGCCAGCGGGTTGAGGAGCGGGTTGTAACAGCCTAAGCTGCGGTGGTGAGTGTTAAACCATCTGCAACGATAAGCTCGCGCGGGACCGCCAGAGCCCCGCAGCGCCGCACTATGGTACCAAACAGTATTTTCAAAAATGGTTTTGTCGAAAGTCGTAAATCCATAGATTGTTTTATGGTTTTATACTCTCAAAAGATGGAACTTGCGAATAAATTATAAAACATAAAAAAATAAAAAGCTTTCCGTTTATAAAATGAACCTCAAACATTGGGCATAAATATTTTCATGCCAATTAAATTACCGTTAAAGAAGTTCAACACAAAATTATTCGGAACTTTTCCATGGAAACATATTAGTGTTATACATCGTTAGATAGCTTAGAATAAACACTTTGAAACCACATTCAGTTTTTTATATATAATTTTATATTTATATAATTATCTTTATCATTTTTTTCGGAAAAAATATTTTTTTAGAATGATGATGTTTGATAAACCATGTCTGCTGCATGATTGCTTGCATACTGCAAAGGCTGGAAGAGTATGTCAGGAATAACCTGACTGATCAGGTTATTTCTGTCATACTCTTCAACTCGGGTTTCAACTCTGGTTTTCAACTCTGAAGTTGAAAACCAACTCGAAGATGTTCATCGTGACTAACACTTTAGAGATGTCATTCTAGCACTGATCTTATCATCATTATCATTCTCCTGCCCTATCCCAATTTATTTGCAGTTCTCTATTAGTTATCATCTCCGTAGTCACACCCTTTTTAACCATACTTATTATCATTTACGCAGTCCATCTATCGTTTTTTTGGTCTCCCCCTACTCTTGTTGCCATCGACATTCATACTCAAAACTTTCCTAACTGATCTAATATGATAAAATTATATAAAGACAAACACACACTCTTAGTATAATTTACTTAAGGGGAATCTAGTCGCGGGCTCCAACTCACTGGTATGCTTGGCTAAAAAGCACCAGGCATGGTGTCCGACAGATGTAGTATCAGTGATGAGCAGTTAGACGCTAGTCTACACGTACAACGTTACTGAGTGAAATGCAGGATCATTTATAGTAAAACAGGCGCGTAAAAAAATAAGAAAAGTCCTTCGGAAGATCGGATGTTATGAAAAAACCACTGCATAATCTTTATTGAACTTTTCGATATTGGAGCTTTGTCGGTACTGACTTGGTTTTGGAGATTTTACACCTCTTTTATTACTTAAACACGCCCAAAGTTAGGTTAAATTAGCAAGAAAAAATCATCTTTGTTGGCTCCTAACTTTTTAATGGATTTTTATTTTAGCATTCTGTACAGACAACATAAATAATGAGAAAAATCATACCATGTTTAATTTTTGATGTACATACATTGTCGAACAATGGAGTAATACACTTTCGAAGTTTATATGGAGAAAATGTCGACTAGATTCACCTTAATTTCACACCACAAGTACCTGAAGGTAATGAAAACGGCCTTAATTTTGTTAGAAGCATCACCTGTCTTCGAATTTCTCCCATAAAAGTCTTCAGGTTAAAAAATAAAAGCACACGTCTCGAGGACATATCGGGTTTCCAATTTTTTTTTCGATGATCTTTCTCCCACAATTTTCGTCTTTTAACATCTTTTGAAAATATATGGGTCCCCGTATTTTTGGAGCGACTTCTTTTAAGCATAATTCATTAATAGGCCGGGGCCTATTAATGAATTATGCTTAAAAGAAGTCGCTTGTTTACAAAGGGAAATGCCCACCAGCCACACAAAAAAAATGGATGAAATGAACAACAATGAAATATACCTAGGTGCGCTAAATTGCACTACTAATCGTACTATAATTTCAATAATTATCATAACCTAGGTAGAAGCCAGTTCCAGACATTTTTCCCAAATATATTTATTTGTTATGTAAAGGATTAATACGCAATAATTTAGCAACAAAACATCATTTAAATGTATTAATCGATGCAGTATCTAGACGTCAGTTAACACAATGTACGTTTCTATCCATTTTTAATTCTTCGTCAATAAGCCGAGCCGTCGTTTAGGCGGGTCCAGTCTAAGTCCGTGTTCAAAAATGGGTAAAGTGTGCAGAAGTAATATCAAAATCTTTAAAAATTGGCCACACTCGTCGTTAAATATCCTAATAAGCAATGTTTACTTATGTAACTCAAGTTGTAAACGCAAAACTATGGATCAATCAATTCAAATAAACAATCGAAAGAATGAAATGCAGTAATGTCAAACTGTCAGTAAGGCAAAAGACATGTGATGCATACAGCCTACGATACGTTTTCGATTCTGAACTTAATTTTATTTTAATTAATATTGACATGAATATTCATGTTAATGTTATACCGTAAATCTAATTAAAATAATATATTTATTTTAATTAGATTTACGGTATAAATAGGTCGAATGAAATGTCTATTTAAGTAAGTAGCTTATAAGAGACTTTTACACGTCAATATTTTAAAAACTAGATGGCGCCGGCATTTCCTAGCTGACTGTTCCCTGAGAAGTAAAGCCGAAACAAACTCAGATGTTCAGTCTCTTTTAAAGTCCAAACATAAAATTCCAGACATTTCTGGAAGGACCTTTTGAAGAAATAGCCATTGCAGCTTTGAGCTGACCTGTCCCAATAGACGGCATGTATGTATCAGTCACCGTGTAGCTCAACCTATTTTAGGGAGCTCAACGACCCGTCACAAGACGCTACCAGATATGCAGGACAGATGCGTAGGCCATTTACAAAATACTAAAAACCACAAGACGAGTTATAAAGTCATGTGTTCAATCTAGCCTGCATAGTACTCACATTCACAGTTAGTTTTCTCTTTAAATGTCATCAAAAATAATGTCACGTAGATCAATACTTAAATATAAAATGTCAATAGTATTCTAATACACTTAGCTTATATAACAGTTTGATGCTTGAGGGTACATTGGAGCAACGTAACGAATCATTATAAAGTAATGATAAACGTGCTATAATTCTAAAAACAGTTCGTTATGGATTATTTGACGCTTCCTGTTTGACTGAATGTCGATTACTAATGTCAAATAAACACTGACCTCCAATAAAAGTAAGTATGAATTAGACGGTTATAAAGTTAAATATTTTAATGATCGTAATATTTTCACCGAAACACGGTATACAAACTTCAATTCTCAATTCTCAATTCTCAATTCTCAATTCTTTATTGCGTACCATAATGTATAAAGTTGGTAGGGAATTATATTAGTCACAATTATGGACCCTGTCGGGCACAGCATAGATCAAGTAGGAGAGAGGAGGAAGAACACTGCGTGTTTAATTTGATAAATATTACAAGTTAAGTTGTTAGTAAGCTGTTGTTGTTAGTAAGGTGTTGTTAGTAAGTTGTTTTATTATCACAGAATTAAATTTATGAATCATTTTTATTATTTTATAAATTATACACATTTATTTGTTATTTTATTTACTTATTAATTTTTATTTATTACGTATTTAATATTTATTATCTCTAATGTAAGTTGTTTATTGGATGTTTCATATTTATTTAAAAGGTATTCCTCGTATTATGAGTAAGTAGGGTATTTTATAGGTAGTATTTGTAGATACAAATAGATAAGAACTTACTTATAATTTATCATTTAGGTATTCGCTTATACTATAGTAGCATTTGCTTACAAGGAACAGCTTCAATTTATTGATAAAGATGTTATATTGATTTAAATTCTTTATTATTTCGGGTAACTTATTATAAATTTTTATGGACATGACAAAGGTACTGTTGGAGTGCATTTTTAGTCGCGATGTTGGTAAGTTTAATCTGTTTTTGTATCTTAAAATAATTTTCGTTTGTATGTCTTCTCGTTTTGTAAAGAAATCGGGGTATTTGCGCACGAACTTACAAACTTCAAGTATATAGATACAGGGTAGGGATAAAATCTTTAGTTCCTGGAAGTGGGGTATACAGCTATCGGCGGATTCAATGTTTACTAATATTCTAATTCGTTTTTTTTGTAGGGTAAGTAGTGTGGGTGCATCAGTGCTGTTGCCCCATAGGATGACACCGTATTTAAGCCATGCGTATGCGTACGCATAGTACGTTACTAGTGCGGTTTTAAGGTCTGTAGTTTTTTTGATCTCGCGGAGCGCGTATGAAAATTTAGATAGTTTAGCCCTTACTTTCTGAATGTGTGACTTCCAATTTATATGTGTATCAATGTTTAGGCCTAGTAGGGTGAATTTATCAACTACTTCTAATTTATTATTTTTAAAGCTAAAGTTTATATTTATTGGTATTTTTTGGCTAGGGTGGAATGTAATTATTTTAGTTTTATTGAAGTTAATTTCTAGGTTGTGTTCAGTCATCCAATTTGTTGTAGAATCTAGTATGGAATTTAATTTATCATTTAAATTGGTGTTATTTTCGCATGAGGTAAGTATAGATATGTCATCCGCAAAGAGGACACATGGCTCATTTATATTATTAGGAAGGTCGTTTACGTTTCAACTATTTGTTCCCTGTGTTTCAAATAAGATACAAACCAGTCATAGCATTTGCCGCGGAGTCCTATACTATATAGTTTATTTAGTAATATTTCAAATTGTACTTTGTCATATGCTTTAGTCATATCAAGCAGAAGACCTATCGCGTACTTTTTATCATTAATAATGTCAAGGGCTTTTTGAATATATTTGTAAACGGCCAAGATAGTGGAACGGTTTTTTCGGAAACCGTTTTGGCAATCATTAAATATATTATATTTTTCACAAAACGCATATACTCGATTACACATAGCCTTTTCGAATATTTTGGAAGCCGTCGGTAAGAGGGCAATGGGGCGGTAATTATTCGGATCAGTTTTACAATTCTTTTTGTGAATAGGTTTTATAAGAGCTTTTTTTAAGAGATTGGGAAAAGTTCCTTCTTCAAATGATTGGGTTAATAATTTGTAAAATGGTAAGGTTAATTCGTCTGCACATTGTCTTAATAAGGTAGGTGGAAGTTCATCAAAGCCGTGACTTTTTTTGTTTTTCAATTTTTTTATTAAAGAGTTCACTTCGTAATGATCAATTGGACTGAGGAAGATTGAATTCTCTGTAAGGCATACAACTGGAGATCCTTTCGACTTGCCGGTTGAGTTGTTCTTAGCCTCCCCGATAGAAGCAAAAAATTCATTAAATATGTTTGCTACCTCTTTGGGCTCAGAAGTTACGCTATTATTCGTTTGTAAGGTTATGCTACATTTCTCACTTGCTATTTTTTTATTTGTCCGTTCGTTTATTATGCTCCACATTGTTTTAACTTTATTATGAGATTTAATCATTTTATTTTTGTAGTGTAGTTTTTTTGCTGTCGCTACCGTTTTCTTTAGAATTTTTTCATACTTTTTATAATATTGAGTTAGTATTGGATTGTCTGTTTTCGTTGTTAGTATTTTTAATAATCTTTTGTCTTTACAAGATTTTTTTATGCCTACGGTGAGCCAGTATTTTTTATATTTTGGTTTTAACTTTATTTTTTTAATTGGCATACACTGATTTAATATGTTAATGAGTATGTCATTAAAAGTTTCATAATTACCGTTCATATCTTTGCCCGGTGTTACGACGTCGTTCCAATCTATTTCTTGTAATTTAGACTTAAATTTTAATATATTTGTGTAATTGTAAAATCTTTTCTTCACGTACCAGGCGATTCTTTTTGTTTGCTTAGGCAAGTTTAAATGTAAAATAGTACTATTATGGTCTGAAAATCCTAGCTCTTCTATAGTTGTGTACATATCTTTGAATTTAAAATTTGTAAATATTAAATCTAAGCATGTAGTTGTGTTGACGTTACACGTGTCGGGCTTTTTACGTGTTGGGTAAATTTATATTCCTGCATGAAATTTATGAATTGGTTTGATTTACAGTTATTTAATAGTATGTTAATGTTGAAGTCGCCTCCTATAATTATATTTAGTTTGGAATATTTATTATTGATATATTTTAGAATTAGTCTAAGTTGCTGGTAAAATACTTCTTCCTCTCTTCTATTCCAATACATAGTTACAATTAATAAGTTTTCTTTAGGCAATTCAGTAGCACATAGCTCTAGTACATATTCTATAGATTTATCTGTTATATCACTTCTATTTATGCAGTCTATATGTTCTTGCAGTAGGATACAGACACCGCCGCCTGTTCGGGTATTGCGACAGTACGATGATGCAAATTTGTAGCCGCTAATCTTAATTAGTTCTAGTTTTTCTAACTTGATAATTACTTCATTATAAATATTTTATTCTAAATAGAATTAAGGACTATTAGTTCTTTCTGTCCATTTCAGGCATTTTGTTGGCATTCCCCTTTAACTATGGATACTAACACCTATCTATCAAATTCTTGGATGAACGATAGCAGCGACATTTGAAGTAAGCAAGTGGCAGTTTTTATCCCCATTGAGATTAATTTTTAACCCAATGGTTGGAAAAAATGTTGAGATGGAAAGTGAAAACCTTCTAAATACGTTTGTATAATTTAAGTATAAGTACCGTCTCATATTCTGTTAAAAATCGACTTCCGCAGCCTAAGGCACCAAAGACAAACATAATTATGACAGCCTGTACCTTGTCAGTATCGTCAGCATCAAATAAAAAAGGAGCATTCAACGATGAGATACATGCAACAAAATGGCGATGCATGTATTTACAGATTAGACGAAAATCAATGAAGCCGTCTGTGGACATTTCAACCTGTGTTTGTATTACATAAATCATGTACCATCAAACGTCTGCACCCTTCCGAAGCGAATACGTATACAAAAGACTCCCCTTTTTAACCGACTTCAAAAAAAGGAGGAGGTTCTCAATTCGACTGTATGTTTTTTTTTATGTTTGTTACCTCGTAACTTTTGACTGGGTCAACCGATTTTGATAATTCTTTTTTTATTTGAAAGCTCATATAGATTTGATGGTGCGTTTCGGAGACAGACACATAAACACACATAAACACATAAACCGCGATTGCTGCTATCGCATAAATATGCATTGTTTTGACCCCAAGGATGATGAAATTTCGAATTCGTGGGGTAGGTACTGTAACTAAAAAGTGAAAAATAAAAACATTTTCCAAAAAAAAAAAACAACCGACTTCCGAAAAAACACTACAAAGTGAAAAATAACTTTAATTTCGGAAGGCGGTGACTTTGGATATGTATTTAAATTTTTTGTCTTTGTTTTTTATGAACAATGTTATGCCTGAATAAGTAGGTACAGCACTCCACACTTGTCCGCTTCTATATTCAGGAAATTGGATAGCAGCGCCAGATTGGCGAACTCGCCTTCTTCTGATGCTGCAGTGAAGTCGTGCCATAGGAACTTGAGAACTGTCGGCATCTTGTCTATTACTTGATGCACTATCTCTGGTGAATGCAGGTACTGTGGTTTCTTCAATCCTTTTATCGCTGCTACGCTGTTGTTAATCTGGCTTGCGAAGATGCATATGTCCCTTGGATTTTCTGAAATCTTCGATAACCACTTGAGTTTGTTCAGCTCTGCCAGCACCAGTGCATCAGGTCTTCCATATCTTCTTTTAAGGGCCTGCATTACTTCCAACAGAGAGGCTTCAGAGTACAACAGGCTCTTGATAGCTTCTCTTGCGTTGCCCTTCAGTGCTCGTCTTAATCGAGCCATATTCTGAACGTCGTTGAACATCGTCGGTGCTGTATCAATTAGAATCTGAATAAATTTGGAAGAATATTGCTAATCCATTGCTACATATTATGTTCGAATAATTTGTCTGCTCAAAAACGTAAATTACGCAATGAATTTTGTTGAGCTGTCCAAATTTAAAACCCTACTGTTAGTGTGTTACGCAATTACATACCAGAGCAATTCAAAAAAATACTGGCGAAATGTCAAATCTGGATTTGGGACATCTGGATTCTGAATCGGGGGAAATTCTCCCACAACCTTAATATGGACTTTTTTTTTGGGCGGGAAATCATCAAATTACTTGTCCCGCTCTGGGTGGAGCCGGAGGGTGTGTCAGACTTTTACTGACTAAAACCCACCCGTGTTCCCTCAGTTGCCTGTGTGCCAGGGGCCACGGTATCTCTTTCGAACAACCCGCACCCCTGGTAGGCATCGGCCCTTGCGGACCCCATCAGTTGTTGCTGACATCTCTTTGAGGCGCGTGTGGAACACAACGCGCCGACGACCCGAGCTTGGTTCTTACCGGACAGTGAGCTACCCATTACTCGCCGTCCGCAAGCTCGCGCCTACAGTGGCCGGGAATTACCCTGGGATTCCCGACGCCCAGGGCGTCTCCTGCGAAGGCTACGGCCGTGAGGGCGCATGTACTGCCTCTCCCTCACGTGCGCCGCCTCCCTCTTCGCGAGCATCACTGCTTCGCTGAAGGAAGCGACGGCTACCCATGTACTCTCGCTCCGTACCATGGCCTGGACCAGGCCCGGACGCGAGAAATCGCCGCCACCGATCGCCCCTACGAGGTCACGGCGGTGCTCCGCCTAAGCCGGGCAGAATTCCACTGTATGCTCCACCGTGTCCTCTGGGCGGTCTTCGCAATGGAAACACCCGGGCGTTTCCTCCCGCCTTATCCGAGCATGAACCTCCCGAAACAACCGTGTCCAGTGAGGACCTGCGTCAAGTGGAAGGTGAGGACGCCGTGCCACCTCTCAAGCCACTCTTCAAAGAGGGGACTTACTGCCGTGATCGTGGCGTGCCTATCCTGAATATGGGCTGACTTCCAAACTACATCATAATTATCTATAGGCAACGTTATCGAATACATTTCATCTGAAACTTCGTAGTGTGTGTGTTCAACCCTTAAAGTAACTAACAAAGAGACCAAAGAGTTTTTAACGTATAGAATAGACCTTTTAAGTTGAACGTCCACTACTACTTAAGATGTGCATGGAGAGGCTTACAAAATGGCTGCGTCTTATTTTACCCGAATGCGAGACGCAACTCAAAATCCTCCTTTGCGTCTGAATGTGTTTCTCAACCTATGTATGTAGAGTAAGGAATCAGAAGTGCAGTAGTACGAGAAGGATTGAACTCAACATAAGAATTTTATTTATCTTTTCAACAATAAATAAATACATCAAAATTCTTTATTTTAGGCCAGTTTTTATACATACACCCATAGTATTACAAAAAAAAATTAAATTAAATAAAAAAATAATACTATTTAATAATCTTCATGTGTTCTTTTTGTATTCGATAAATTAATAAATGATAATTATAATATAATAAGATATTTTTATTACATATTATATTGTTATTGAAATAAAGGATTAAGAAAAAATATTTAATGAGCGATTAAAAAATATTTTTTCGTTATAATTTTATAAAGAATAAATATAACTAATAATTACTTCTTGTTACAATAGTTTATTTTGTCATAAAGAACAATTTATTGAAGCAAAGTAGCTAATCAGTGAACTATGATAATCAGGCTTAAAGTATAGTATCTTAGTAATATAAAGAACTATTACTTATTTATATTTATATATTTATTTGCGTAAAACATGGTATAAAAAGGTCTTACAATACAGAAAAAAAAAGAGCAGACATGTTTTGCCAAGATTAAACATAGCATGCAAATATTTATAATAACAATTTCCTTAGCAAAATTATTATTTTATTACAACAACACTATTTTTCTTCTAGGAATTGTTTTATACTATAGAAGTTATTATCAATTAACCATTCATACAATTTATTCTTAAAAGCATATCTCGTGTTTAACATTTTCAGATAACTAGGTAATTTGTTATAAATTCGTACACACATAATTAAGCAGCTTTTATTGTACTTAGCAAGTCTGGGAGCACTGTTAAGTAGGAGTCTGTGAGGATCTCGTCGAATACTAGAAGAACTATTGTATAACAGAAAAGCAATGAACAGTGGATACATTTTTTTGATATAGACATTTTAACACAGTCAAAACCATCGAATAATTTTCAAACTCTCCTTCTAAACTATGACTTAAAAATTGGAATTCATCAGCCTACATTATTAGCCAGTGGTAAATGCAAAGACAATATCGTTTATAATATTAGAGGTAGTAAGTGTACAGTACTTGATTTTGCGCTATCTGATCATACTGCCCAAGTCATCAAATGCCCTGTGAAAAAAACTTGTTTCATTAAGCATTGGTATGTTCTAAGGCGTGACTATTGCCAAGAAAACTTGTCTAAATTCATTGATTCTCTTTATAATCTTAGTTTTAGTGAAGTCTATCTACACGACAATCCTGAAGAAGCATTTAACTATTTCTATGATCTATTTATACTTTTTTATGACCTCTGTTTCCCTTTCAGGAAAGTAAGAATCTCTCTTCGTAAAAAATCTAATTGGATTTCCAAGAGAATCAGGCTTCGTAGTAAGCGTAAAAGAGAAATGTTATGGCAATACAGGCGAGTCCCTATTTCTAAAAATACACTTTTACTAAAGCAATATACTGCTCGTTTATAGAAAATAATAACACTGACCCAAAAATCTCAGAGTGATTTTCACATAAATTCGGCCAAGAATAAAACTAAAGCGACTTGGAAGATTATCAATAAAAATAAGATCAACTACCCTAGAGAAAATATTCCTGATTATGTAACAATAAATTGCAATAAAATACATGAGCCTCGACTAATTGCACAACCTTTTAATGACTATTTTATAGACGAAATTCAACCGTATACTTCTACTTGTTCCTATAAAAGTATTGAAACTAATTTTAACTCCATATTTCTTCCTCCTACAGTACCAGCAGACATAGTGGCAATAATTCGCTCTTTAAATAATTCCAATAGCCATGGATATGATGGCATCATTACAAAAGTAGTCAAACATGTAGCACTAGTAATAGGACCTGCTATGAGCTTTATCATCAACCTTTGCGTTGAATGTGGCCATTTCCCGGACAAATTAAAAATTACTGTTATTAAATCTATTCATAAAGAAGATGAAAAAGTATCATGGGTAATTATAGGCCAATAGCACGTATTCCTATTTTGTCCAAAATTATAGAAAAGGTGGTATGTAAGCCTTTCGTCGTTTTTTGAAAAACATGATCTCATTAGCAGAGAACAATTTGGATTCAGGAAAGGTAAATCCATTAATATGGCGATTTACGACGTGATAAAGAGAATTGTTTCTAGTGTTGATGCTAGAACTCCAATGGCGGCTTTGTTTATGGATATGTCTAAAGCATTCGACCATGTAGATCATGGTATACTGCTAAACAAATTAGAGCGTTATGGGATTAGAGGAACTGCATTAAACCTATTATAATCTCATATCTGTAATTGAAATCAAATCACATCGCTTGATAGGCTATGTGCGAGCTCGAAAGTTTTTTTTTTTTTTTTTTTTTTTCTTTGTTTATTTTTAGGGGCTTTTACGCATAGCGTATGTCAGTCCCATCGTATCCTAAATAATTGTATTTTACAACACGTGGGCCATGAATTTGAACAAACCCTTCGCATCGTCGCCATTTGGTTGGGATAGAATTCTATGGAACATACCTACATCAGTTCTGTTCAAATTCAGGGACCTTACTAAAATATTCCTAGTAGACTCATATTGGGCACATTCCATCAATAAATGTTGTAGGTCCTCGACAACTCCACATTCCTCACAATTGGGTGATGCGATTTTCTTCATCATGAAGGCAAATTTTTTGCACGGAATGTGTCCAGATCTGAGTCTAAGAGCAGTAACAATCAGCTTTCTACTAACATCGCTATTCATGAACCAGGGCACGCGAAGAGGCTCACACTGTATGGTTTTATACCATATACCCTTCTCTAATGACCGTTTATTAAAATATTCTCTCCAATAATCATAGCATATATTTTTAAATTTTGGTAAAAATTCTGAGTAATCTAATATAATATTTATTTCTTTTCCATTCCTAGCCGCTAATTTCGCCAGCGTATCAGCCTCTTCGTTGCCCCGCAATCCAATATGCGGTGGAACCCACTGCAACCTCAGCTGGGTGCCTTTTAAAATAATTTCATCAATTTTAGATAAGATACTATAAGCTATCGATGCACCTCTGTGACCAGAGGCGCATCGAGCTATATGTTGTAATGAACTTTTGCTATCTGTACAAATTACAACATTTTTGTATTCACAATGATTAATATATAAGTCAAAGCCTCTGAGATTGCAATGAGCTCCAACGTCATAATGGATGTATGTTCACTTATTTTAAAACAATTATCCTGAGTGCTTGTATCAATATTAGGTATACACGTTTATTTTTACATCGTTCTGGAGCCGAAACACAGTAACTCCAGATGAGTAACAGTCACTATTGGCATTGTTATTTTTGTTTTAAGACATCTAATAAAGAAGTTAGAAATTTATCACGTTTTTTCTGTCATTCGAGTTAAATTTTAGTAGCGCTTCCACTATCTCATTCATAAACGCAAGATCGTACGCGATCTGCTCGGTGATGACGTAGCGCGGCACAGCTGTGCGTGTGCGTCAGTTCAGCGCGCCCGCGGTGGGTCAACGGACGTCGGACGAATAACCGTCTGGTTTAGGCTACACAACAAGCTATACATTTCCAGTTTACGCTGATCTTGCACTGTAAGGAAATCCTATTCAATGTGAGATCAGCTTATACTGGAAATTCATAACTTGAGGTGTAGCCATGTGTACCTACAAGTAGGTATTTCATTTCAGGTACGATTTAGGTTGGTGTAAGTTCATTTTCCTCCATCATCTCGTATCGAAAGCACGGCACGGTGTTTACCACTATCACATCTCGTAAACGTGAGAAATTAATTGACATTTAATTCACCACTCTCGTATCACGAATCACCTAGTAGGTACTCGTACCTATTCAACTAGACACGACGAGTAGGCTTGGGAGTTGTATTTTACCGCTATCGTCCGGCTGGTACGATTTCGTACCAGTAAGTCGAGCACCCTTCAAGCCTGGCTGGTACGATATCGTACCACCCAGAAGCAAGCGGTTTTTATCTTAATATTTAATATTAATAAGGTTTAATCTCGTCTGCGATGATTTAATTCTATGGGCCGATAGCCAGTCTTTCGTAAACTACATCACTCAAACGCATAAAAGTTCTGTGGCAAAATTTATAAAAATAGTTGACAGTGCCGCTTCGAACGCCCGCGTCGACAGAGCGCTATCTTGTTATGCTCTCTAGTTATTTAGTGTTTTTTCTTATTTTTTGTGCATATTCGACGTGAAGTGGATAAATATTCATTTATAAGTAGTTATTACATCGTTTTAGATAATATTTGCATCAAATAGCATCATAAAAACTGTTTTTTCGATAAAAAGTGTTACGTAAACAAACCGTTGCTCAGTGACGTCATTGTTATGTGAAGTTTGATTGTGTTGAGTGTTTCACAGTGATTTAAGTGTATCCTGGTGTATTTAATGGTATGTACACAAATCGTACTCATAATTAAAGAAAATTCTAGGTATATTTCATAACAAAACTATTTTTAAAAGATCTTTAAATGTTCGAGTGCACAAAACGGCCTTTGACCTCCGCGCGATATGAAGTTTGAGTTGAAATATTATGCAAATGTTCAGTAGGATTCCCAAAAAAATACTGCTGTTAGATTAAGTACTTGTCTATTCAACAAGAAACAAGCAAAATTTCGTGCAAATTAACATCGTAATCTTATCAGAAATCATCATAACACGGGAACCTTCAGCCTGACACAGGTCCTCACCGGACACGGCTGTTTCGGGAGGTTCCTGTTTCGCATAAGGCGGGAGGAAACGGCCGGGTGTTTTCACTGCGAAGATGGCCCTGAGGACACGGTGGAGCATACGATCGAGGTCTGCCCGGCTTGGGCGGAGCACCGCCTTGTCCTCGTGGAGGCGATCGGCGGCGGCGATATCTCGCGTCCGGCCCTGGTCCAGGCCATGGTACGGAGCGAGAGTACATGGTTAGCCGTCACCTCCTTCAGCGAAGCAGTGATGCTCGTAAAGAGGTAGGCGGCACACGTGAGGGAGAGGCAGTACATGCGCCCTCGTGGCTGCAGCCTTCGCAGGAGACGCCCTGGGTGTCGGGAATCCTAGACTGATTCCCGGCTATCGTAGGCGCGGGCTTGCGGACGGCGAGTAATGGGTAGCTCGCTGTCCGGTAAGGACCAAGCCCGGGTCGACGGCGCGTTGTGTTCCACGCGCGCCTCAAAGATATGTCAACACCAACTGGTGGGGCCCGCAAGGTCCGATGCCTGCCTGGGGTGCGGGTTGTTCGAAAGAGATACCGCGGCCCCTGGCACACAGACAACTGAGGGAACACGGGTGGGTTTTAGTCAGTAAAAGTGACACGCCCTACCGCTCCACCCAGAGCGGGAGAAGTCATTTGATGATTTCCCAACCCGAAAAAAAAAACAACCATATGATAAATACTAAATATGCCTAAAATATTTTTTATGCAACAATGCTTGCGGCGGCTTCACAAAGGCAGGCAATTCAAACAGAAAAATGAATCGTTAAATCTGTTACATAGAGTTCATTATTAGTTGGAGGTGCCCCTTTCTATGAAAATATTGAACCGAATTAGGATCTTATTGTTATAATTTTAACCGCGAAATTCGGTTGTGCATTCTTGTAAAGGCCGGTCGAACACGAGACAATAGGTTTCTAAGAATATTTTTAGTAAACTGCGGACCTACTTACCTACTTTGGTGTAATTAATATTTTTACCCTTGACTGTTAAGAAATAAAGTCTGAATTCGCTTTTCATATTTTTACACACATTACACACGCATAAATTCATTGATCGCAAGGAAGCGTTACTTCGAGTTCTCATTATTTCACAAAAATATTAATAAATTTAAGTTTTCGTGATTTTTTTTATTGTTATTTATTGAAAAAAATAGTCCCAATCGATTCGAGTTCGATGACTGAGTTCATGGCTTTCGGTTCCAGAACGACCTAAAATTAACCGTGTATAATATGCAGACCCATGACCTTCCACACTCTTCGAACCATCTATAAATATATAAAACCAACCACTATACTTTGTATATAATTCACTAATAACTGCATATTTTAATATATTACTATCGTATGAACATTTAGATTTTTTAATTGATTCTAAATTTAATTTAATTATTTCCTTTACATTCATATTAGTAATCCATATTCGTAACGTATACATTAATAATGGACAGGAAGAAGCTACCTGCAATTCTTTAACCTCATTCATAACCGATACTAACAAAGGAATGGTTTTATTTTTCCAGTAACAATTTTGTCGAAGAGCGTAGAGTTTCTCTAATAACTGACAAGTAAAATTATTTTCTATAGCCTTTGACTTTAGACAGAATTTATAAGCTAAATATTTCCTTCGTAAGTACAGTGGAACTACACATAGCTCACTTTCCATCACGTGAATCGGTGAAGTTTTGATAAAACCTCCTATTATCCTCATAGCCTGATTTTGAATTTTGTTTAATTTATCCAGGTGGCATTTTGCGCTCGCGTCATATAAGAAGCAGCTGTAGTCTATGCGACTTCTGATAAGTGCAATATATATACGTCTTAAGTGTCTAGGATGTAAACCCCAGGAAGCGCCTGCCAAAACCTTAAGTAAATTAAGACTCTTCTGCACCTTTTCAACAGTCATGTTAATGTGTTTGCTCCAGCGCAACGATCTGTCCAACCACACACCCAAATATTTGTAATTGTCTACTATCTCTAAATTTTTCTTATCTAATTTAAGTTCTATTTGTAATCTTCTAAAACCTCTGCTAAAAATACAAACCTTCGATTTGTCGTCTGATAATTGTAACCCTATTTCATCCAGAATGAGACAAAATACATTTAACGCTGTTTGAAATTCTATTTGACTTTCTCTTAAGTTTCTGGAGGGGGCATACAATACAAAATCATCTGCATATTGACACATCGTTACATTTCTAATTCTATCAAACATTTAATTGTAATTACGTTAAATAGTACAGGCGAAATCGGGTCGCCTTGCGCTAATCCACGATTTGTATATCTTATAAAGTACTTATTTTGATCGGTTTCATCTTTCATAATAAGGTGCCGTTCACTTAGAAAGTTCCACAGATACTGACAGAATTTTTTCCCAACACCTATTTCGTCTAAGGTACTTATCAATACATCTATTAAAACGTTATTATAGGCATTAGTGATATCCAAAAAACACGCTATTGTCGAAATTTTATGCGAAAATCCTAGGTAAATCTGGCTTACTAATTTGACTAGACAGTCCTGACACGACTGTCCTCTCCTGAATCCAGAAGTGAACGGGGAGAGCAGTCTATTTTTCTCTAAATACCACTCTAACCTTTTTGTCAACATAGCGTGAAAGATTTTGCATATACAAGAGATTAAGGAGATTGGTCGGAGTTTGGTACCACCGTCAGGTGTAGGTTTTGGTATTGGTGTCACTAAAATGTCACGCCATTGTGTCGGAATACTACCGGTATTAAAAATGTGATTATATAGATCCAATAAGTACAATTTGCCTGTGAGAGGTAAATGGTATATTAGAGAATATGTAATCCCGTCGTTACCAGGTGCTGTATCCTTTGGCTTAAAGCAGTTACACATTTCTTGTAAGGTAAAATTGTTCTCGAGTAATATATTATTTGAATTGAAATGTTGGGCCCTTGGATAAACATAGTCTGGAGCGAGATTAGAAAGAAGTTCAATCTTCTGATCATTCGAAATGTGGGATCTGGACGAACTGACTCCCTTGATCCAGCCCATGCGTTTCCACATTTCAGAACTTGACGTTTGTTCATCAATGCTACTACAGTAATATTGCCAGTCTTTTGTCCTCGCTTGACATATAACATCTTTTGCAGCTTTTGTTTTGCGTTCAATTATGGTTAAATTACTTGGTGTAGGATTACTTCTGAAATTTTTTAAAGCCAACCTACGTTGCGCCACTAAATGTGAAAGTGTTGTGTTCCAGTAGGGTTTAGGTCGAAAATTATTTTTTGGATTATCACAGCTCCTAATCCAAGGTATGTTTTCATCGGCTGCTTTATTTATCTGTTTGATAAAATTATCATATAAAGATTGCACACTAGGTGTATCCAAAGGTTGTAACAAATAATTTTCTAAGGATTTACTGTACTCTGACCACTTCGCTAGCTTGAAATTTCGCTTTTTAATTATACATCTATCGTTTGTATTATTACTATATTTATATGAAATTTTAACAAACAGATGGTCACTTCCGAGATTTTCGTTCATCACACTCTAGCTTAGCAAAACAGACAAATCGGTCGAAACAAAAGTAACGTCGGGAGATGTCGTCTGAACAATATTATCTACCAAAGTCACTCTAGTAGCACTCCCATCGTTAATAGGAATAAATCCGGCATCTAAGGCCGCGTCATAAATTTGAATTCCTCTTCCATCGGCTTTAGAGGACCAGGTTGCATGATGGCCGTTAAAATCCCCAGCTATTATGCATTTATTGGGATATAATGAGAAAATATGTTCCCAGTCAGCAAGGCTTGTGCGAACTGAAGAAGGGCAATACAACAATATTACATTTCCAATTTCTTTACAATTTAAAAGCTTAATTGACATAACTTCTATGCCTGAATTTCGAGTAGAAATAAAACATTGCTGCACCTTTATCGACTTACAAATAATAATAGCTATGCCCCCATACCCATCCATCCTATCTTTTCTAAAAATATTATACCCACTTACATTGAAATGAGTTTCAGGTTCCAGCCACGTTTCGGATATCAAAGCTATATGTATTTTTTCTTGCGCAATTAGCAACTCAAACTCATTACGTTTAGGTCGTAAGCTTCGTGCATTCCACTGTACAATACGTAACGTAGACATTCTTGTTGTATTGTTAGCCATTGTTAAACATAGATATAAATTTAGTACAAATGTCATCTTTCTTCAACACTTTAACAATCAGTTGACCTAATATTTCCATAACAAGTCTACCTAGTTGTTTAAGTTTGGTATCCCAGTCGGTGTCAGACATACATATATCTTTGACTCTCTGGAAAGTACTAAAAAAATCTAAGTTGACGCTTGAGTCTTTCGTACCTTCTGGGTTTTTTTCTTTCTCTAAATATGTAGGTTCATAGGTGGGTGCTGATAACGAATTCTCATTTCCTAAACTACACCTGTTCGACACTCTAGTCTCCATAGTCTTCTTTTTCGCTACCTGATCTTGCTGACGTACGTTTTTTCTTGAGTTCCTCTCTTCAGTGACCTTACTTAGCATAATATCATCACTTCTACTACTCTTAGCCATTCGTTCTGTTACAAGTATCTCTTTATATGTTTCCTGAGTATTCTGTTTATTTGTATGTTGTGAATTGATGTCGTTACTATTTTTTTCAATTTCCCCCTTATCAATACTTGTTTCTTGACTTCTGTTTTCTTTCAAATATAGTTCTAATGCTTTTCTGTAGGTGTAGTTTTGCTTGGTCATAATGTCTCTGATTTCTTTCTCTTTTAGGAAGATTGGACATTTCTTGTATATGGCCATATGTGGGCCTTTACAATTCACACAAACATAATTATCTGTTTCACAATTTGAGTGATTACCACCACATTTGGGGCATATAATTTTTTTAATTGGACATGTTCTGGAAAGGTGACCAAATTTCCAACATCCCGAGCATTGAGAAACTGGAAAAGTATAAGGCTCCACTTTGAACCTGCAACCGTACCCAAATACATACGGCGGCAAAGTGGTGCCCTTAAAACAAATTCGTATTGTCTCTGAATCTATCCATTCCCCGCTGTCGGACATTCTCTTTAGCCTTCTTATTGATATTATGTCATGCTCACATGATAGATTTTCAATAATTTCTGTTTCTTCTGTTCCTAGATCTATTTGTCTTAAAATACCATAACATAAGCAAGTTTCGTCAGTCCTCTGCACTCTGTATCCTGAACTAATAAAACTTTCACAATTTAATAATTTCAAAGCACTTTCTTTATTTTCGAAATAGATCAGGACCCTGAATGCACTTTTATATACCATCTTTACAATTTTATATACTTTCAACGATCTCAAAAGCTTTGCCATACCAAATTGTTTTGGTAATGTTTCTTTTCCTGTCACACATATACAAGTGTAGTTTTCTTCAGAGTTTCTACTACTTTCTCCCATTAGATTATCACTTATAGAATCTTTCCTATTTGCTCGCTTATGCTATCTAATTACTGTTACAAATCCATCTTCTTCTACTATTTCTTCATCTTCTTGTCGCCCTCTCTTTACCAGTCGTTGCTCACTGTCTTCGTTCATCTCCATCTCTTCAGTCAAATTTAGGTTAACTTGTTGCTCTCTCTGAGGTACTGGCTCCTGCACTATGTCATCACTACCACTCGAAGCGCAAATATCCACGTTAGTATTTATATCAGCCATTTAATAATAACACACGATAATTTATTAACATAATTATTAAGTATGTGGGTAGAAGTAAAAAACACGCGATAAAATTGCGATGAAGCTAAGCGCGTGCGTTCGACTCAACCGCTCGAGCGCGAGAGCTCGAAAGTTGAAAGAACAAACGTGCCACATCCTAGGAAAATCACTTATGGTGTTCCCCAATGTAACATTCTTGGCCTTCCATTATTTAACATTTACATAAATGATATGCCCACGGTCAGTAAGCATCTAATGGCCTTATCTGCTGATGACACAGCACTATTTTATTCTCTAGTAATGACATTCATATTCTTGAAAATGACAAAAAGGATGATCTTAAAAATATAATAAATTGATTAGTTAATAACAATCTAAACATAAATCTTAATAGAACTAAAATAATTACATTTAATCAAAGAACAAATAAACCAAAACTGAAAATAAGATATGGTAACGTAGCAATCGCTGAGAGTGACATCACAATATTTCTGGGCCTTTACTTAGATAGTCATCTGACTTGGAAAAATCATATCGACGCTTTGTCAAAGAAGCTTATTCAATTTTCGTATGCTCTGTACAAACTATCAAAAACGGTATAACTGTATTACAGTACAAATAGCTTATAATGCTTATGTGGCTTCTAGAATTAGGTACGGAATCATTTTCTTGCGTAACTTCACTGACAGAGACTTTGCCTTTAACGTTATGTCTAGATTTATTCCCTTCACATTAAATGTACCTACTTAGTTTATTAATAGATTGTTAAAATCTCTACCAACAACAGCGAATTGGTGCTTTTTTATTAGTTGAACGTATATTTGTATTTTTTTTCTTGTATTTGTAGTGTTTTAAAGTAGTTAAGTAGTTTTAATATTGTAATTTATTTAGTTGTATTCATTTTTATTCAGTAGTTTATTCATATACATATTGTTATTTTTTGCAACCTATGTTCGATGTGGATATTGATGATGAGTTCTTCTCTTGTGCTTCCTCTTCTAGCAGTTTCGTCAGTGCGGCTAGCGATTCTTCCTCTCCTCTTACTCTCGGCGATCAGATTTCCTCTTTACTCACCCACCTCCCCAACAATTTCAACATAGCTCACATCAATGCCCAGAGTGTTCCTTGCCATTACTCTGATCTTCTGGCTTCCATTAACTGTGCACATATAGATGCTCTGCTGATCTCTGAGTCCTTCCTCAAACCCTCTCTTTCATCTGTTCAGTTTGCCCTTCCTGGCTTTGTTCTTATTCGTAATGATAGAACTGGCAAGGGTGGTGGTGGTATTGCCATTTACTTGCGTACTGATATTCCCTACAAGATTATCAGCGCATCACCTTCCTACTCGAGATCAGCGGAACATCTGTTTCTCGAAATTTCTCTGCATCATGTTAAAATGCTTCTTGGAGTGGTGTACAGTCCTAATCTCAGTATTGATTACTTTGATTCTTTTGATTCGCTTCTAAATGATTTCTGTCCCTCCTACGACCGTGTAGTCTTGATGGGTGACTTTAATACTTGCCTTCTTAAAAATGACAGTCGTACTCACAAACTTCAATCTCTCTTAAAGTCTTTTAACCTTAGTATTCTGCCTCTTTCTGCTACTCATCATTTCCCTAACTGCACCCCTTCGCTTTTAGACCTGATGATTGTCTCTAATCCAAATAATGTAGCTGTCCATGGACAACTTAATCAAAGCTTACTGCTTGTTTTTCTTATCACTACCTCATCTTTATGTCCTACAGGATTCGCCCTCCCAAGCGTAAGCCGCAATATGTTTTCCTTAGGAACTATAAGGGCATAGACCTGGAGGCATTGCTGAGTGATGCCGGTAGCATCGACTGGACGGCTGTCTTGGAGAGCACTTCTATTAACGATATGGTTTACATTTTCAACAGCACAGTACTCAGCCTATACGATCGTCATGCCCCCACCCGTCGAGTTAAAGTCAAGTATGTTCCGGCTCCCTGGCTCACTCCAGTCATTAAAGATGCGATGGCAAGTAGGGACAGAGCTGTGGCGGAAACAATTGTCACTTAGACCACCACCTTACAATTTCAAGAAATCCGCTACCGCCTATGAAATTGCGCCAGATCCTAAAATCAGGTAATCCTTTGTTCGTCGTGGGTTCTACGACCGCACGGCTACACGTGCGGCGCGCACGCACCGAGTGCGTGATATTTGAACTGGCCGAGATGATGACGTCCTTGAGCTCCGGACCGACGGCGTGCACACGAAGCTACCTGCGCGCGCGCCGGTATACGAGCATCAGTCTACTCTCGGCTAGCTGCCATCCCTCTCGGTTCGCGACGCGCTTCGTATCATCCCTTGCTAATATAAAATCGCTTGTTCTATTGTGTAACTTAATCTTAATAATATAATTTAACAACTGTAAATAATAATCTTCATTTCTTCCCTCGCTTATACTCGTTCTCTCATTCTATCATCCTTCCGCTACGCTTCACTCAAACCTAATATAAATTAGATACCGGGTTCGATTCCCGCTCGGAGTAGAATTGGTCAATCCGATCAATTTCTACAGAGCCAAACGGAGGTTGAAACGTTGTCCTTCCGAGCGTAACTTTGATGCGTTTAAGATACTGCGTAATCGTTGCAGTCGTATGTGTAGAGATGCAAAGAGACGCTACTTCCATAATTCTCTCGACAACCGTAATTCTTCAGAAGTCTGGAAATTTCTAAAAACTATTGGCATTGGTAAGTCTCCAGTTGTTTCCAGTAGTGACATTGACGTGTGTGCACTCAACAAAAGTTTCTCACATCCCCCTGTTACGTTGGACCCACGCGTCAAATCAGCTACTTTAAATAAGTTTTCCTGTTTGCCAGTACCGCAGTCTCTTTCTTTCGAATTCAGTCCAGTGGGTGAATGTGAGGTCAAAAAATCTATTTGTGCCATCTCCTCCACTGCAGTTGGTAATGATAATCTTTGCTCAAGAATGATTTCTCCTATTCTCTCCACCGTACTTCCCGTATTGACCCATATTTTTAATTTCTCCTTGTTTTCTTGTGCATTTCCTTGAGCGTTTGCAAAATATCTGCATCCGTTTTATTTTTAACCTTAATAAATACGATCACGTTTCTAACTTTCGCAAGATCCTCAAGTGGATTCGACTTCGCAGAAACTCTCGGATATTGTGTTTGCTATTTAACATTCTTCACAACCCTAAAACCCCATCCTATCTACGGGATCGCTTCTCCTACGCCCGTCCTTTTGATGCGCCTTGCAGGTCGCATCTTAGAAATCTCCTCAAGTCCCCTCCCCACTCAACTGACTTCTACTCCTACTCCTTCACTGTGCACGCGGTCCGGTTATGGAATTCACTTCCGCCTGACATTAGGGATTGCCAAACTGTAGTAGTCTTCAAAAGAAGAGTGAAAGAACACTATCTCTCCACTTTGTCATAATTGCTTATGTATTTATTATTTAAATTACATTTTATTTCTATATATTTTAGTGATATTTCTTTTAGAAGTATGTATGTATGTATGTTTGTATGAATGTATAATCTCATATTATGTGTGTATATTTAAATTAGAGTTTATGTTGTAATTTTATGTTTTCCCTTGTACTGTTATTACACGCGTTATCTACATCTCTGTTATCTTCTCTCCTATCGCAGGTGTGCTGGAAGAGATTTCTGTAGAAATAATCATTACCTATGTACGTATTTTTCTGTTCCTTTCTTCTTGTCTGTTTATATGTGTGTACATAAATGGTTAAATAAATAATAAATAAATAACTTCCGAAAAAACACTCCAAAGACACCGACTTCCGAAATTAAAGTGGAGAAAACATTTATTTTGATATATATTTACATAATTTAAAAATTACTGATCTATAAAAAAAAAATATGTACAAGTATTTAAAACAGAAAATAAAAAAAAAACAAAATCATAAAATCAAAAATTATTTATTTCTCCAACATAAATTAGAATAAACAGATGAGTGATTGGAGCCTCCCTTTGAGCAAGTAATGCCTGTATTGGGAGACTCCGTTTTTCCATACCGGATATTACTGGATAACAATAAAAAATACACTATTTGTGTGAGTATCACATACTCACACATATAGTCACAGTATATGTATATGTGTGTTTGTTTTAAGTACTATCCGAGGACATGCACCTGAATACACGAGGAACTTCCGAGGACATTTTCAAACCGAGGACATTTTCGGGGGTCCTCGGATTGACTTATCCACTGCATCGTATTTGTCGTGCGATTCTGAACCTGTATGTATAAGTAATAAGAAAAAGTCACCCAAACCTCGTTTTGATTAAGAGAATTCATATCTACACACCGACAGTGTGTGACCGCTAGGCGGCGCCATCATCGATTTTTACACACTCGCCTTACACACGAGTTAAATTTTGTAGTATTATCCGAGGACTAATGTGTGAATTTAACACACCTGCCCTCGGATGAGTAGCTATATCAGACAGTGTGTATTCAGATCCTCGGAATGGTAAGCGGACCAGATAGTGTGTATCCTAGTATGAGTATTTTTGCGGATTCATAGGTTTTATACAGTAAACAAAAGAGCAAAGTAAAAAAATAAGTATATATTTCTCTTATATAAATATCTTTTACATTCATAAAAAAAGGTGTTTCAAACTAAATAAACATTAATTTAAAGTAAAGTATTATGATACTATACAATACTAACATTAAATATAATACATACGTTCTTTCATACATCTCCGTTTATAATGACATCGAAGGGAAATAACAAATACGTCATATTAAGCGGACGTCATACAAAGCATTTTGTAGAAAAAAATAACTTATGTTACTATTTATTTAATTTGATAGAGAGAATCAAATTAGAGATAACTCAACATTAAAAGTTGTCCGTACAACAATGTTTTGTCGAACTTTTAAACGAATTATCGAGCTTGCAGAACAAATTGAAGTCAAGATTACCAAAACATAGGGCCGCTGACGGGTATTCCTTTGTTTCGAAGGTGTAAGGAATCACGTCAGTCACAATAATTCGACACAATTGATTAAAAATGGGTCACAATGAGCGACTTGTCACTATAAGCATGTCATAGTATCCGACTTTGATAGAGTGAATTTTATATGAAAACCAAACTTCGTTGTGAATTACGTCATAATAAGCGGTTGGTCAATATAGCCGGAGTCATAATAAACGGATTCTACTGTACTAGAAAATTTAATAATCATGATTTTTAAATCTCGGTATTTTATAGATGTTATTACATATCCCACTTTTTGTTACGTACTTCCTCGAAGTTTATATATTTTATATGCACTGGAATATCCGATCTCTACTTATTATATTCGTCTACATGGGGACTCTTATATTATGGACCTGATGCTATCAGAACAATCTGCCAATCATCCAACTCCTCAATGGCTTACAGCAAGCATATCTTATAACTTATAACTATTATATAAAGCTGAAAAGTTTGTTTGTTTGTTTGTTTGCTTGAACGCGCTAATCTCAGGAACTACTGGTCCGATTTGAAAAATTATTTCAGTGTTAGATAGCCCATTTATCGAGGATGGTTAAAGGCTATACGGGATCGGGAAATTCTTATGGGAACGGGAAAAAACGGGATATGCGCGTACGAAGTCGCGGGCAGAAGCTATCTATATATATAAAAATGAATCGCTAAATGTGTTGCTAAGCGCAAATCTCGAGAACAGCTGAACCAATATCGGTAATTCTTTTTTTATAATATTTCTTGAAGTACGAGGATGGTTGTTACGGAGAGATTTTTTTTTAAAAATAGGTAGGGTAGGGTAGGTAGGGTAGGTAGGGTAGGCAGGGTAGGCAGGGTAGGCAGGGTAGGCAGGGTAGGCCGGGTAGGTAGGGTAGGTAGGGTAGGCAGGGTAGGCAGGGTAGGCAGGGTAGGCAGGGTAGGCAGGGTAGGCAGGGTAGGCAGGGTAGGCAGGGTAGGCAGGGTAGGCAGGGTAGGCAGGGTAGGTAGGGTAGGTTCTTGCTTGACTATAAGCAAAACTTCATCAATGTTCATTCGTGAAAGAACATTACTTCGCAGCTTCTCTGAAGCAGCAACGGAAATAGGTAATAGCATAGAACCTTCCCTTTGAACAGATTTTGCCTTTGTGTCGTCTCGTTTCGAGCAATATGAGTAGTGACGAGAAAGTTTATTTTTTGAATAAACAATTGATTTAAAGAATAATATTTACTTTGAAACAATAGAAACTTCCACAAATAGATACCAATGCAAGTTAAATAAAAGTAGTTGCATTGTTATAACAATGTCATAAATACCTTTTAAATTTGACAGACAATGAACACCTTCATATTATACTCCAACCAACTACTCGCATGTCAAATTTCATCCGAATATAGTTTAAATAGATTTAAAATATAGAACACCTATATAAATTGTTAACGCGAATTATTATTCGCTTACATACCACGTGGCTTTCGATATTATCGTACTAAAAAACAACGTACACGGTAACAAATCTATAAAGCGATAAACATAAATTTCGTTTTTTATTTGCGTCTTTAATTGAATGAAAAGCATTACAATAATACATGTAAAATTATCTGAATCATATATATTAAATAGTAAAATGTTCAAAGATCTTACCTTAGTCCATGACAGTTATGCACATGTCTACACCGGATAAAAGTCTCCAGAGAACTGAATCACTCACGGGGTGCGGGGCGTCAGCGACGCTTGTCGATTGGTAAATTTGGTTGGCGGCAAAAGAAATGTTCTCGGATAGTACGTGTGATAAATACTGCAAAACTTTGTAAAATATTTAGGTCAAGGTACGAAATACTTAGGTAGAGGTCCTCGTTTTGTATACATAGGGCTCTTCAAAAAGTCCTCAGATTGTTTCTGAAAAGTATAACACAAGGTCCTCGCATTGTACATAACTCAAGGAAGAGTGTGTGAAAACGAGTCCTCGGATTGTCATGTCCAGGCGGGTGAGTAGGTCCTCGGAAGGCTCACACAAACGTCCTCGAAAGGATGTGGCTTGAAGAATGAGCAGTGTATTTGAAGTCCTCACACTGTTCATAAAAAAACGGCGGAAAAAAGTTTTGACAGCACTACACGAATAGGTTCATTAAATAATATTTCGAATTCTGATGCTTTATATCTTATCAAAAATATCGTACGAGGCCGTTAAGACAGTATTTCAGAGCGTCCTCGGATTGTTCATAAAAAACTATAGTCCTCGCATGGACGTCTACACAAACAAGGGTGTGTGTGTGTATTTGTGAGTGTGTATGAGCATGTTTGTGTGTGAGTATAATATGTGTGCCAACGTGTGATGCGAGGGGAGGACGTGCCAAAATAATCATAAGGCATCAAAAAGTTCGTCTGCATCGTAGTCAATGGGAAAAGTGCCCAAAAAGCTGCAAAAGTGCAAAACAAGCCCTCTGGTCACGTGAAGAGTCGACCAACCGTTTGGATATGTCTCGGAAAACTACGTAACCCTCGGACCCCATGGGCACGCCGCGATTGCGGCGGTAAGTCCCCTCTTTGAGGAGTGGCGTGAGAGGCGGCATGGCGTCCTCACCTTCCGCCTGACACAGGTCCTCACCGGACATGGCTGTTTCGGGAGGTTCCTGTTTCGGATAGGGCGGGAGGAAACGCCCGGGTGTTTCCATTGCGAAGATCGCCCAGAGGACACGGTGGAGCATACGGTGGAGGTCTGCCCGGCTTGGGCGGAGCACCGCCGTGTCCTCGTGGAGGGGATCGGCGGAGGCGATCTCTCGCGTCCGACCCTGGTCCAGGCCATGGTACGGAGCGAGAGGGCATGGCTGGCAGTCGCCTCCTTCAGCGAAGCAGTTATGCTCGCAAAGAGGGAGGCGGCGCACGTGAGGGAGATGCAGTACATGCGCCCTCACAGCCGTGGCCTTCGCAGGAGACGCCCTGGGCGTCGGGAATCCCAGGCTGATTCCCGGCCACCGTAGGCACGGGCTTGCGGACGGCGAGTAATGGGTACCTCGCTGTCCGGTAAGGACCAAGCCCGGGTCGACGGCGCGTTGTGTTCCACGCGCGCCTCAAAGAGATGTCAGCAGCAACAGAGGGGCCCGCAAGGGCCGATGCCTGCCGGGGGTGCGGGTTGTTCGAAAGAGATACCGCCGCCCCTGGCACACAGGCAACTGAGGGAACACGGGTGGGTTTTAGTCAGTAAAAGTCTGACACGCCCTCCCGCTCCACTCAGAGCGGGAGAAGTTATTTGATGATTTCCCACCCAGAAAAGAAAAAAAAAAAAAAAAAACCCTCGGACCCCATGGCCTTAGTTTCAACCCCAAACGGCTCGAACATATATTTGGCATATTTCCGCCGTTTGCGGTTTTCCGCACCTGCAGTAGTTTTGAAATTTTAAGACCAGTAGAATTATTTTTTTTTTTACATTGTAGTGTTGTTTCGGAAGTCGGTTGTTTTTTAGGAAAAAGTTTTTATTTTTTACTTTTTAGTTATGCTCACACCAATTCGTATAGGTACTTGCCACGTAAACAAGTGTGCCTATAAAATACGACGAGTTCCCTCGATTTCTCCAGGGTTCCATAATCAGATCCTGACCATGGAACACCTGGGAAGTATGCCCTTTCAAACAAAAAAAGAATCTTCCAAATCGGTTCAGGCGTTTTCGAGTAATCCGGGAACATACATAAAAATAAAAAAGATTCCGATGAGTTGAGATTATTTTTTTATTTTTGAAGTCGGTTAAAAAACTCAGGTTATACGAAACTCTTTCTTCTCAGGTGGATACAACTCGCCAGGTTAACAAAAGTGATCGAACTTGTAACATTGTTTTAGTTTAGCTTCATTACTGATTCCTCACCGAGAGTTAGGTTGTGCGAAAAGAAAGGTCGCGCGACGAAAGCATATAAATAAGAGGTATGTAGGTTATAATAAGTTATAATAATGATTATTGGTGTTGTAATACGAATCTACAGGTACCAAAACATAGTGGAGGTGACAGCTTCCCTATCATGGCTCGGAAGTTTGGTATAGGCAATACAAAGAAGGTCAAAGACAAAATCTTGAAATAACCTTACCTACTGAACGTGATCTCGGTGCACAAAAATCACAAAAGAAATAAAAAGCCCAATTTAGAAGATACATAGAAAACTTTTTATTACGTGTACCATCAAAAATTCAGATATAATTGTAGAAAATTTACAGAGAGTGACAGAATGGGCGGTCTTAGCGCTAAAAGCGATCTCTTACAGACAACTTGATGGCTGATGCTTGGTTAAATGATTACAACAAAGGCTATTGAATGACGCTGTTTTGGTGATACGATTTGTGAGAAAGCTCGATTTTCATGGTTTCTTACGTCCGCATTAACAAGCGGAGCTCCCATTCGAACAGTCGTTTGTCTGTCTGTCCGTCTGTAGCAGCAAAGGTGCTCCAAATTTAAAGGACCTAATAAGTTAATATTCGGTAGGTACATATATTTATTTGTGCGATCCAAACACAAACGTGCAATGTATTTACATTGTACGTCGTTGTATTTGCCGCCCAAAAGGGACCCCATATTCAAATGAATTTATTTATATGAATTTGAATATGGTGGCCACTTTTGGGCGGCAAATAAGAAAAATAAATGAAATACGTTCATAAATGATTTGACATTTTTGGAACGAAGTTCTTTATCACGCGTTGCGAAAGGGGGCTAGACGGAAAAAATTAAGAGCAAAAGTTGTAACGACACTTTTTGCTACATTGTTGTATGTTCAATTTTTTAAATTTTATTACGATTCCTTCACTAATTAATCGAAAGGAACTTCGTTCCATCCGGGTGTCCCTTGACACCTCTCAAGTGTTTTTTTTATAATTTTGAAATATTAGAAAAAAATAAGGTTTGGGCGGTTGACATACTACGCTTTGACTTTTAGAACTCGTTTTTGATAGTAAGTGCAGCGCACATACTATGAGTATTTATGCTCTTTCAGATATGTGTATTTTTGTTATTTCAGAGCCACGTGTGGAGCGCAGCTAAAGCGCAGAAGAAGCCATGCTACCCTCCGCTGATAGGAAAGCGGCTGCCAGAATGAGCGGCCTACTTCAGGGTCGTGAGTGATAAACTGGACCACCTACCGAACGCCCGCCCCTACCAGGGAGGCACTCGCTTCTTGGCCGAAAGTGCGGGTGAGTTTAGGGTGTTCCAGAGGAGTACACCTGGAGAATTCTAGAGCGGCCTATACTGATTTGCGTACTCGCTGCTAGCGAATGTGCCGACAGACACCTACCAAGATTGAAGAAAAACTCCAACTGCTGGGATATCAGCCGGAGTACGTGCGCCAGGGAGGCATACATGCAGATATTTCATGCAGTCTTTAAGCGGATGCCTGGCATCAGTAGGAGCTTCGACACCACGGTGTTGTTATACATGCATGAAAGTTCGGGCATAGCTCGCATCACTGGTACCACCCACTCGCTTTCGTCGAAATCTATGCGGGGAAGAGCACGCCGCCCTTGATTGCCTGCGCTTGAGGACGGAGCCGGCCAACTGTAGCAACTGCGAGAAGAGCAACACCCGGCGTGAGTTTATAAGATGCCCGGTATTCCAGCAGGACATGCGGAATAATTGGGCGGGTACTTTCGCGGCTTAAGCCTGCCAAGGCCACCAAGAACCCCAGCACGGAGGACCATGAGTCCCCCAGTACGTCCTTGATGGTCGCAGCAAACGAGCTCACAAATCGAGATGCCTCGTCCTCGAGGGCGGAGGAAAACAACGCGTGGGAGCAGGACAAACAGCGTTTAGCCAGGCATTTTTGTCAGGGCTTGGCTGCAAAGTGTGCGAACTATATAAGTTTCAAATTTTATTTCACTCAGTTGCAGTGTGTTGGGAGGTATTTTATTGTATCATCTTTAACAGTACCCCATGAAGGATGAGTGTACCTGTCATATTAGACTGTAGGCGCAAGCTACGCTAAACTGCAAAACTGTCATAACAAAAAGCTGGAAAACAACGATCCACCTATTACACAAACATCTATGGAGGCCAGTACCAATCAGAGAGAGTATTCTCTTTCTGTTGGAACTCATATGGAAATTCTAGACACTTCAGCTGTAGTAGAGGAGATTGCTCCAGATAACTGTTTAAACTAGGTAGTTTGTAAGACAACAGTAGTTACCCCTTCAAACCCAATTATTGTTAGAGAATAATAAAAAGGTATCTTCTGGCACTTTTACTCATAATAATAAAAAACCAAAGGGAGTGCAACATGTTTTAAAATTGTTTAACCAAAATATCCTAGGATGCTCTTCCAAATTACTTGAAATAGAATTGTTTTTGGAATATACCAAGTTTGATGTAATTTGTTTAACAGAACATTGGCTAAAAGATCATCAAATAATGTCAATTAACTATGGAAGTTATTGTGGAGTTCGGTTTTCACCCAAAAACGTATGATACATGGCGGGTATTGTATAGATTTGAACCCTGGTAGCAGAAAAAACGATGTGCAAACTTAATTTTGAATGACGATGAAAAACAGACTATATGTTTGCGACGCTTGTTCCTGATTCTTTCTGGTTCAAAAGTTGTTAGGGCATGTTGTTTCATAACCGTTCTCAGGATGAATAGCTGTCTCACAGTAATTACCTCCCATTTTGAGTAGAGGTCAGTAGTTGGGTAATAAAAAGGTAGGAACAAACTAACCTTTAGAAGTGTTCTTTGTGCTCTCTCAACTTTTAAGGATTGAGTTTTATATGCGCCACCCCATGTGGTGATACAGTATTCAAGCTGAGACAGACAGAGAGCATAGTAGACCAACTTTATAACAGATTTAGGTGCAGTGTTTCTTAAGGCTTTAAATATTACTATAAGTCTACGCACTCTCGCTGAAAGAAGATTAACATGTTCATGAAATTTAAGATTTCTGTCAATAATGACTCCTAAGTACTTTGTAGATTCAATGTTGTTTAGGTTGGGACACTGACAAAATGTGTCATTTGCATTTGGGCACGAATGGGAGACAACACTCAAAGAGTGATCCGGTTTGTCATTAGGTTGAATGGAAAACGTGATGAAGGTCGTTTTTCTACATTTAATGTAAGTAAATTCTTATTTAACCAACTAATCACAGCTTTCATGCCTATCTGAGCTTTGGCAAAAACTTCATGCCAGGAGTTCCCACTGAAAAGTAAAACCGTATCATCAGCAAACGCAACAGTTTTCGAATCCGGAAACATTAACTGACATATATCATTTATATAGACTAGGAACAGCGTCGGTCCAAGAATACTGCCCTGTGGAACTCCAAAAGTCACCGGAACCTCATCACTAATTATGTTACCGATTTTAACACACTGTGTTCTATCGGTTAAGTAGTCTTTAAAAAGTTTTAATTGTAGATCCCGGATACCCAGGCTTTCGAGTTTTGTTAATTTTTGATAGGGTAGGGAGAAATTGAAATTGGCCTATAATTATTGATACAGTCTCTGTCACCACTCTTATGTATCGGGTGAACTCTTGACTTCTTATAGATCTTCGGAAATATGCCAGTTGTGAGCGACAAATTACACGCGTATGTTAAAGGTATTGTTAGAATATCCATATTAGATTTCAGGATGTCACTAGATATCAAATCAAGGCCCACCGAAGAATCACTCTTTAACCCGGTTATTAAAGACCTAACCTCATCTTCATCCGTAGGGAGCAGACAAAAAGAATGGCTACACGAGTTAATAAAGGTGTTGGGTCTCGTTTGTAGATTATTCTTAATGATTTTTTCTGCTAGCGTTTTACCAATATTTGCGAAGTATTGATTAACATCGTTTGCTGAGTTTTGGGGGTCATTGGTGCTTATAAGCTCAGTCAGGCTGTCTTTGGGTTTAGTTGAGTATGTAATCTCTTTAACTATTTTCCAATTGTTTTTACTATTTTTCCCTGCGTTTTGGAATTGTAGCTTCTCATATTGTCTTTTAAGTTTTTTAATAAAGACGAACAAAAATTTCGGTATCGTTTGTATGTAGTTTTATGTATCTCATTGTCTGGGTGTTTCTTTACTTTTTTATATAGATTATCGCGGTTTCTAATGCACTTTAGAATGCCTGGGGTTACCCACGGCTTTAGAATTTTTTTCTTGTTTAATATTTTGACTTCTTTAGTGTTGTTTTTGATAGCCCTATATAGAATACTGTGGACGAAATCAGCAGCCTTATTGGCATTTTTAACTGTGTATAGTGGACTAAAGTCAACACTTTTGAGTTCCGCATTTAGAGAGTTGTGATCTAAGTAATTTATAATTTTGGCAGGTTTTTGTTTAGGAACACTAGCTGTGTACAAAGCAACACTACTATTGTCTGTAATTGTTGTGTGGAGTATAAGAAAGCGAGCCATTAGTTTTGTTTTTAGAAACGTGTGATCCAAACATGTTTTATTGTGCGTAGGAGATGTGTATGCAGGCATCATACCGTGGAATGCCATCATATCAAGATACGCAGAAAGATTGCTGTCAGCACTATGCTCGGCAATGTTAATATTGATGTCCCCCAATAATATGAGATTTTACATCAGCGAATATTTTAATAGTACCTGATTGAGAGATTGCAAAAAGTTATCAATATTTCTGCACCCGGGTGGCCATTAAATAGCCAAGGCTACTATATCATTATTTAGGGTAATAGCAAGACAGTTTGCGTCCTCAATTACAGGTTCTTCAACTGAGATATACAAACCGTTCTTGTAGTACACAACAACACCTTCATTCTGCGTAAGGTTGTTAGTGGTGGCAAAACTGTCATATCCATCCAAGGAGGGTAAGAACAAAGTTGATGGCAACCAGCACTCCGTCAAAACAATGCGATCCCAATCCAAAATAAAAATATCATTCACTAAGACGCATGACGCATTTTGAAACACCCTGTTATTGAGATTGAATTAATGATAGAATGCAATGGTGGGTAGGTAGATATCGTCTAACGTTTGATACATAAACATTATTAACAGGGAGGGTGTTTCATAATTCTAAAGTATTATTTATTTTTCTTTGTACCTATTATCTTAATTAATTGTAATAATGTTTTAATCGTGCCTAGAGGTATTTTATGACGGATACATTGAGTGGACCACCTTTGTAAGACGACTAAAATGTCGCGGTGTATAGCACAAAAACCAAATTAATTAGATTTAAATTACAAAATGTTAGAAGTAGCAAATGTGACATCATATTGAATGGAGAAAAACTGGAATTTGTTAATCAAACGGTTTTCCAAGGAATCACGCTAGATGAAAAACTACAATGGGGACCTCATATAACATCTCTTGCGGGGCGGCTAAGCTCCGCCGCTTATGCTGTTAGAAAGATCAGACAGTTAACGGATGTAGAAACCGCGCACTTGGTCTATTTTAGCTACTTCCACAGCATTATGTCGTATGGCATTTTACTGTGGGGATGGGCTGCTGACATTGAATCCATCTTTATTTTGCAAAAGAGAGCTGTCAGAGCCATTTATAGTCTACGTCGCCGCGAATCTCTCAGGGAACTATTTAAAAGGATTAATATTATGACGGTACCTTGCCAATTCATTTATGAAAATATCATGTATGTGAGAAAAAATCCACATCTTTTTAATAAAATAAGTGACAGACATAATTTTTAATACTAGAAACAAAGACAAATTATATCAACCATTTTTCAGATTAGCTAAAGTACGTACATCTTTTATGGGGTAATGTGTTAAATGTAATAACAAAATACCTTGTGATATATTGCAATTAAATGAAAGGAAAATTAAAACTCATAAAAGAAGTACTTGTACTTTGTAAACAAGCATATTACACATTAGAGTATTATATCCAAGAAAATAATGCTTGGAAACATGCTGGTCCTGCTCCATAGGACAATTTAGAGTCTAGACAAAATCAAACTTGTTGCTAATTGAATTATGTAATTAATTATATTTATGAAATTGATTTACACTCAGTGATTACTTTAACTCACACACTGACTTATTACCTACTTGTTAATATTCTAGGAAAATTGTTTTCTTATTTTTACAATGTTTGCAAATATGTAAGCACCATGTATATATCATAAAATGAATTTATCTGTAATTGCTTTAATTTCATGTTTTTAACCTATTTTGGTATGGTAATTTTATTCTGGATGCATCGTTTTCGCACATGATTATACAATGAATGTATGCTAAATATTGTAGTTAAAACATTTTAAAAGAGTAACGGTGGAGTTTCTTGCCCATTCTTCTCTATACAAAACTACATTTTAGAAGGGGCGACTAGAATAAATACAATTTTAATGTAAATGTTGACGTTCAAAAGTGCCTTATAAGTGCCTATTTGAAATAAACGCTTTGACTTTGACTTTGACAACACACAATACAAAACAAAACACAAATATATACAAAGTGACCCAACACTTTAACTCATAGAAGAAGTAAAATGCATTATTAATAGAGATTTGCTTTTTTTGCAAAAATAATAATTACTTGTTGTTAAAGTACCTGAGTTTATAAATGGTCTTTGAATATGAATGTAATTTAATGTTTAATGTTATTTAATAAAAGTGATTTCTCACAAGTTTTGTTGTGCATGTGGTATAAATGTCTCCTAACAGATTTTTGTCCAGTGTAAAGGTAACATTGCACATACAGTTAATCGATGTCAAGTTTCCAGTCTTAATAGATGGATAGTGCTGAGAAATGGTATCAGTGCGCAGCTTCAAGACGTTGACATTGTAGTATTTTCTAAGAATATGGCAAACTAGTTGAAAAAAATGAATTATATAGCGCCCGCTAGAAATAATACTTCCTGGCGGTGACTCATTGATTATTATTTTCTGCGAAGTCTTTACAGTACATTTTTTAAATTTAGCCTATTATTTCGTACATAATTTAGACATTACACTGAAGTTTAAATAAAGTCATGTCACCGCTAGAAAGTGTGACACACTAAAATTATTATCTACACAATCCATTTATTAAAGTTCTTATTATAGAATTGCGAACTGCAGCAACACAATAGCGTAGTGAGCTAGTAGAGCCATCAGACTCAGCTGCAACGCCACGTCCACGTAGAACAAGCCACACACACGCATCTTGCTGAACGATGCTCGATGTAACCGCAGCACGTTCTTGCACAGTTTTCTCTCATCATCTGTAATATTATTTGCTCAATTATTTATAGCATAAGTTGGATAGATACGAACCAAAGAAAAAATGGATGGATTGTGTAAAGATATGAGAGCAGTGGTGGCTCAGTGGCAATGGCCCTGACTTACCCAGTTGTAGTTGGTTCGAACACAAACAGGCTCTTTACTTTGTGTAAATTATTTCATAGCCACTGGTCTCAAAGCGGTGATGGAAAACATTGTGAGGAAACTGGCATTGAAATATTGTAATGTCCTAGAACCAAAAATTCGAAGACTTGTGACATCTGCCATCCTGCATTGGGCCCGCGTGGCGGATTACGCCCCATTCCCTCCCACAGAGAGGAGGCCTGTGTCCCAGTAGTGGGAACAGTATAAACTGATCATGATTATTATGATGAAAGCAAAAGGCGTGCATGATAGGTGACTGAAGACAACGGAGAATGTAAGAAAATAACGCTTCTCGCTGACCTCAAGCAATATGGGAGAAGAGTAGGAAGATCACGAAGATTATGATTCATAGATTAAATTGAGTCCTCTCTAATGATATCAAATTCGTGAGTCTTGGCTGTCACCGTCACTTATGCAGTAACTTAGTGTTGAGCTTTTATCATCCTCGTCCGCCCTTATGCCCACTTTTTTAGAGTCTGTGCAGAATAAAAACTTCTGCATACAACTAAATCTCTATTCGCCATCACTTCAGCACTAGCCCCTATCCTACATATCGTATTTCACATATTTCATCCCTCGTTCTTATCATCGTCATCGTTTCATGGTTCTTCCTGTGCTCTTGTAACAATTTAGGTTCATACTATTATCTTTTTCTACTTGAAATTCTATTTCTGCGCCATGATTTGAGTGAAGTTAGAAGTGACAGTATTGAACTGAGCTGCTAAGATTTTGGTCTATATTGCGACGTAATTAAATCTAATAATAATCATACCAAAGCAATTTGACATCAAAATAACTGCGCAAGTATCCCGAACACTTTGCACAGTTAAGTAGAATTTTTCGCATCGCTGAATGAATATCAATTGCCACATCAAGTCTTTGATCATCCGACACATTATAAAAAGCATGGGCAGAGTTGCTGCATCCTGTAACAAAATTAAAATGTAACAAATTAAATTCGAAATATTTTCCTTCACAAAAAACACACTTGTGAAATTTCAGAGGAACGTTGCACGATTCCAATTGATTGTTATTTATGGAGAAGAGCCGCCAAGAAAATTAACAGGTACTCTAGTTAAAACAAATGGCTTTTACAATGTATTCAAATTACCGTGTTAGTAGGTAATCGATAGCGAAAGCTTGTCAACAAGTACCAGGAACTTTACAAAAAAACAAAAACAAATGGTCCACATTGATACGATCCTTCAAAGGGACCTTGACGCTACTTGATAAGATATTGATATGATATCTTCATTAACTCATTAGGCATCTGAATTAGGCGAGTGGCATAGTAGCTGTATCTCCATTGAATTTTAAACATACTTTTTAAAAACAAGTGTTTGCCTGATAAGGAAACAGAGCATGTTAGAAAACAAAATGTAGCTATGAGGTGGATGTTAGTAAATCAATTAAATTGAGGAGACAGTAGTGCTTCATGCACTACCGTTGTCGAACATAGGCACTTTGTTCGACGACACTACTTTCCGCCTTGCTGCATCTCTACGACTGGGAGCTCCTTGTTGTTCATCGCTGTCACTGCGGCGAAGTTGTCAAGAGTCTAAGATACCACGGCCTGTCTTGGAGCCGAAGCGCAGCACGCAAACATTAACGACATCATCCGACGAGCTCTTGTCACCGTCGGCATTCCAGCTGTATTAGAACCCAATGGCTTGGCACGCGACGATGGAAAGAGACCGGACGGAATGTCTTTATTTCCATGGATACTCTTGCGCCATCCCATCTTCCTGGCTCAGTATGCTGTGCTGGCGCTGCCGCTGCGGCTGCGGAAAACCTCAAGCGATATATAACAACCTGATTGGTAATTATATTTTCGAGCCGTTTGGGGTTGAAACCCTCGCGCCGTGGAGTCCGCGTGCTCATGGTCTCTTTCAGGAAATCTCGATAAGCTGCTTGCAACTTCCCGTGACCCAAGGGCTGGTTTGTACCTTGGCCAGCGGCTAAGCATTTCCATACAACGTGGTAATGCTGCCAGTCTCTTGGGAACAGTACAAGTCGACAGCGATGCGGATGAATTTTTTGACACCATTTTTAAAGTTGTGAATAGGTTTAGTTAAGTTAGTATTATGTTTGTTTTTTTTAATTACAGAAATAAAAAAATATTTATTGGAGATCAAATAAAAACTTATAAGAGATAAGATTTTAATGACAAATTGAAAACTCTGACAACTGGAGATAAAAATGAAAAAAAGAAATCGTACATCGACCGCAATCAACATCAGACAAAGAAGAAGAAACTTAGATTCAAATTTGACGATACTCACTATGGTATTATTCTTGAAGCAGATTTTAAATATATCAATACACACTTGGAAGTACATGAGATAATGTAAGAATCCTTCAATAATATAGTACAGTATCTGAAAATTGATAAACTTACTTAATAAACATAATTCAACACAGTACTGTGACCGTAAAATATTTATAACAAGAGTTAGAAGAGGGGCATGCAATAGAAAAATATAGGCGTAAATTAAATAAAATGATAGGCACCACTAGTAACATCGTCAAACAAAAACATTAGTGCAGTGACACTATTTTATATCTATTCATAGCAAAGTACTTACGAATGGCTGAAAGCAAACTTTATAGATGTCGTAACACTCTAAGATATCAGTATAGGCTTGAAACATTCCCTTACTGAAATCCTCACCACGGGTCTCTTCCATTTCAAGGGAATTTAAGACTTGAATATTCCATAACTCAAGTTTACTTTGTAACAATTTATTAACTCGAATGGCATACACGATATTAAAATCGAAAACAGTCACAAGATAACTAACGATAATATTAAACCAAGGAGCACCCATCTGTTTGACTAAATACGATAAAACTGTAAAATAGCAACTGAGACCCATGATAACCATAATCCAACTGCAAATGATAAAACGGCTAAAACTGGTTCCATTATTAAGCACTCTGTGCATTCTTTGAAATATTAAGACAAACTTAATATTATTTTCGGTTTGAATGATCTCGAACACGAAATTAAGAACGAATCCAAAACAATAGTAGATGCACCCAGTTATGAATGTGACCACCATAAATTTACTGAGTTTGTCATGTTTTTTGGTACAAACCAGCAAATAGGTTCGGAATATGTACAAAGAAATAAATACTATAGCTCCAATTATTGAATAGACATTGAGGATAATATTGTTAGGAGTTATACAATTGTTTTTGATGCGATATTTTGGAGTAAATGAAATGAATTTCATCAGATTCAAAGGCCTCAACATTAACTGCACATCTTTATCTACCATATTATTCAAAACACAGTCCACTGGATTACATGTTTCGATGTTTCGGAAGCTCTTCATTTTCAAATGACACACGTTTGATACCATCGTAGTCAATAAATGTATTAACTGCGCACAAATTTATTGTAATAATTATTTGTGAACGGAATGAATTGTGTCAATGACTGTTATACATTTAATTTAGTCTATGTAAATATAGGTGAGTACCTAAGTAATGTAATTATTGTAAGTCCTTCCAACACTTATGGGCAGGGCACGGGTCAGTAGAACAATCTCCCTTCCGTCAAAGACTAATAACGATTACTATTGCTGACGGTGACATCAGCGCATTCGAGTCCAAGCTGATCAAATTAGCTGATCAAGTAGTGGAATCTCAGCTGACTGGCGTTGATAACGTTAGCGACAATGACAGCTGTTTAATCAGGCAGCCGCGTTTGGTTGTATTGTGCGTGAACGAAACAACATCGAAAGTGGATACCTGGGAAAGTGAATAGCGAATGAACAGAATGGTAATTTCAAAGCTACTGACAAGAAAGTTCCCATATTTATAACGCGGTAGTTTTTGGTCGGTCGAGCAGCGTGTTGGTGAGGTTGTGTTCGCTTCGCATGCATGTCTCGAATTCGCATGTTAATGTCCTCTGTGAGGTTTGGGCTCGTATCCGTCAGCTGATTGTTAGTTGCCTATCTACCTACTTATCAGCGGCGAGGTGTCAAGGTTTTCTAAGAGAGAAGCCGAAGCGAAGTCTGTTTTAACTCACTGATTTATCAATAAAGAATACTTACTAAAATTCTTAAATTTAAATAGGAATGTAAAGAATGAAATACAATAAAATTTAACAGCTGAAACCCAAATAAAATGTGCAGTATTCCTTCATCTCGTTCTCGCTGACGCATTTGTCTATTTCTGTCTCCGTCATAACCCGTTGTACAGCGACTTACTCTGGTCTATATCAAGTATCACGGTACCACGTGACCTAAAGTGACATCATTACGGGATCGTATTTATTTTTAGTTTTTGATTATGACGTTTTGGTGCCTGGTTATTTTAGAACAGTTTTTTTTTTGTTGTAATACAAAGCTAAAAATAGCCGTTTTTGTTGTTTGAATGATATAGTGAATTAAATACCCGTAGTGTAACAATATTTTTTGATAATAGTAGCCCACTACTGACCAGCCATTTTTTAATAGCGATAGAGTTGCCGATGCGAATCCCCGAAGGGAAGCCGGTAGGAGTCCTGTTATATGGTGCTTTCACCACTGCTACTCATACAGAAGTGAGCGTTAAGAAGTTTAAGTGCGTAGCGCAGATTCATTTGATCAAAAATCATTACAGAGATTAGCAGACGTGGACATACCTACTGTTGTAGGTACACGGGGTTTGTTGCCTCGTTGTGGTCTTAAGATAAACGGGATAAAATGTTATCGTCACATCGCACACAGGTCAAAATTCAACAAAAGTCGGACAAAACCTAAACATTCATGATTATTCTAGAAAATGGGCACATAAGGGTAGGTATGTGATGTAAAACCCATATATATAATTATTTAACATTTTTATTTTACATCATCAATAACATTTGGTTCATCCAATAGATTTAAAACGACACACACAGCACAAACAAAACACGAAACAGATTTTTTTGGAATTCGTTTCCGTAGTTCAGTTACAAAGATAGGAAGGATCAAAAGGCACCACGAGTCTTTTAAAAGTGACTTCGATGGCTAATTTTTGATTTACGTAGACTGCGTCCAATACAGAAGTGGTCACTAATAAAAATACAGTTTTGTTAATGCGTCGCTTACGGTTGCATAAAACTGTGATTGTATATTGAAAAACAAAGTCCATGCTCTCTAAAAATACTAATTTCAAAGTCGGATCTCTCGACAAGTTACACTTTACCTTTTTGTGAAGTTTAAAAATATGCAAAAGAATACAATGTCAAAGTCATTACTTTTTTTTAATGTAAAATATCAACCATTACTATCAAATATAGATATTAAAAGAAGTTTATTACCTCCTGGCGGTGAATCCACCGAAAAAACAAATAATTAACGAAGAAAATTATAGAAATCGTAATAATTAAAAGCAACACTTTCACTCTTAATCACATCCGCTGTTGATCAAGTGGAACTTCTGACTGAGACCCAGGCGCGTATTGACAAAAGATTCGCGCCGCTTGCGCTTGCGCAGGTAGCGTGTATTGTTTATCAGACTTGTCGGTAATACCGGTTTTTATTTGTTTGGAGTACTTTTAAGTTTTTAGATTTTATTCGACTTTTATTGATTTTTCACCTGTGTGCATCGTAGAATAACAAACGGTATGATTCATCAAAACCTATTTGATGATTAAATAACTACATTACGGCTAGATTATAAGTTTTATTGACTAGTCTTTTTGTGGGCAAACGACATCGTTAATGCGTAGTTAAATGATGGCTATTTAATTCAAGACGATTGGTAGTGTTTAACTTAATTTATTAATACCTTGCCTAGTATCGCGACCCTGTTAGCTTGTTGCGAGGGGTGTAGGTTTGTTCTCGCATGGAAATCTACAGATAGTTGATTCGGGTCTCGGTGTTCTTGCATAATATGAAATTTGCGTTTGTAGACGTATGCAGGACACACGAAAAATCTTCCGTGTGTGGCCTCATACCAATAAATGTGCGGCAACGTTTATACGGAGTTGATACGACAGAGGGGCTTTCCTTTAAACTGCCTATACTAGGTACCATTTTCAAGCTCTGTACCAAAAATCAATTAAATAGGAGCAGTAGTTTAGTCGCAAATGATTTTTGAAGATTTTGCCCCGTTTGAACACGATGTATCTTTCCTAACAGCTGATTATGTCTAAACGCATAGGTCATGCACCTTAAAACGATAAATCTGAGTGTAAACTACGATGCGTTGTTGCCGCTGTGACACAAGGTCAAGGCAAGTCACAAGTACAACCAAATATTTTCGCCAAAAGATGGCAATGCAAACAAGGAAGCAGTAAATACACACACTTGCACTTTCTTTACGAGAGTGACAATCATAGCAAAACATCCCGCGCGTAAAAGAAATAGAAATAGGTCACTGCGTTGCTACTGCATCTTAGATCTTGGCGATCGGTTAATGGGGTATCTAAAAGCTTTCAGTACGCCGGCGCTACCCTTTGAGAACGTACTTATGTGACGTAACACGGAAGGTCTTGCGCCGCTTTTGTTTTGTCGAACTCGCGCGCTGACAATTGTGATTTTGTTTTGTTAGTGTAATAGGACACTAAATAAGTTTAAGACAGACAGTATTTCTTTTTTTTATTGTGACAGGACACGTAACTTGGGATTGTTATTATTTAGTGTTACCTAGTGTTTTTTTTGTGCTTCACTGCTTTTATTGTGATACGACACGTAATTAAACTTTGGTTGTGTGTATGTGTGTAATTAAAGTATTCAACAATGCCTCGTGTAACTTACACGGCGTCAGAATACACAGACATGATTTTAATTTACGGAAATGCCGTGGAAACTCATCTTTAGTTCTGCGAACATACCGAGAGAGGTACCTATGTTGATAGCCGCAATTTCCCTAAAAACGCCCGCACCATACAATTGGCAGTACAAAGAATACGGGACAATAAAAGTAGGTATAGTGCCGCAACATTAAGGGTGAAGTGTATGCCTCAGAGGTAAATACAATTGTTGAACTAAAAAATAGGATTATTAAGCATTTCACAGATTAAAGTGCTTAGCGACAGACAGTGATTTAATTAGAAAAATAAATAGCAATATTCTCCGTCGGTATGATTTGTGCATTAATGTGAATGGAGAACACATCGAGAATTTAAAAATTTAGTGTTGTTGTTGTGATTGTTGTTGAGCGCGTATTTCAAAACCTTACCTAACATAAAAGCCGCCACCCGCGCCACCGCCGCGCGCCGGCCGCCCGCCGGCTTTGACACGAGAGAACACACGCGCCGCGCTCCGGCGCGCGTGCGACGTTGCCGCTTTGTTACCTAAGTATCTAAGGTCAGCTAAATTTATTTACAAAGGGTGGTTGCGTTTTACTCTGATTTGTAAGCTATTTAGTTTGTTTGAAAAAAAAATATTCTCATTTTTGGTGCTTTTTATTTTTGTACCGTATCGAATTAATACTAAACACGTATAGTATACGTCGTGTAATTTAATGCCCCTCTGTCATATCAACTCTGTATAACAAGAAAAACATAGGTAGGGGAGACCGGGTACAAAAGTGTTTTTAGCTTGGTTTCTGGTTAACTGTTATCTTTTTGACGAATTTATATTTAATCTGTAGATTAGTACCATAATCATCATCTGCCTAGCCTTTTCCCAACTACGTTGGGGTCGGCTTCCAGTCTAACCGGATGCAGCTGAATACCAGTATTTACCAGTATTTAGATTAGTACCATAATATACCTAATTATTATTTATTTTGTATGAATCACAGAGATTAAAAAAAAAATCGGCAGTTGTTACTTTTGACCCCGCTGTCAGGCCAAAACTAACATGTTGTGGGGCGAAAGTAACAGGATAAAGGGTTTTGTAATAAATATGGTATAAAATATTTATTAGAAAACTTTGTACGAATAACACAAATAAACATTTGCATTTTAAATGCTCAAAAATTATATCTTTCTTGAAAACCAGTCAGAAATAATAACTTCTCGTTAGGAATTATTCTTAGTCTAAGTAATGACTAATGAGATCAATCATATTTCTTTTTTTTCTATTCAGACTATTCAGTATCAGTCTTCTATTCAGATTCGCAATTATGGTACACATGTTTTTTATCATTATTGACGCATTCAGCATGTGACCACAGTTTACAGTCGATACATTGTATCCATTGCTCATTTGGTCGGCTATTGGCAAAAGATTCTAAACAAACGAAACAGAAGCAATCCTCGTCATCAGATATATTTTCCTTGCCTTTTGTTGCCATCGTTGATCTCTTTCCTTTTCAATGGTAGGGTCATGCCGGTCCTGATGTACTATTTCGGCGTACTCATATGGACTCAGACCGAACTCAACGCCCTGGATAGGAGAGTCCATACGTTGCTGAATGCATATCGAATGCATCACCCACGCTCATCGGTAATGAGACTGTATATCATGCGAAAGTGTGGAGGTCGAGGGTTCCTAAACGCTAAGACCCTTCACAATCGCGAGATTTGCAGTCACAGGGAATATTTCCTAGAAACCGACGCGCGACGTGGGGATGTATCGAGATGAGGTCACGGTGGACAAGGGCCTCACCCCGCTCTCCTTGGCTAAAGAGGACTGGCGCAAGCCTGTAGTGCTTGACACTAATGATCGCATGGAGGTATAGCAGAGTAAGGAGCTTCACGGACGCTTTTTCCGGGCCCTACATGGACCCGATGTACGTCTTCTAGCGTCCGTAGCCTTGCTGCGTTTCGGTGACGTCTTTGACTGTCTTTGTCTTAGGAAAGCCAAAGGTTTTGTCTGTGCAATTATGGACGAAGTTATGATGATGAACAACTACCGGAGATTCATTGTGAAAGATAGTAAGTACGGCTGACATCTATCGAGCATGCCACCGTCCGGGAGAATCAATCTGACACACAATTTCCGGGTGTTCTCGTCTAGCTAACGAAGAGAGTACTTGCATAGGCACAACCTTGTAGCCAGGATTATCCACCAGCAACTTGCTCTGCAACTACAGCAGTATGTGCCCGACCCAGTTCTCGAAAATGGACATATCACACTGTACTGGGATCGATCCATCATCACTGACAGGACTATTGTTGCCAATAAGGCTGATACAGTGGTGGTGGATCGACTAGAGTGGCGTGCAATGAAAGTCTGCATCTGGGTGCTCCTTGCGTGGCTCTTCTCACTGCCAGGGTGCCAGTTGTCTTAGAACCCAATGGCTTGGCACGCGATGATGGGAAGATGCCAGACGGAATTACCATAATGCCTTGGAAGTTGGGCAGGCCTTTGGTGTGGGATGCTACCTGTGCCAACAACCTCGCGCCATCCCATCTTGTGAGCACGGCGGGTTGTGCTGGTGCAGCTGCTGCAGGTGCAGAAAGCCTCAAATGGCGCAAATATAACAACCTTATTGGGACTGTTTGTGGTTGAAACACTAGAGCCGTGGAGTCCGAGTGCTAATCGAGTATTTCGAGACATCGCCAAGTGGTTGGTCGACTCTTTACGTGACCAAATGGCTGGCCTATTATTTGGTCAAAGAATCAGCATTGCCATCCAACTTGGCAACGCTGTCAGCCTTTTAGGCACTTTTCCCACTGACAGCGAGGCGGACTAATTCTTCGATGTCCAGTAAGCTCTTCCCTGTTTACTTTATATATAATTGTTCATAATATCTAATTAATTAATTTGAATAAATTATTGGAAAATGTACCTTTTGTATGAGAATACACTTCATTATTTAATTTATGTAGAAAGTATTTCGTTATTATTATTACATAATCAAAATAAAATTTAAAAGAAACCGTTAGGAGGTCGGTTCGTAAAAAGAAAAAAAATGCTGTTTCCCTTTTCCTCCATGTTTTTATAAATACTGATATTTTTACCGCCCATACAACTAATTACAATCAGATTAGCTAGAGTAACCTATAATGATAATAATAATAGTGAAGTGCATGTAAAGCGAGGTGAGATTACGGAATCCGAGGGAATTCAACTTTCGGATTCCATACACCTCAGATCCCTCTCCTCATCCGAAAGTTATAAGTATTTGGGTATGTCGGAAGCGTTAGGCATCAACGCTGCTGATATGAAGCAATCGTTGAGGGAGCGCTTCTTTGGTCAGCTGAAGAAGGTATTAATTAGTCTTCTCTCAGGCGCAAACAAGGTGCGCGCCTTCAACGGTCGGGTCCTGCCAGTTTTAATGTACTCTTTCGGCATACTCAAATGGACTCAAACTGAACTCGACGCCCTGGATAGGAGGGTTCGTACACTGCTGACCGCAAATCGGATGCATCACCCACGATCATTGGTGATGAGACTGCACATCCCGCGGAAGTGCGGGGGTTGTGGCTTTTGAAATGCGAAGACCCTCCACAACCGTGAGGTGTGCAGTCTCAGGGAATATTTTTAAAAGTCGAAGTGGGTATGCACCGTGATGTGGTCGCAGTAGACAAGGGGCTCACCCCGTTGTCCATGGCTAAAGAGAACTGGCGCAAACCTGTAATACTTACTATCAATGACCGCAAGGAAATATGGCGAAACAAGGAGCTTCACAGGCGCTTCTATCGAGCTCTTCATGAGCCTGGTGTAGATTTTTTAGCGTCCGTATCCTAGCTATGTTTCGGTGACCTTTTCGGAGAAACTGAAGGTTTCGTCTGTGCAATTATTGACGAAGTTATCTTGACGAATAACTACCGGAGACATATTATGAAGGACAGAACGGTTGACGTGTGTCGGGCATGTCACCGTCCGGGTGAGTCCATCAGACATATTATCTCTGGTTGTTCTCGTCTAGCTAACGGCGAGTACTTGCACAGGCATAACTAAGTAGCCAGGATTATTCACCAGCAACTTGCTTTGCCTTGTCGACCTATGCTACACTGGAAAGTGTTAACAAATTAAAAACGGACGTTCTTCGCGTAAAAAACGACTCCCTGCCGCCGACGTCGGCGTTCAAAGTAAACAACATGAGACGCGGTGCCTGGCTGGATAGTGGTCCTATAGAACTTTCACATGATTGTCATAATCTAAGTGTCGAGTCAGATATGAACAACAAGAATATTGAACCTTCGAATATTCGGTCATCTTCGTCGCAATATAGAGAAATGAGGGTAGTTGAAGAGAAACAAACCGATGATGAATCAAGTGAGCGGCAACGGTCGGTAAAATGCGGGTTGGTGAGCGCGGGAGGCGATCGCCGGTCGTCGCTGCCGCGTCAGAAGGCAAGCGCGGGTGCGGACTGTGGCGCGAAGGGAGACCTCTCCGTGAGTCATGAGGCTAGCGAGCGAACCGGTTCTGTGCCTAACGCAGTGTTGACATCAGACGTAGCTAGTATGCCTTTGCAGATAGCGGATCAGCTGACTGTCGCTGTTAAGGATGCGCATAGCTTAGCAACGGGACAGCATGGATTACAGGAGCCGATATATGTATGCGAAACTGCGACCAAAGCAAACAATAATAACAACGAAGGATGGCAGAGAGTGGTGCATCGTAAAAGGTCAGCAAAATACCGTTTCGTAGGGAAGTCTGGTGTAGCCCGAGATTTGGAGTGCACATTTCGTGGAGCAGGTAAAAAAGTTCCAATGTTTATTACAAATGTGCATATGTTGACTATAGAAAGTGACATAATAAAACACATTTACAATATGACACGTGAAACTGTGTCTTTAGAGAAAATTTATATGAAATTTGAAATAGGGCACAAAGGATACAAGTTTTTCATATCTGAGGCCATGGATGAAACTTTATGGCCTGCAGGTGTCTTATTTCGGCAGTTTGTGAACTTCAAATAAAGAACAACAAACGGTGCGCATCTTACCGGCGCTGACGGTCCAATTGAACAAAGTAATGGATAGTGGCCCTTACCGATTGCTACTTTTATCTGCAAGAATGTAAAACGCTCCATCAGTGACGTCAGAGACCTGTGCCGAACGTGTGACGTGGTTTGTCTCCAAGAAACTTGGCTGATGCCGCACGACATACCCTTTATTAGCACGATCGACAGCGGTTTCGGATATACTGAGACGTCTGCAGTTGATACATCCGCGGGGATACTGCGCGGGCGTCCTTATGGCGGCGTCGCGTTGTTATGGAGATATAGTGCATTTAAACAGGTGTCAGTGTTACAGTGCGATAACGCCCGTATTTGTGCCACTAAAATTACAACTAGTGATCGACAAGTGATCGTTATGAGTGTTTACTTACCAACTAACTCTGGCGAACACTTACAAGACTTTACTGATTGTATGAGTGAGATAAGTGCCATTATTGACGAAAATGGAATCGAATCTGTTTTTATTTTAGGCGACTTTAATGTGGATCCGGGTGAGTTGTTTTATACTGAACTTATACATATTTGTAACGACCAACAATGGTCATGTATAGATATAGACATGCTAGGGTTAGATTCGGGTACTTTTACTTTTATAAGTAATGTGCACGGGTCTAGCAGCTGGTAAGACCTCTGTTTAACAACTCACTCGGCAAAGCAGGCTGTTCTAAATGTAGATATTAAGTATGACACTCTGTGGTCTGATCACTTCCCACTTGTTGTTACGTGTAATTTAAAACTATTATCCCATAAGGTTACGTCTCAAGTTACGAATGTAAATAAAGATGTAGTGTGGGGTATAAAAAGTGAGGAACATGTTTCTTTATACACCAAAGAGTGTAATAAACAGAGGTCGGAGTAGGTAGATTGGTTTAAGGTCGTTGACGTCAAACGTAGAGGGTAATATGGATATGCCTCCAAAATACCGGAACTTCATATTGTGATATTTGTTCCGAAATTTTGAAATTAGCACGAATTTGTGTTCAGATGTGCTGGACGGGCGTGATCGCTTGGACGCGAGGGGTGTGTAGGGAGGGTGTATGCCTGTCCCACTATGTGTGTAGGGCTCACAGTCCGCGCGGCGCTGACGTCTTGCACCTATAGATTCCAGATATCTTCAGGGCGGATACTATCTTCCGGGCTTCATGACGTTACCATTTGTACCAATGTTTATGACTCATTTCAAAGAAATAGTTTCCAGACTTTAAGGTGATAAACGTATTAATAATATCAATCTACGCTACCAGTGTTAGCTAATGGTGAAAGTAATCAGTATTTTATTTTATACAAAAATACCTTGGAATAGTTACACCGTATTTTGACCCTTACTGTTGAATTAGAAATGACGCTTGACAGTATGAGACAAAACTTAGACAGCTTCTTTATCTCTTCTCATCTTACTACATCTCACTTCTTTATCTCATGTTCATCTATGTTCACAACGCATTGACCGCACGCAACGACCAATCAGAAGCAAGTATCCTGTATGCCTCAATGGGTGTTTGTTAGAACAATGCGCGCGCGCTGTGTTCCAGGTATCACACTCGCTTACCTCGGTTCGTGGAGTGTGCTCCTAATTTGTGAAATTCCTGTGTTGTGTAAATAATAATCTCACCCTGGCTTGTTTACTGATTTCTGGTACCTTCTTAGAACGACGAATTTGGTTTGTATCTACGGACATCGATTTGTTTTTAAATTGTATCTCTACTTCAAGTTATTTCGCTTCAGGTAAGCTTTAATAATTTTTTTATATAAGTATGTTTTAGGCCTTTTTTTAAAGAATAATGTTAACATTTTTAGTCTCATATCCGATTGATAATCTTCCATTCCTATTCACGCGATAAATCATTATTTGTTTCATATTGTAGCTAATTGTAATATGTAAAAGTTGATTTACTAGGCGTTTATGTATCGTTCTCTCGGAACCCGGGTTATGCATACGCATAATTGTTCTTCTAAATAAAATTATAAACTGAAAACTGTTCAGGTTAGTTAACTGCTAGTTTCAACAAATATCACTTTAGCAACATTTTAATTGTTTTAGGAGGATCTTTCACTCAAACATGGCTGGCGCAAACGTCAAGGCTGAAACAGTACAAAAGTGGATAATCGGTCATCCCGAGCTAATTTACGATCACGCTAGCCGATCTTTATATTGCTCGAAGTGTGAGAGCCACTTGAAAATTATAAATAAAGGCAATATCACAAGACACATCGAAGGCGCAGTACATCAAGGAAAATATAAGCGTCTGAATGAGGAGTTTTACTTCGACCTTATTAAGTTCCTGATCCTGTGCAACATTCCCTGGATGCAGATGAAAAACTCGGCGTTCAAGGAGTTTTTTGAAAAATATATGTGCAGTACTTGTTGTTGTGTTTGTAGTGATAGAAAAGTGCCCGATGAATCACAGTTACGTAAAGTTTATTTAGATAAATTTTATAAGAACAAAATTAATACTATTTATGAAAATAATAAAAATGAGAAACTATGGATATCGTTGGATGAGACCACAGATTTTTTAAGAAGATATATAGTCCATTTCTTAATAAAGCCACTGCATCCTACTAATAATTCAAGCCGGCCTTATTTGATTGCTTGTAAAATGTTAACGGTAGTAAATGGTCAAACAATCGCGCAATTTGTATTGCAATGTCTAGAAAATTTATGGCAAGACTCTTTTGAATCAAAAATTTACAATGTCTTATTGCTCTGCACTGACAGTGTAGCGTACATGCTGTCTGCAGGGCGAAATTTAAAAGTATATTTACCTGAAATGAAACATGTAACATGTTTGGCGCATGCTCTTCATCGTTTATCAGAGAAGATGAGATCAGAATATAACGATATCGATATTTTAGAAGGAAATGTTAAAAAAATATTTCTAAAAGCCCCGAACAGAGTAAAGAGTTTAAAAGAAAAATATCCTGACCTACCACTGCCTCCGCAACCAGTAATTACAAGATGGGGTACTTGGTTGGAAGCAACATTTTACTACGCTCAACACTTAGAAAAAATAAAAGATGTTCTAAACAACTTCAACAGTACTGGTTCAATAGCCATTCGCAATGCAAACAATATTTTAGAAAAACCAAATTTACAGGAAGATTTAAAATATATCGAAGAAAATTTAAAAAAATCGAGGAGTACGACTACGAGGAGTTAGTGCGTACGTCAAGCCCCCCGAACTTTGACCCGCGAGAAAGAGAGCATTCTAATAATTGCTATCCCTTTCTGCCTTCGCTGAGGTCAGCCGCGCGGACTAGTCACGCACACAACAACACCTGGCTATCGAAAGTGCGCAGCTTTACGTCACAATTCTGTCCTGCTCCGGCGCCGCGCTCTTTGTCGCCGCTTCGTCTGTCTACCACAAAACGTCACCGTGATTGCAATTTTGATCCAGCACCGTGAGTCAACTTATTATTTTGATTTTGTACCAAGAAATGAATCGCACACCGCCGCGTAAGTCCCTATCCGTCTCGGATCCTAACTTCCTGAATACATCTGTGTCAGACACGCAAATTAACACAGCGGGCACAAATAAAACCCCACCTAATTATGTGTTCCAACGCGTCAAAAGAAGCAGAGAGGATATGGACGATTCGCTTATCAAACAATTAAATGAATTTAAGGAAGAGATGAAAGTAATGCTCTCGTCTTTTAACGAAAAACAAGGGAAAGAGACAAAACAAATTCATACAAAACTACAGGAGATTCAACAATCAAACTCACACATAGAAAAATCGATTGCCTTCCTAACAGCACAGAATTCGGATCTTCAAGAGAAGATTACCCAGCTCGAAATGCAATCTAAAGAAGACAAGAAATATATCTCTATTTTAGAAAATAAGATTGAAGACATGCAAACTGAAACTGGTAAAAGTAATCTTATGATTAAAAATGTACCGAGAAAAAATGGCCAATATTCGGTGGGAAGTAATTTCAAATGATCCAGTAATAATAACATTTTTCCTGCTAGAAGGAGACGATTTCTAAGGTTAAGAGAAATAGTCATTTGTCTAGTAAAAGTTTATGTACCTGTTATTCACTTCTTACGATTATAGTTGGCGAATGTTCATCCTTCTTAATGTATACATTGCCACAGGCAGTCCAGCAGAACTTGTAGATTCCAGCTTTACTTAGGTCGCGTGCAAGGAAATGAAGGCGGGGAGCCTTTAGAAATTTAAATGTTCCGTTATGAAGACCGGGGTGTCTTCCTGACTTTTAAATCCCATGTGTTTACAGCTTAATTTGTTTTGATGTTTTATGTTGAACGCCTTAGTCATTTTCAAAGTCTCGGTCTTCAGGATTGGTTAGCCAATTTCCACGACAATAGGTGTGTTTTGTTTTTCCGCTGTTTTTCCGCGTACTCGATATATGTCCTTAATGTCGTATTTTTTTAAGGTACATTGTATGTTTTCAAAAAGGCACATAGCCATTTCTAAAAGATCTTGTTTAGTGTCGCCATTTTTTCTCGGTACATTTTTAATCATAAGATTACTTTTGCGAGTTTCAGTTTGCATATCTTCAATCTTATTTTCTAAAATGGAGATATATTTCTTGTCTTTTTAGATTGCATTTCGAGCCGGGTAATCTTCTCTTGAAGATCCGAATTTTGTGCTGTTAGGAAGGCAATCGATTTTTCTATGTGTGAGTTTGATTGTTGAATCTCCTGTAGTTTTGTATGAATTTGTTTTGTCTCTTTCCCTTGTTTTTCGTTAAAAGACGAGAGCATTACTTTCATCTCTTCCTTAAATTCATTTAATTGTTTGATAAGCGAATCGTCCATATCCTCTCTGCTTCTTTTGGCGCGTTGGAACACATAATTGGGTGGAGTTTTATTTGTGCCCGCTGTGTTAATTTGCGTGTCTGACACAGATGTATTCAGGAAGTTTGGATCCGAGATGGATAGGGACTTACGCGGCGGTGTGCGATTCATTTCTTGGTACAAAATCAAAGTAATAAGTTGACTCACGGTGCTGGATCAAAATTGCAGTCACGGTGACGTTTTGTGGTAGGCAGACGAAGCGGCAACAAGGAGCGCGGCGCCGAAACAGGACAGAATTGTGACGTAAAGCTGCGCACTTTCGATAGCCAGGTGTTGTTGTGTGCGTGACTAGTCCGCGCGGCTGACCTCAGCGAAGGCAGAAAGGGATAGCAATTATTAGAATGCTCTCTTTCTCGCGGGTCGAAGTTCGGGGGGCTTGACGTACGCACTAACTCCTCGTAGTCGTACTCCTCGAGTTTTTTAATTATCTAGTTTATTGTACTTGTAAGTGGAATTATTATCGCGGTTAAAGTAGTATTACGGTTAGAGTAGTACTTACGAAGCCGGGCAACACGTCTGTACTGGGCGATGTCTTGGACGAAAAAGAAGAACTATCACATTGTATTTTGATTGATCTATCATCACTAACTGGACTATTGTTGCCAATAAGCTGGACATCGTGGTGATAGATCAATTAGAGCGTCGCAAAATGATTATTGATATAGCAGTCCCACATGACGAGAACCTCGTGAAAGCTGAAAAAGATAAGCAGATCAAGTATCTTGACCTGTCACGCGAGGTTGTCGACATGTGGGATGTGGATACAGCAGTCATTGTGCTGATAGTCGTGACGGCCAATGGCATTATAGCCAAGAGCCTCGACCAACACCTCAAGAGGCTCTCGTTAGGCAGCTGGATCAAGGGTTTGATCCAGAAAGCAGTATTACTGGACACGGCGCTTATAGTTAGGAGGGTCCTCTCTCAGCAGCCCTGACCACCGGTAGCTTGGACCCTGTTTCCGATACCGGTGGGCTACTATTTTTTTTTTTTTTTCAATGTTTTTCTATATTTCTTTTATATTCGAATATTTATAAATAAAATTTTCATGTACTAATCAAAGAAATAAAGGAAATAATAATAATGTTTTATTGACATAAAGAAGCTGTGACAATCAATTGAAGCCCTGACTCCTGAGCTAGGTGGTACCGCTGTGGAACATTAACAATTTATGTATTTAAAATAAAAATAAACATTAATAGAATTTAGTGCATGCGTGCTCTTGTGGGGGTTTGCGTGTGTGCGTTTTTGGTGTTTACGTATGAGCGTGTTGTATTATGTGTCTGTGTGTATGTGTGTCTGTGTGTGTCTGTGAGGGTGTTTGTGTGTCTGTGTTGCTGAGTGAATGTGATTGGTGAATCACGCACGCAAACGAAGTCTTTGATATATCAAAGACTTTGTTTGCGTACATTACTATTTAGTTATTACGAGTATTGTTCGCGCTATCTATAAAATGGGGCCTCGCGAGTCTCTTAGAAACAAATTCAATGAAATTGATATACTAACTCTGCCTTCTCTTTATATCCTAGAAAATGTCTTGTATGTTCGCAAAAACTTAGGTCTTTTCAAAAAAAGATGCGACTTCCATAATCTAAATACACGTAGTAAAGATGAAATCGTGATTCCAAAATTTAGATTAACTAAAACTAGCAAGTCATTTCTAATAAACAGTATCCGCTTCTATAACAAGTTGCCAAAGTCGGTTACAGAACTTAGCGATGGAAAGTTTAAAACTCACATCAAACGTGTCCTTATCAAAAAAGCATATTATAAGATAAAAGACTACGTTGAAAACAGGGAAGTTTGGCATTAATTCCTTCTGCACATGTGGCTTCCCTGGTACCTCATTAACAGCATAACTTTGTGAGAGTCTATTAACTGCTTCCAAATTACAATGTTAATTTTTAATATTTTTATTTTTTACACTTTCTGACATATTCTCGTCATTTTTGACATTATACATCGCTTCAAATAGCACCTATTTATTAGTGATTCTCATGGAAATCATGTCACTTTGTTTAAATAGGTTGATCTTACTAATGTAGATTCTTTTACATATTGTGAATGGGAAAACATTGTAGGCCTTACAGATTAGATTTATAGACGATTTTCTATTCTTTATTTTCATTCCTCTAAGTACTTGGTACTTATTGACAGGCCTGCACTGTCCTCCCATACCTATTATAACTGTAATTTGAAAACATTGTAAAACGCAATTATTTTTAAAAGAGTAACCGTGGAGTTTCTTGCCGGCTCTTCTCCATAGGAAGCGGCAAATTGGAACCGTGCACTTAGCTTCTGACGTTTCATAAGTGCCCTTGCAGGTTTATGTGAAATAAAATATTTTGATTTTGATTTTGATTTTGTTCTTTAACTATGTTTTCCGTCTGTGAGTAATCCAGTGTTCTAAGCCATGTGTTAAGAAGTTTCATTTTAGTTTCCTTTTTTGTAAGTGAGTTGAATTTGAGAATTTTATTTAAATAATTATACCTATTGCTCACCCCAAGCTTTTTATTGCTTACACACTACAAAAATAAACTCTTGGAATGTAAGCAAAACAAAAAAAAAATACTAATTATTATTTAACACAATCCATTTATACAAATTCTATATTATAGAAACGCGAACTGCAGCAACACAATACAGTAGTTAGCTAGCAGAGCCATCAAACTCAGCTGCAACGCCACGTCCGCGTAGAACAGACCACACACACGCATCTTGCTGAACGATGCTCGATGTAACCGCAGCACGTTTTTGCACAGTTTTCTCTCATCATCTGTAATATTATTTGATCAATTATTTATAGGATAAGTTGAATGGCTACGAACCAATGAAAAAGGGACGAATTGTGTGAAGCTTTGAGAGTAGTGGTGGCCTAGTGGCAATGGCCCTGACTTACGACTTGTAGTTGGTTCGAACCCAAACAAGCTCTTTACTTTGTGTAAATTATTTCATGGTCACTGGTCTCAAAACGGTGATGGAAAACGTGACGAAACTGGCATGTCCTAGAACCAAAAATTCAAAGACCAGACGATTCTACAAGCTTACATTGGGCCGCGTGCTGGATTACGCCCCACTCTCTCCCACGGAGAGGAGGTCTCTGTCCCAGCAGTGGGAACAGTATAGGCTGATCATGATTATGATGATGAAAGCAAAAGGTGTGCATAATAGGTGACTGAAGGCAACGGAGAATGTTAGAAAAGAACGCTTCTCACTGACCTCAAGCAAAATGGGAGAAGAGTAGGAAGATTACGATGACTATGATTCATAGATTAAATTGACCCCCCCCGTAATGATATCAAATTCGTGAACCTTGGCTGTCACCGTCACTCATGCAGTGCGTAGTTTTGAGTTTTTACCATCCTCGTCCGCCCTTATGCCCACTTTTTAGTCTGTGCAGAATAAAAACTTCTGCGTACAACTACATCTCTATTCGCCATCACTTCAGCACTAAGCCCCTATCCTACATATCGTATTTCACATATTTCATCCCTCGTTCTTATCGTCGTCATCGTTTCATGGTTCTTCCTGTGCTCTTGTAACAATTTAGGTTCATTCTATTATCTTTCTCTACTTGAAATTCTATGTCTGCGCTATGATTTGAGTGAAGTTTGAAGTGACAGTATTGAACTGCGCTACTTATATTTTGTTTTATAGTGGAACGTAATTAAGTCTAATAATAATCGTACCAAAGCAATTTGACGTTAAAATAACTGCGCAAGTATCTCGAACACTTTGCACAGTTAAGTAGAATTTTTCACACCGCTGAATGAATATCGTTTGCCACATCAAGTCCTTGATCAACCAACACAATAGACAAAGCATGGCCAAAGTTACTGTATCCTGTAACAAAATCAAAATGTAACAAATTCAATTCGAAATATTCTGCTTCACAAAAAAACACACTTGTGAAATTTTAAAAGGACGGTGCATGATTCCAATTGATTGTTACTTATGGAGAAGAGTCGCCAAGAAAATTAACGGGTACTCTTGTTAAATAAAACAAATGGCTTTTACAATATTTTCAAATTACCGTGTTAGTAGATAATCGATAGCAAAGGCTTGTCAACAAGTACCAGGAACTTAACAATATAAAAAAACAAATGGTCTTCATTGATACGATCCTTCAAAGGGACCTTAGCGCTACTTGATAAGATCTCCCAACTTCATTACTCATTAGGCGTCTGAATTAGGCGAGTGGCATAGTAGCTGTGCCTCCATTGAATTTTAAACATACATTTTAAAAACAAGCCTTTGCCTAAGAAGGAAATGTAGCTATGAGGGTGATGTTGGTAAATCAATAACAGTGAAGAGATAAAATAAAAACTTATAAGAGAGATTTTAATGACAAAGTAAAAACTCTGACAACAGGAGATAAAAATGAAAAAAAAAAAATTGTGACATCAGACAAACAAGAAGAAACTTAGAATCAAATATGACGATACTCACTATGGTATTATTTTTCTTGAAGCAGTTCTTATATAGTTCAAGAAACACTTGGAAGTACATGAGAAAATGGTAGAATAATTCAATAATATAGTACAGTATCTGAAATTGATAAACTTACTTAATAAATATAATTCAACACTGTAAGGTGACCTTAAAAAAATAACAAGTTAGATGTAGTATGCAATAGAAAAATGTAGGCATAAATAAAATAAAATATAATATGCACCACTAGTAACTCCGTCAAACAAAAACTTTAGTTCAGTGACACTATCTTATATCTATTCATAGCAAAGTACTTACGAATGGCTGAAAGCAAATTTTATAGATGTCGTAACACTCTAAGATATCAGCATAGGCTTGAAACATTCTCTTACTGAAACCCTCACCACGGGTCTCTTCCATTTCAAGGGAATTTAAGACCTCAATATTCCATGACTCAAGTTTACTTTGTAACAATTTATTGACTCGAATGGCATAAATGACATTAAAATCGAAAACAGTCACAAGATAATTAACAATAACATAAAACCAAGAAGCACCCAACTGTGTGACTAAATATGATAAAACTGTAAAATAGCAACTGAGACCCATGATAACCATAATCCAATTGCATCTGATAAAACGGCTAAAACTGGTTTCATTATTAAGCACTCTGTGCATTCTTTGAAATATTAAGACAAACTTAATATTATTTTTGGTTTGAATGATCTCGAAGACGAAATTAAGAACGAATCCGAAACAATAGTAGATGCACTCAGTTATGTAGGTGACCACCATAAATTTACTGGGTTTTAGACGTTCTTTGGAACAAACCAGTATATAGGTTCGGAATATGTGCAAAGAAATAAGTACTATAGCTCCAATGATTGAATAGACATTGAGGATGATATTGTTAGGAGTTATACTATTGTTTTTGATGCGATATTTTGGCGTAAACGAAAAGAATTTCATCAGATTCAAAGGCCTCAACATTAACTGCACATCTTTGTCCACCATATTATTCAAAACACAGTCCACTGGATTACATGTTTCGATGTTTCGGAAGCTCTTCATTTTCAAATGACACACGTTTGATACCATCATAGTTTATAAATGTACTAACTGCGCACAAATTTATTGTAATAATTCTTTGTGAACGGAATGAATTGTGTCAATTACTGTTATAAATTTAATTTATTCTATGTAAATATAGGTGAATACCTAAGTAATGTAATTATTGTAAGTCCGTCCAATACTTATGGGCAGGGCACGGGTCAGTAGAGCAATCTCCATTCCCTCAAAGACTTATAACGATTAAAATTGCTGACGTCAGCGCATTCGAGTACAAGCTGATCAAATTAGCTGATTAAGTACGAACGACACGACGACAACGACGACGACGAACGACGTCGAACGTCAGCTGACTGCCACTGATGACGTTAATGACAATGACAGCTGTGTAATGAGGGAGCCGCGTTTGCTTGCATTGTGCGTGAACGAAACAACATCAAAAGTAGATACCTGGGAAAGTTAGGCATAGCGAATGATTAGAATGATAATTTCAAAGCTGCTGACAAGAAAGTTCCTATATTGATAACGTAAATTCACTGTGAAACGACAGAGGATGGCATAATTACAGTTAATAATAATATATAAGCTGGCAACACCGTGTCAACAAAACGTGTTGTTTCTCAAATTTTCTAATTCCATCAATATTTATAATTTTGACCAATTTTAAAAGTTCTTGTTTTTAAAAACCGAAGAAGAAACCAGTAATCCATCAAAAAATTTTAACAAGAATCCAAACTATTCTAACACGTAAGAAACTATATTCTAAAACTGCCGAATCGGAGGTGACATGACAGATGTCACCTCCGATAAAACATTAAGAAAATCACGGAACATAAAAATATAATACTGGAAGAAAAGGAAATTATGGAAGATCAGCGACACGTCGAGCACGCCCACCACCTCCGGACTCCTCGCTCAGCTCCGCCTCGCCGCCGCCGGTACCCAGCCCCACTGCGGGCGCTGTGACGACACCGGCCGCGGTAGTTGCGTCGAGCTCGAGCGACGAGTATTTCTCCCCGCCCACGACGCCACCACCTGCTCGTCAACGGGGAGGACGCCGGCCGCCGGATGGTTTAGGATCTCGAGGCCCACCGGCTTCTGATAGGGTCCCAGCTCCTGGCAGAAGTGTGCAGTGCATGAGATGGACACGATCCATCAATGAGAACGTCATGCGCTCATTACTCTGACCGCGTACCGTGTTCGGATGCTCTCTCTTTTTCAGGTGCTTGAACCAGCTGTCAACGTACTACACAACGACTATCGGATCGGGTGCGGGTCATCCATCGTAATCATATGTTGGATGACACTGTAATGATCGCTTGCGAAGTGAAATGCAGAGTAGCCATGTCATCGTACCCCCGTCGCAGACAGTTGTGGTACACACAGCATCATTAAGTAATTACCCACCAAAAAGACATGTGCGTTCAAACCCGTGCTACGCCCAAGTTACTTTTTGTATTTTGCGAAAACATTTTATTATAATTACTGTATTGTTTTTGTGAATATAGTTAGCATTTACGAAGTGTTAAACAATGTCTGTTTAGACCGGGAGTTTCAATACCGCTTGCCGTCCATAAGATCGCAAGTTCAAATCCTAAGCACAAAATGTGATTTTTGCCATGCTATATATTTTCTTTAAATATAAAGTATTTTCTATTTTGTTTTAGTAATATTTATAAGGAAAAAAAAATCAAGAAAAATAAAACATTTTAATAATCGTTCAATAATATTTATTGTTGCTATTATTTAACTAAACTTTGATCTTATTTTACTACTTACAAAGATTTATATTTTACAATTTTTATTGATAATTTACAGATAGCATATTACCTATACATATTTTGCCAACTGACAACCGGTTCTCTAGACAAGTGGCATCATAGTAACGCAAATGATAAAATAAGGAGCGCTTTAAATATTTTACTTTGAAATAAAACTAACAAAATGGCCCGTTGATTGACAGTCTGACAAGCGACATTGAAAGAGTCAAGTGCTGAAGCGTTTGCAACTTGTCTAGGACCTACAAGTTACTTTGGCAAATTACGATCATGAGCATATTAAGTGAATAAACATGTTATCAACAAATAATCAATTAACATCTCTTAATAACTCATGATATCTACTTAAAATATTTCGCTATACTAATTGAAATAGGGGAATCAAATGAGTTTAATGTCGTGGCTTCGTTGTTTATTTTCTTCTCATACCTACTTAATTGACATAACCGCTGTGAAATTCCTATATTTCGTTAACAAAATGTTTTCACTACAGATACAATTTTACTGTCCTAGCATAATACCCGGGGTTGTGAAGTGAGAAGTGATGAAAATATATCTACTTATTAAATTTAGTAGCGAAGAGGATGATCTTGAAAAAAATCTGAGACCACAAATAATATTGTAATTTACTTACTGCTATGCCAAGATATCTTGCAATTTCTTTTATGCTCACATTTTGTTTATACAGAACAACTATTTTTGTTCTCATAAAATTGGAAATCATTTTTAAAAAATAATGGTAAATCGTAGTCGTTCACTGTTTGTCGTTTTAAGTGAACGTAAACATCAAATGTTGTAGTTGTGACTTGAGGGTAGGGATTAATTTAATAAAGAATACGTAAGTAAGTAAAATTAATGGATACCCTCAAATTATATCGGACGATAGTATATTACAATTTCATCACTACTCACATGGGCTCGCTGGCTAGTTCGTCAAACTGCCGGTATGAGTAAGACGACGTTCAGTGATGCAATGGTTCAAATCCAACTCGAAACAATAAACTCTTTTTGAAGTATTCTTTATATTATTCGCAACGAATTCAATGTTGTAGCAATGTAACATTTTTAAACTTGAGGGGTTAGTACATACTGACGCTGTGTGTACCACCACGGCTAACCACAAGTCACACGCCTCAAGCTGACGAGGGGAATGTTGACAGGGCTACAAACGTAAGTAACCAGTGCAGTGAGGAATTGAGGAGTGCTGAGAAGTGCGATTCGGGAATATCGGTTCATGTCGCCCGAACTTAGGCCACGCTTACCTCGTTTGCCCATGCATAACAAAAATAGGGTGCTGGTGGCGGCTCTGGATTCGCAGTTGTCAAACTATTTGGATGACTGCGAAGACCTCACCGATACTCATTCGATTCTGTACTGCGCGGCTGTAGCGGCGTTTCGTGTAGCTCACGTCAAATTCATTAATGACTCAAGAGCTACACGACCAAATCCAGCCGTACCAGCTTGGCAGTGCATAATGGAGTGGAGTGTATAAAGTAGATACAACTCTACGCACCTTCCTGATGTCATGTATGAGGCAATGGAGTACGGACCTTCCATATACAGGATGTCGAAATATCCAGAGGAATAGCGAGCCGATAAGGATCGAGCTAGGCATATTTCAGGGCGACAGTTTGAGTCCGCTTTGGTTCTACCTAGCCCTGAATCCTCTGAGCACACTGCTGGAGGATTCAGGTATAGATTATCGGCTGAGGAGAGATGGTGAGATTATATCTCACCTCCTATACATGGATGACCTTAAACTCTTTGCCCCTAACAAATTGCAACTAATAGAGCTACTGAAGGTAACTGAAACCTTTAGTAGCGCCCTCAGGATGGATTTTGGTGTGGACAAATGTGCGGTCATGCATGTAAAGCGAGGAGAGATTGTGGAGTCCGGGGGAACCCAACTCTCGGATTTCATAAACCTTCGAGCCCTCTCCACAGCCGAAACCTAAAATTGCAACTAATGGAGCTACTGAAGGTAACTGAAACCTTTAGTAGCGCCCTCAGGATGGATTTTGGTGTGGACAAATGTGCGGTCATGCATGTAAAGCGAGGAGAGATTGTGGAGTCCGGGGGAACCCAACTCTCGGATTTCATAAACCTTCGAGCCCTCTCCACAGCCGAAACCTAAAATTGCAACTAATGGAGCTACTGAAGGTAACTGAAACCTTTAGTAGCGCCCTCAGGATGGATTTTGGTGTGGACAAATGTGCGGTCATGCATGTAAAGCGAGGAGAGATTGTGGAGTCCGGGGGAACCCAACTCTCGGATTTCATAAACCTTCGAGCCCTCTCCACAGCCGGGTATGTCGGAAGCGTTGGGCATCAATGTTACTGACATGAAGCAATCGTTGAGGGAGCGCTTCTTAGGTCGCCTGAAGAAGGTATTAATTAGTCTTATTTCAGGCGGAAACAAGGTGTGCGCCTTCAACGGTTGGGTCATGACAGAACTCGATGTCCTGGATAGGAGGCTCCGTACACTGCTGACTGCAAACCGGATGCATCACCCACGATCATCGGTGATGAGACTGTACATCCCGTGGAAGTGCGTGGGTCGAGGCTTTTTAAATGCCAAGACTCTCCATAAGTCTCCGCGAGGTGTGCAGTCTTAGGGAATATTTTTTAAAGCCGAAGTGGGTATGCACCGTGATGTCGTTGCAGTGGACAAGGGGCTCACCCCGCTATCCATGGCAAAAGAGAACTGGCGCAAACCTGTAAAACTATCTATCGATGACCGCAAAGAAGTATGGCGAAACAAGGAGCTTCACGGACGCTACTATCGGGCTCTTCATGAGCCCGGTGTAGATTTCTTAGTGATCGTATCCTGCCTATGTTTCGGAAACCTGTTTGGGGAAACTAAAGGTTTCATCTATGCATTTATGGACGAAGTTATCTTGACTTGAAAAGGAACGGTTGACGTGTGTCGGGCATGTCACCATCCGGGTGAGTCCATCAGACATATTACCTCTGGTTGTTCTCGTCTAGCTGACGGCGAGTACTTGCACAGGCACAACCAAGTACCCAGGATTATTCACCAGCAACTTGCTTTGCGATATAAACTTGTGGATTCTGAGGTACCGTATTACAAGTATGTGCCCGACCCAGTTTTCGAAAATGGACATATCACACTGTACTGGGATCAATCCATCATCACTGACAGGACTATTGTTGCCAATAAGCCTGATATAGTGGTGGTGGATTGACTAGAGCGGCGTGCAATGATCGTTGATATAACTGTCTCGCATGACGAGAACCTCGTGAAAGCCGAGAAAGAGAAACAAATCAAGTATCTTGACTTGGCTCGCGAGGTTGTCGATATGTGAGATGAGGACTCAGCGATCATTATACCGATAGTCTTAACAGCCAATGGTTTGATAGCCAGGAGCCTCGGCCAACATCTGAGGAGGTTCTCGTTGGGCAGCGGGGTCAAGAGCCTGATTCAGAAAGCGGTACTTCTTGACACAGCTCGCATTGTTAAGAGGTGCCTCTCTCTGGAGCCCTGACCGGCGGTAGCTTAAACCCTGTTTCTGATAGCGGTGGACTACTATTTTCTATATTTTTTTAATGTTTGTATGTATTTTATATTCGAATATTTAAAAATGTAATTAATATGTATTTAATGAAATAAAGGAAATAATAATAAAATTGTTTCTTTATCCCAATAATACATGTGTCTGTGACACAGTTCCAAACAAAGTGCTAGAAATACAATAGCATTTATGTCTACAAAGTATATATCTACAAAAAAATTATGAACACTGTCTCTTAAACTAGGAGACCTGTATCTTAAGAGACTGATCGGCCAAAATTTTAATGTAATTAAACTGATGTTTACAAGAGTTAAAGTGTGACGATTCACCATTACAATGTATATTATTTAACTAGTATTAATCAAATATTTAAATAAGTGAGTGTTTAGGTGTGTGTATGCGTGTGCCTGAGAAGGGAGGGGGAGTGTGAATGTATGTGTGTGTGTATGTATGTGTTGTTTTTATGTCAAGCAATGTATTACAGTAAAGATTCTGTTTTAATATAGTCCTGGGGTCTAAAAAGGCTACTTTGGCAGAATCATAATATGATCATTTTATGAATTATATTTAAAATCGTGAAATGGTCACAAACTGACAATTCATAATATTATCTGCGTAGACAGCACGCAATTAATCTATTTGATAGTTTTGTAAACAAATTCGTAAAATGGTCACCAAATTATGAATTCCTATAATAAAGTAAAATGTCAAATAGCAGAATCATAGGGGAATTCAGGAAATGAATCACTTTTAGAGGAATTGCTTAATGTAGCCTTATTAAACCCGCTGCTGTATGAGCCAGTCAGAAGTATATGATTTGGCATTAAACTTATTTAGGTCTATTATGTGGTTCACCCTTGTTTGATAGAACAACGTTTGATATAATATTACTAAATCGAACAACGTTTAAGAAAATCATCACTTTGTATAATATCGTTTGACAGAATTTTCAGTTCATCGAATATTTATTTGCTATAACAACATTTGCGCTAATAATCAAAAGGTATAATGTTCATTCGATGTAATGTACAGATGGTATAACCATGTATTTTATCGAATATTCAATTGGTGTAATGTAATGCAGAAAAAAAAACATTGTAAATATTTGAAAAATTATTTATTTTGAACAAGAAAACAGTTAAACTAATCTTAAATTACTTGCAATAATAATCTCTTTTTTCCAAATTTTTTTCTATATAATCTAGTCGTTTCTGGCACTCGCCGGCCGCTGCCGCGGCACCGCTCGCTTCGCTCGCTCGGCTCGTGCGTAGGTGGTCACAGTTTTAACCTTTTTTTTTTTTTTTGATTACGGGGGGAAATCCTCATGGATGTCCTCCGCCCCGGGGAGGGCGGAGGGGTCTGTCAGACTCTTACTGACTAAAACCACCCCGGTGTTCCGTCTCTCACTTGCACCGGGGATCACGGGAACTAGTGTGACTTCCGCGATCCCCAGCTAGTGCCGGCCCGCCTCTGCGGGCCACCTCGCGATAGGGGGGAGTGAGGTGTTAAACTCCCCCCTTACGTCATAGAGAGGCGCGCGTGGAACACTACGCGCCGCCATCTCGGGTCCTAACAAGTAGGGGGCAATGAATTTCCCCAGATCCGTTGCCCCTGGACCCATTTAGGGGGGCTGGAAGAGGGCGTTGTCCGCCCTCCGCCGACGCCCGGTGCGTCTGCTGCGGATCGGGTTAGCGGAAGCAATCTCCCGCTCCCTCTCCGCAGCCTCCTTCTGCGACATGACTGTTTCGCAGAAGGATACCACCGCGTCCCAGGACTCCTCGCTGCCGACCATCGAGTCGACAACGGCCGGCAGCGACAGGTCACTGCCGACTCCTGACATGAGGGCACGGCGTGGCTCCTCCCAAGCGGCACACTCTGCCAGCGTGTGCCACGCCGTGTCCTCCCGACAGTCGACGCAGTGGTGACACCGAGCGTCCGGCTCCCTGTTTATGCGACACAGGTACTTCCCGAAGCAACCATGCCCCGAGAGCACCTGTGTCACCCACAGTTTTAACCTAACCTAACCTAACCATTTTTTTAAAATTAATAACTTACTGTAACTAGTTCCATAAATAACCTAATGTCTAGTAACCATAAATTTGACTTGTTTCAGACAAATTCAAGCACATAAGCTTACAAAGAAATACGCAAATGACATCAAATTTAACAAACAAGTAAAATGTTTATTGGCTTTAAGTTATTTGCCAGAAAATGAAATCATTCTATATTTTAACAAGCTAATAGAAGGTATAGAAGATTCTGATTGGAAGCAAATCGCGAATTGGTTTGAAGAAAATTATGTTAGCGGATCATGGAACACGCAACCGAAGTATCCACCAAGCTTTTGGAGTTGCCATGTTGTAAGCGAAAGACAAATACCTAGAACTTCAAACTCAGCTGAGGCGTGGCATCGTAGAATAAACATTCTCATTGATAAACATCACCCTGGAGTGTATCGCTTAATTAAAGAATTATTAAATGAAGTTTCTTCAAATTAAATAAATAAATGAAGTTTCTTCAAATTAAATAAATAAATGAAGTTTCTTCAAATTAAATAAATAAATGAAGTTTCTTCAAATGAAATTAGTTCAAATAAATAATTACGCTAAATAAAATTTTCCAATGAATTATTCGGTCAAATGAATAATTCTTCGAAATGACTTTATTGCAACTAAAATTCGATTTAGTAATATTATATCAAACGTTGTTCTATCAAACAAGGGTGAACCCTATTATGTCTAGTTCTTTCTGTATATTTTTAAAGACATGATGGCTTTAGGGGACCCTAGTCGCGGGCTCGAACTCAATGATGAGCCTGGCTAAAAAGCACGCTGTCTCACCAGGCATCGTGTCCGATTGAGGATGTATCAGTGATGAGCAGTTAGAAGCTAGTCTACACGTACAACAATATTGAGTGAGATGCAGGATCATTTATAGCACAAAAGGCGCGTAAAAAATTAAGAACAGTCCTTAGGAAGATCGGGTTTTTTGAAAAAACCACAGCATGAATCAATGACCAATAAAGTTTATTGTACTTTTCGATATTCAAGCTTTGTCGGTACCGACTTGGTTTTTCAGATTTTACACTTCTTTTATTACTTAAACACGCCCAAAGTTAGGTTAAAATAGGAAGAAAAACGAGTCTTTGTTTGCTCCTAACTTTTTAATGGCTTTTTATTTTAGTATTCTGTTTCTATACAGACAATATTAATAATGAGGCAAAACTATACCATTTTTAATTTTTGATGTACATTGCCAAACAGTGGAGTAATACACTCCCGATGTTTGTATGGAAAAAAATGTGGACTAGATTCACCTTAAGGCATAGTACTGACGTCTTGCAAATGAGGTTTTATACTGTATACCTGGGAGAACATATGTAAGCTTTCTTGGATCAGATGGAGGTAAGCGGGCATGTATCCTTAGGACAGATTGGAGAATAAAGAGCTGCCGAACCGTCAGTACTTTGCAATCAGCGTAAAGTTACGCTGTAACCCTACAGCGTAACTTTACGCTGATTGCAAAGTCAAAATCAGGAGGGTTTCCTTAACATAACTTTAAGTACAGCGATTTGAGATCTTTCTGCTCCCAGAAGGTAAATCTTCGCTACCTCACCCCATATAGTTACACAATATCCAATAATAAATGGGCATAACGTAAAGTACACCATTTTTAGAATGTCAATACTGGCGAATTCTCGGAGTCATTTGAAGATGTGAATAAAACGAAGTGTTCGAGAAGTTAGAGTATCGATTTGTTTATCCTATTTCAATCTATTTATACACCCAAGTATTTAACACTATAAGCTCTGGAAATTGAAACGCATGAGCACTATATTAACGGATTCTGGCATGAGTGAGCCATTATCGTGAAACTACTTGTAGGTTTGGTGTTGGACCGGATCGCAAAGGTTAAGTAATGTTTTTTTTTTAGATTTAAAGTCTGTCAGTTCATCACTGAAGCCAGTGCAAATTCCACCTTTCATTTCACATTTTCCCAGGAGGGCCCATCAACCAAAATCGCTGTGTCATCTGCATATGCACAGATCTTAGAAGCTCGTATTGACATTCTACATAGGTCATCTATGTAAATCTGAAAAAAGGTGGGGCCTAGAATGCTTCCTTGGGGACACCATATAGCACAACCTCTTTATCACTATAGCTAGAACCAATTTTTACCAGCTGGGTGCGATTTCTCAGGTAATCTTTGAAAATTTCCAGAGCTATGAAACATACACCCAAACACTCTAACTTGGAAATTAGTTTGAGGAAAGAAAATGTGTCGATGGCTTTCAACAAGTCCAAAAATAAAACCAAGGCACTTTGTTATACAGAGTATTAGCAATAGATTGCGTTAGATCCAAAACTGCGTTTTCAGTCCAGACCGAAAGCCGTACTGATTATCCGTTATAATTTTGTATTTATTGAGAAAGCTTCTAAAGTTTTGCTTATGAATCTTCTCAAGAATTTTAAAGAGCAACGACAGTACTGATATAGGCTGATAATTATCGACACAGCTTCTGTCCCCGCCCTAAAAGTTGGGTGGACTATGGGTCTCTTCTGAGAATCTTGAAAAACTCTCCAAACTTCCATAAAAAAACGGTCAAGCAATTTGGAGTTGAATTGCAAAATTATGTTATTGAACATGAGTTAACTTTGATACCTATTTATGTAGATAAAAATAACAACACACATTACATGACATTAGGGATTGTCAAACTGTAGTAGTATTCAAAAGAAGAGTGAAGAACACTATCTCTCCACTTTATCATAATTGCTTATGTATTAATTATTTAAATTACATTACAATTCTATAATTTTAGTGACATTTATTTTAGAAGTATGTATGTATGTTTGTATGTATGTATCATCTCATATTATGTGTGTATATTTAAATTGCAGTTTAATTTGTAATTTTATGTCATCCCTTCTACTGTTATTGCACGCGTTGTCTACATCTCTGTTATCTTCTCTCCTATCGCAGGTGTGCTGGAAGAGATTTCTGTAGAAATAAGCATTACCTACCAAAAATAAAAATAAAAAAAAAATAGAAAAAAGAAAGCTCATTTATCGGACTACATTAATTTATTATTTTTATTCCATAACAACAACGTTCACGTAAAACAATTTTGAGATGGCTTTGTATGGGGCTTTCCCATAGTGCGACGGTGAGGTGCAGCAGGGCGACCTGGTCGCGCTCCCATTGGTTTACTGCTTGATTTCGAATGTCATATACCCGATGGCTACTTCCCCGAAATCATTAGACCGAACGTCCGAATTGCCGAAATTCCATAGCATCGATGTACCACAATTTCGAATAGCCATTAGATCGAGCGTCCGTTTGACCGAAAATCCATTGCAACGATAGTCCTATCCATCGAATGTCTATTGGCTCGACGTTCCAGTAAGTCGAAAGCATAAAATATTCAAGAAGAGGAATGTAAAATAGGTAAAAATACATAAATGTAGATAAAAGTCGCATGGGGCTCTATAAAATAATACGGGAGTTGATTAAAGAACAGATAGCCACCAATCACACGGTTGAAAGAGTTCAAGCGTGCATTGATGGTCCTTCGCCGACAAAAAGAGGGGAGAGGACGGATATTTATATATCAGGAATTTATAGAAATTAGAAGGATATGTCGATATTAGTACTTCTTAAGAGCCATCGCCCATCATAACGAGATCTAAATAAAAAACAATTGCTTAATGATGATAACGAATTCTTAAAAAAAAATTGTTCCGTTTGTTGCCGAACGTACAGAATAGCAACATCCCATTTCTTCCCGTGGATGTCGTAGTGATTGAGCAGCAGCGTTCTCTATGCATTTTACCACCATACTGCGATCCCCAACCCGTCTGCCAAGCGTGAGGATTATGGCAAACCACCTCCTTTTGGGGGAGGCCTATGGCCAGCAGTGGACGTCTTTCAGCTGAAATTATGATGATGATGATGAAAAAAAATGTAGTGTGTGTGTACCAATTTCTGTCATTTTTTAGTATGTAAAATATTAGTAATGTTGATCACTGGTGTGTTTATTCAATTTTTATATATACAACGTGTAACGGAAAGGGTATATACATACCAAGGGCACGGCTTATTCTTAGTGAACATTAATGATTTACCATTCTATTTCAAGGGTATCTGTGACGTTGTACTGTTTGCTGATGATACCTCTCTTATCTTTAAAGTAGACAGGAATAGACATGTTTTTGACGACGTAAACAGTGCACTCTCAAGGGTTACGCATTGGTTTACCACGAATAATCTAGTTCTCAATGCCAAGAAAACTAAATGTATAAAGTTCGCTTTACCGAATGTAAGAAATCTGGGACCCAACATCGTCTTAGATGATGAGGTGCTTGCAACTGTAGAATCGGCCGTTTTTCTTGGCATAACAGTAGATGCCAAACTTCAGTGGGGATCACATATATCAAGCCTAGCGGGAAGGCTCAGTTCGGCCGCTTACGCCGTCAGAAAAGTAAGACAATACACTGACGTTGATACAGCTCGATTAGTCTATTTTAGTTATTTTCATAGCGTTATGTCCTACGGCATTCTGCTGTGGGGTAAAGCGGCTGACATTCAAAATATTTTTGTTCTTCAAAAATGAGCTGTTCGTGCAATTTACCAACTAGGTGCTAGAGTTTCTCTGAGAGATTTTTTTAAAGATATTAGTATTCTCACGGTGGCATCGTAATTCATCTTCGCTAACATCTTATACATTAGGCAAAATATACACTTATACACTAAAAACAGTGATACTCATAATATTAATACTAGAAATAAGGACAAACTACGTGCTCCCTTTCACCGGCTTCATAGGGTTCATAACTCATTTGCTGGGCTTGGTATAACCTTGTATAACAAGCTTCCCTCTTCTTTGCTAGATTTACATTTTAATGCGTTTAAAGCGAAAGTAAAATCAAATCTTTGTTCGAAGGCATACTATTCAATCAACGACTACTTAAACGATAATAATTGTTGGTCGCTGTGATTAACTCAAGACAACGTTTATGTTCTTTCACCAGAATTAGCTTAACTACTGACAGGTCATATGAATTACTTCATATCATTGTTTATATAACTTGACTGCATAAACCATTTTTTTTAAATTAAATTTTCATTTATCGTTGAATGATGGTTATATGCTATTTATAATATATATGATAATTATTGTATAGAATCAAGTTTTTCTAACATAACAGACAGCTGTGCTGCTGGGGAGTTTGTTGCGCCACTTCTTCTTCCCAGCTAAAGTACTAGGAAGTGGTGAAGGGCGGGCTTTTTGGGGGGACTATCTTATGTAATTTTGACGTTGAAAAAGTGCTGACTCTCAGCCTAGTTTGAATAAATGAGTTTTGATTTTGATTTTGGCTTCTTTGGATGATATGAAACAATATTGGAAGGGTTTTTTAATCCTATCTCTACATGTTCGGAAGTTATGAGAATTTTTAAAACATTGATACCAGAAACCAAATCATCAAATTGAAATAAACACATCACTCAGAAGAGATTTATCGTATTATTGGCATGTAACGTGGAAATTTATTGACATAAACAGTGTGGTGACACGTTTGTTATGATTTGAATTTATAAAAACACATGAAACCGAAAATTTGGTATCAATTCTTAGAGTATTTTATTTTGAGCTGAAAGTATGTATAGTGATTCTATACCAGCTGTTTTCTTTAGTGCTTAAGGATAGCAATAGGGTTTCTGTTACACCCTGTATATGATGATCAAACGCTGCTAGTTTGTTTTTTTATCCCATTTTACATTCCTCTTCTTTAATATTTTATGGTTTCGACTTACTGGTACGTCGAGCCAATAGACATTCGATGGATAGGACTATCGTCGCAATGGCTTTTTGGTCAATCGGACGCTCAATCTAATGGCTATTCGAAATTGTGGTACATCGATGCTATGGAATTTTGGCAATTCGGACGTTCGGTCTGATGACTTCGGAGAAGTAGCCATCGGGCATATGACATTCGAAATCAAGCAGTAAACCCCGCTCCCACTACGCCACCAAGCAAATAGCTGTGACGCGCGAAATTGTCCTGCACTATCAACGTGTGCTACGCGCCACCACGTCACCGGCCTGTGCTATGACGTGCTACGGGCCCTCTATGAACCTTGTATCGGCTACGCCATCGTCAGCTGCCTACGGTCGCGGGGCTGTAAACGAACAAGTGTGGCTAATTAACAGATAAAATAACATAATATCACGCCTGTATTCCCTGAGGGGTTTTGCAGTAGTTCCATTATCAGATAAGTTGAGTCAAATTATTATAAATCAGGATGGCTAGTCTCCAGCGAACTCCTCCGAAAACTACAAATAGTACTCTGGCTCAGACTCAGTCTGAACCTGACATCAACTCAGCGATTGAGAAAAGCGATTATGTTACCAATAGGAACAAACGACCAAGACAGGAACTCTCGCCTCGAGAGCACGTGCTACCTTGAGGCACGCCCATCTTAACTAGAGACCCCGAGGACGTTGCCCCGTTAACATTTACTTTTTGATGCTTGTTTGATAAATAGGAAAGTACAAAATCAGCAGCTCGTCCACGAATTCTGTAGTGGTGTAATTTACAGATGAGTGTATTGTGGTCAACGCAGTCAAATGCTTTTGAGAGGTCATAGAAAATGCCAATTGCATCCTGGGACTTCTCCCAGGATTCCAAAATGTGACTGATGAGTTGTACTCCCGCGTCAGTCGTTAACCTACCTTTCGTGAAACCAAACTGTCAACTATGTAAAATCCCATTTGAGTTAATATGTGACAACGTCTGGTCTAGCATGATTTTTTATAAATTTTGCTCAATGCTGGAAGCACATATAAAGATCTATAATTAGAGGGATCACTATTACTACCCGATTTGAAAATTGGTACTACTTTACTATGTTTCATTAAGTCAGGAAACGTACCGGTGTGTCTAAACAGTCAAAATCAGTGGTGTGACGAACTAGAATAAAAATCCTGTTTCTCACACTGGTGTGATAATCTGGTATGACTACGAGTCGGTAACGAATTATTTTTGCAGCCATGTTTTTACCTATATTGCTGAAGAAAGAGCAGACATTGTTGACGAAAGATGCAGGACTGTCGTATATTTTGAGTAGTTTAACAGGACTAGAGCATATTTTACCAGTATTGGTTATTTCCTTAATGATTTTCCGCAATGCTTTAGGATTATTCCTAGATTTTTCAAGCTCACTCTTCTTATAAGTCCTCTATAGTTTACGCAGTAGCATATTATAGAAGTTTCGATAACGTGTATAGGTTACACGGACTATTAAATTTTCTATGGACTTCTTAGATTTTACTTGCGTCCGTGGGACGCGTTTAGTATTATGTATTCTAGTGCATGATCATTTCTATTGCCCAGTTTTATGTCACTATTCAGATCATCCACTGTTGAGATATTGGTCAAGTTCGATATTTCATCATAAATATTATTTGGACTCGACAAAAACTATCGAAGTGATCCTTAGTATTATACGACGGAGAGCGATGTATTGCTACTACCGTGAGCTTATTATCACTTGACATACCTGACTATTGGCTTACCTAATGTTTGGTTGCCTTACCTTGACGGTTAGCCCAATTTGGTGTACCTCTTCGTTTTAGTTTGTAACGTTTTTTGTTGAGTGCGACTGGTATCCGTTTAGAACTTGGAGGTTAAACACTTTACTCAGCCAACACTCATTCAAAACAATTAGATCAAAATCAATTTTAATTAAACACATCGACGCCAGAAGGCTATCAAAATTTTTATGTTAATAACAATTTTGATAGATAGATTTTTGTTTTTTTATTTTTACTTTTTTTTAATCTTTGGCGCAAGCTACGAATATTTACGTGCAATAATTGTATACTACTATCAGCTCTCTGTATATATTGAACACACTCATGCGGGTCACAAGAGAAAAACCTTTCAAGATTAAGATTAACAAGGTACCGATTTTTATTATTTATGTTAGCCTTTTATGCTTTTTAATAACGAACAAAAAGAGAATCATTGAGAGTGATAGTCTTGGTATTTGACAATAACATCGCTTTTCCGTGAATATAATGTAGTGGTGAGGAAAGTATGTTTGTGTTTTATGTTCATTTTTGGAGTGTAAATAGGGTTTCTTTTATATGAGAGGTGTTGATTAGTGCATAAATTATAACAAACTGTGAAGATTACAGTCGCAGTTAACAGGGTAGTTAAAAGTGATACAAGTATAATAAATAGCCCAAGGTTTCTAAGTAATGACAGGGCGCAGGTTCAACTAGTCACTTGCTAAGATTTTGAAGAAATTTCTCTGAATTCATCAACAGCTGTTTATCGCACATGCTTGCGAAGGAAAATGTTTCCATTGCTTACACAACAGAAAGAATATTCATTTTTTTTCGCAAATTCCCGAGCCAAGTAAATGAGCTTTTTAGAGGCAGGGAACAGCTGCTCAGCAACATATACCGCCTGCTGTTTCCCCAGTATACCAATCAGCTCAGTGTTTAATTTGTTCTCTTTTATTTGCTTATTGTTGTGAGAACGGATGGCAGACAATACATTGTGTTTTGTGTGCACTGTTGTAAACTCAGCAATGATTGGGCATATGGTGGGGCTGATCCTTAGTATGTTTTCCCGGGAGGTGATATATATCGCGAACTTCGGTTTCGAATATTGGCATTCCAGCAAGTTAGCCTGTATTGCAGACTGTCTTGATAAGGCCACTCGAACTCTCGTCGTCGGTTTGTGGAACATTCCTTATTTCTATTCCCGACGACCTTGACTTATATTGGAGATCAAAATCAAAATCAAAATCAAAAGTCATTTATTCAAACTAGGCTGAGAGTCAGCCCTTTTTGAACGTCAAATTTACATAAGATAGTCCCCCCAAAAAGCCCGCCCTTCACCACTTCCTAGTACTTTAGCTGGGAAGAAGAAGTGGCGCAACAAACTCCCCAGCAGCACAGCTGTCTGTTATGTTAGAAGAACTTGATTTTATGCAATAATAGCATATAACCATCATTCAACGATAAATGAAAATTTAATAAAAAAAATGGTTTATGCAGTCAAGTTATATAAACAATGATATGAAGTAATTCATATGACCTGTCAGTAGTTAAGCTAATTCTGGTGAAAGAACATAAACGTTGTCTTGAGTTAATCACAGCGACCAACAATTAATATGGTTTAAGTAGTCGTTGATTGAATAGTATGCCTTCGAACAAAGATTTGATTTTACTTTCGCTTTAAACGCATTAAAATGTAAATCTAGCAAAGAAGAGGGAAGCTTGTTATACAAGGTTATACCAAGCCCAGCAAATGAGTTATGAAGCCTATGAAGCCGGTGAAAGGGAGCACGTAGTTTGTCCTTATTTCTAGTATTAATATTATGAGTATCACTGTTTTTAGTGTATAAGTGTATATTTTGCCTAATGTATAAGATGTTAGCGAAGATGAATTACGATGCCACCGTGAGAATACTAATATCTTTAAAAAAATCTCTCAGAGAAACTCTAGCACCTAGTTGGTAAATTGCACGAACAGCTCGTTTTTGAAGAACAAAAATATTTTGAATGTCAGCCGCTTTACCCCACAGCAGAATGCCGTAGGACATAACGCTATGAAAATAACTATAATAGACTAATCGAGCTGTATCAACGTCAGTGTATTGTCTTACTTTTCTGACGGCGTAGGCGGCCGAACTGAGCCTTCCCGCTAGGCTTATATATGTGATCTCCACTGAAGTTTGGCACTTACTGTTATGCCAAGAAAAACGGCCGATTCTACAGTTGCAAGCAGCTCATCATCTAAGACGATGTTGGGTCCCAGATTTCTTACATTCGGTAAAGCGAACTTTATACATTTAGTTTTCTTGGCATTGAGAACTAGATTATTCGTGGTAAACCAATGCGTAACCCTTGAGAGTGCACTGTTTACGTCGTCAAAATCAAAAAGTACAACGTCACAGATACCCTTTAAATAGAATGGTAAATCATTAATGTACACTAAGAATAAGAATGGACCCAGTATTGAGCCTTGAGGTACATCTAACTGAACTGGTAGCCCGGGCGACTTCACACCATTAATATCTACACACTGGTGCCTATTATTTAAATAAGAATTTATTACGTTGAGAGCTTCATTTTGAACACCGTAATGACGTAGTTTACGCAATAGCGTGTCATGGTGCACGCAATCAAATGCTTTGGAACGATCACAGAAAACTCCAATAGCATTTTGTGAGTTCTCCCATGCGTTAAATATGTGTTTCAGCAGAGCAACACCCGCGTCTATAGTTGAACGAGCTTTTGTAAAGCCATATCGTTCATCATGAAGGAGGCAATTTAAATTAAAATGTCTTAGCAACTGCTTGAGTATTAATTTTTCAAATATTTTACTAAATGCCGGTAAGATAGAAATGGGCATAAAATTTCCAACGTTATTTTTATTACCTGATTTAAATAATGGCATGACTTTACTACTCTTCATGAGGTCGGGAAAAGTTCCTAAGTCAACACATTTATTACAAGTAGTAGCTAGATAGGGGGCTACGATATCGATTATATTACTTAAAAGTTTAATAGAGATTCCCCAGTAATCACCAGTGTTTTTAGACTTAAGTGTGTTAAAAATACTAACTACATCACAAGGCGGTACATGTTTGAAACTAAATAAGCGACTACATTTGGGCACACTACTATGCAGAAGGTTTTTTGCTTTAGACGGGGACGAATTTAAGGAGCGAGTCGTAGTTAAAGGTATGTTGGCAAAAAACTCATTAAATGCCTCAGCTACGTCAGCAGCTTCAGTAACTAATTTGTTGCTGACCATAATCTCTAGTTGTTCTTTCTGTTTAACCGACTTACCCGTTTCATTATTAATAATTTACCTAGTGGTTTTTACTTTATTATTGGAATGTTTTATTGTATCGCTTAAAAATGTTGGTTTAGCAAAAACACAGATTTTTTTTAATAATTTGGAATAATTTCGGACATACTCTAGAAAAGGACTATCAAACCTGTATTTTTTTAAACCTCGCTCTACTTTTATGGAGTGACCCATTGGTTGAAGCCAATGGAGGTGCCATTAATGTTAATGGTTTTGGTCTTGAAAGTAGATTGATATTCTTTTTGCACAACATCAAAAGATTTTATTAGGATTCTCGTGTTCTGCTATAGATGGTGTAATTCTATATGCTATGTTATTTTTAAATTTGTTGCAACGACTAGCAGTATAAGGCCTGCATTCTACTTTATGTGGTTTTATATGTAATGGTAAAGGAAAGCTAGCCAATAATCCACAATGCTCAGATGTCAAGTCACTTAATACTAATTTATTATTGGCATCACAATCACTAAATATATTATCAAGACAAGTCGAGGTAGAAGCCGTGATCCTAGTAGGTTCTAAAAACAAGTTAGTTAAATTAAAAGATCTAAACAGATTAAGAAGTCTAATACTTATTGGAGTAACATCTAAAATATTAATATTAAAATCTCCACATAAAATTATATTTTATTACTTGATTTTAACTTATTGAGTAAATCCTCCATTCCCGATTCGAAACCAATGAAATCCCCAGAGGGTGGTTGATAAACGCAAATAATGACGTATCGCTCGAGTTCAACACAAGACAACTCAATAGTACGTTCAATAGAAAGGTTAACTAAATCTAAACGTTGTTTACATTTCAACTTGTTTGAAACAAGGACTAAAGAACCACCGTGAATAGCAGTTTTTCTTACAAATGCACTTTGTACGGTAAAATTATCATCATTAATAAACACTACTTCATGTTCTTTCAACCAGTGTTCAGTTAAACATAACACCTGATAACATCATGGTTCTCCATAAATAAGCTTAACTCTAGCTCTTTGCCGGATAGACCCTGCATATTTTGATGAACAAAATTCATCAAAATATGTAGGGTCTAAATAAATTGCCTACTTCATGATGAACAATATGGCTTTACAAAAGGTCGTTCAACTATAGACGCGGGTGTTGCTCTGCTGAAACACATATTTAACGCATGGGAGAACTCACAAAATGCTATTGGAGTTTTCTGTGATCTTTCCAAAGCATTTGATTGCGTGCACCATGACACGCTATTGCGTAAACTACGTCATTACGGTGTTCAAAATGAAGCTCTCAACGTAATAAATTTTTATTTTAATAATAGGCACCAGTGTGTAGTTATTAATGGTGTGAAATCGCCCGGGCTACCAGTTCAGTTAGGTGTACCTCAAGGCTCAATACTGGGTCCATTCTTATTCTTAGTGTACATTAATGATTTACCATTACATTTAAAGGGTATCTGTGACGTTGTACTGTTTGCTGATAATACCTCTCTTATCTTTAAAGTAGACAGGAATAGACAAGATTTTGACGACGTAAACAGTGCACTCTCAAGGGTTACGCATTGGTTTACCACGAATAATCTAGTTCTCAATGCCAAGAAAACTAAATGTATAAAGTTTGCTTTACCGAATGTAAGAAATCTGGGACCCAACATCGTCTTAGATGATGAGCTGCTTGCAACTGTAGAATCGGCCGTTTTTCTTGGCATAACAGTAAATGCCAAACTTCAGTGGGGATCACATATATAAGCCTAGCGGGAAGGCTCAGTTCGGCCGCCTACGCCGTCAGAAAAGTAAGACAATACACTGACGTTGATACAGCTCGGTTAGTCTATTTTAGTTATTTTCATAGCGTTATGTCCTACGGCATTCTGCTGTGGGGTAAAGCGGCTGACATTCAAAATATTTTTGTTCTTCAAAAACGAGCTGTTCGTGCAATTTACCAACTAGGTGCTAGAGTTTCTCTGAGAGATTTTTTTAAAGATATTAGTATTCTCACGGTGGCATCGTAATTCATCTTCGCTAACATCTTATACATTAGGCAAAATATACACTTATACACTAAAAACAGTGATACTCATAATATTAATACTAGAAATAAGGACAAACGACGTGCTCCCTTTCACCGGCTTCATAGGCTTCATAACTCATTTGCTGGGCTTGGTATAACCTTCTATACAAGCTTCTCTCTTCTTTGCTAGATTTACATTTTAATGCGTTTAAAGCGAAAGTAAAATCAAATCTTTGTTCGAAGGCATACTATTCAATCAACGACTACTTAAACGATAATAATTGTTGGTCGCTGTGATTAACTCAAGACAACGTTTATGTTCTTTCACCAGAATTAGCTTAACTACTGACAGGTCATATGAATTACTTCATATCATTGTTTATATAACTTGACTGCATAAACCACTTTTTTTTTATTAAATTTTCATTTATCGTTGAATGATGGTTATATGCTATTATTGCATAAAATCAAGTTCTTCTAACATAACAGACAGCTGTGCTGCTGGGGAGTTTGTTGCGCCACTTCTTCTTCCCAGCTAAAGTACTAGGAAGTGGTGAAGGGCGGGCTTTTTGGGGGGACTATCTTATGTAATTTTGACGTTGAAAAAGTGCTGACTCTCAGCCTAGTTTGAATAAATGACTTTTGATTTTGATTTTGATCTCCAATATAAGTCAAGGTCGTCGGGAATAGAAATAAGGAATGTTCCACAAACCGACGACGAGAGTTCGAGTGGCCTTATCAAGACAGTCTGTAATACAGGCTAACTTCCTGGAATGCCAATATTCGAAACCGAATTTCGCGATATATATCACCTCCCGGGAAAACATACTAAGGATCAGCCCCACCATATGCCCAATCATTGCTGAGTTTACAACAGTGCACACAAAACACAATGTATTGTCTGCCATCCGTTCTCACAACAATAAGCAAATAAAAGAGAACAAATTAAACACTGAGCTGATTGGTATACTGGGGAAACAGCAGGCGGTATATGTTGCTGAGCAGCTGTTCCCTGCTTCTAAAAAGCTAATTTACTTGGCGCGGGAATTTGCGAAAAAAAATGAATATTCTTTCTGTTGTGTAAGCAATGGAAACATTTTCCTTCGCAAGCATGTGCGATAAACAGCTGTTGATGAATTCAGAGAAATTTCTTCAAAATCTTAGCAAGTGACTAGTTGAACCTGCGCCCTGTCATTACTTAGAAACCTTGGGCTATTTATTATACTTGTATCACTTTTAACTACCCTGTTAACTGCGACTGTAATCTTCACAGTTTGTTATAATTTATGCACTAATCAACACCTCTCACACAAAAGAAACCCTATTTACACTCCAAAAATGAACATAAAACACAAACATACTTTCCTCACCACTACATTATATTCACGGAAAAGTGATGTTATTGTCAAATACCAAGACTATCACTCTCAATGATTCTCTTTTTGTTCGTTATTAAAAAGCATAAATGGCTAACATAAATAATAAAAATCGGTACCTTGTTAATCTTAATCTTGAAAGGTTTTTCTCTTGTGACCCGCATGAGTGTGTTCAATATATACATAGAGCTGATAGTAGTATACAATTATTGCACGTAAATATTCGTAGCTTGCGCCAAAGATTAAAAAAAAGTAAAAATAAAAAAAACAAAAATCTATCTATCAAAATTGTTTTTTACATAAAAATTTTGATAGCCTTCTGGCGTTGATGTGTTTAATTAAAATTGATTTTGATCTAATTGTTTTGAATGAGTGTTGGCTGAGTAAAGTGTTTAACCTCCAAGTTCTAAACGGATACCAGTCGCACTCAACAAAAAACGTTACAAACTAAAACGAAGAGGTACACCAAATTGGGCTAACCGTCAAGGTAAGGCAACCAAACATTACGTATGCCAATAGTCTGGTATGTCAAGTGATAATAAGCTCACGGTAGTAGCAATACATCGCTCTCCGTCGTATAATACTAAGGATCACTTCGATAGTTTTTGTCGAGTCCAAATAATATTTATGATGAAATATCGAACTTGACCAATATCTCAACAGTGGATGATCTGAATAGTGACATAAAACTGGGCAATAGAAATGATCATGCACTAGAATACATAATACTAAACGCGTCCCATGGACGCAAGTAAAATCTAAGAAGTCCATAGAAAATTTAATGAAACATAGTAAAGTAGTACCAATTTTCAAATCGGGTAGTAAAAGTGATCCCTCTAATTATAGACCTATATCTGTGCTTGCAATATTGAGCAAAATTTATGAAAAAATCATGCTAGACCAGATGTTGTCACATTTTAACTCAAATGGGATTTTACATAGTCGACAGTTTGGTTTCACGAAAGTTAGGTCAACGACTGACGCGGGAGTACAACTCATCAGTCACATTTTGGAATTCTGGAAGAAGTCTCAGGATGCAATTGGCATTTTCTGTGACCTCTCAAAAGCGTTTGACTGCGTTGACCACAACACGCTCATCTGTAAATTACACCACTACGGACTTCGTGGACGAGATGCTGATCTTGTGCTTTCCTATTTATCAAACAGGCAGCAAAACGTAAATGTTAACGGGGCAACGTCCTCGGGATCTCTAGTTAAGATGGGCGTGCCTCAAGGTTCAATTCTTGGCCCTTTTTTATTTCTAGTTTATATTAATGACCTTCCTTACCTGATTGCTAACTTCTCGGATATAATTTTATTCGCTGATGACACTTCTCTTATTTTTAGAATAGATAGAAAAGAAACGGATGTCTTACATGTCAACGATAGTCTAGCTGTTCTCTCGAAATAGTATGCGGCTAATAATCTTTTACTCAATGCGAACAAAACTAAATGTCTTAAGTTCTCATTACGAAGTTTGGTATTAATTCCTTCTGCACATGTGGCTTCCCTGGTAACTCATTAGCAGCATAACTATGTGAGCGTCTATTAACTGCTTCCAAATTACAATGTTAATTTTATTAATTTTATTGTTTACACTTTCTGACATATTCTCGTCATTATTTGACATTAAACAACACTTGTAATATCGAGTATTTATTAGTGATTCTCATGGAAATCATATCACTTGGTCTAAATAGGTTGATTTTAGTTATGTAGATTCTTTTACATATTGTGAATGAGAGAACGCTGTAGGCCTACAGTTTCTATTCTTTATTTTCATTCCTCTAAGTACCTGGTACTTATTGAAAGGCCTGCACTGTCCTCCCATACATATTAGCACTGTAATTTGAAAACATTATAAAACCCAATTATTTTTAAAAGAGTAACCGTGGAGTTTCTTGCCGGCTCTTCTTCATAGGAAGCGACAAATTGGAACCTTGCACCTAGCTTCTGACGTTTCATAAGTGCCCTTGCAGGTTTATGTGAAATAAAATATTTTGATTTTGATTTTGAGTCAAACAAAATACATGGCGTTTCTTTGGGGTCGTTTCTAGAACTGAGCTACCACCTCCCCCCGTTTATTCACCTCAATTTTACAAGTGACATTTAATATATGTCGTTTCGTTCATAAACATCAACACAAGTAGAAAAACTTATCATGTTTGTATACTAGTTGATACCACCCCATCAGTAACTAAAATTAGGGCTGCTCTTGCTGCATACTGGTGTAATGTTTAGTAGGCAGGTGCACTGTCGGCTGTTATGCACATGTGATGTCTGTCGTGTGTTTTTTATCTTGAGTACAGCAACAACGTGAGGTTGAGCCACCTGCATCGTTTTTAGGTGAAATACTGATTTTAAGAGATGACTTTGAAAATGATGATGATTAACAGTAATAAATACTTCTTGTTACGTATCTACAATGTGTTTTTTCTTCTTACACAACCAGCTTATAAATATCAGCTTATTATTTTTGATGTGCAGTCAATAGCCAGGACTAGTCGCACTATTTCGGAATGAATACATCAAAATCGTTACGTAGTACAGACGTGACTTTGTTTTATACTACATATTTATAATTGAACAGTGCACTATTTTAACTTCAAATACCAATGAGACCTATCCAGTCAGACAATCGCTCTTGTGTTATTTTAGTTTATTATGAGAGTCATGTTTAACTGTCATATTTCACAGTATTCCGGATACATAAAGTAATCTAATAATTATAACGAATAAACCAACATGCATTTCATTTCTATGCGCCACAATTTCTAGTTGGCCTATTTCCCATACAAAATAAATTGTCTCCTTTAGTAGTGTAAATAGTTGTGTTAAGTATTGTTAAAATTAAAGAGTGAAAAGAAATCTTTGCGTCACAATTTGCCGCCCCCGTGTTTCTGTGGTTTGGTTTCATGACCACGTATGCGGTGAAATTAAAAGCATAAGAAACATTTCAGCTCCGTTTCTAGGAAGCCAACGCAGCTGCGATGCCTTTGTTATCCATAGGTGGTGGTGACCACTTACCATTTGGTGGACATATCGCTTGATGGCAAATAGGTAGGTTAAAGTAATACGTATCCTATAACCGACTTCCGAAAAAACATTACAAATTGAAAAATAATTTTAATTTCGGAAGTCGGTGACTTTGGATATATTTTTAAATTTTTTGTTACCGCCTTCCGAAATCTCCCGATAAAAGAGTTTTTCGGAAGTCGGTTGGTTTTTTTGGAAAAAGATTTTACTTTTCACTTTTTAGTTATAGTACCTACCCCACTAATTCGAAATTTCATCATCCTTGGGGTCAAAACAATGCATATTTATGCGATAGTAGCAATCGCGGTTACTGCTCTTTTTTGAAGACTTCCGTTGTCTGTCTCCGAAACGCATCATCAGATCTAGGTATATGAAATTGAAATAGAACCAAATGAAAAGCACCAGCTTTAAAAAAAAAAGAATCATCAAAATCGGTTCACCCAATCGAAAGTTCTGAGGCAATAAACATAAAAAAACATACAGTCGAATTGAGAACCTACTCCTTTTTTTGAAGTTGGTTGAAAATTAAAGGGGTCCCCATACAAGAAACATGTTTTTCTTTAGTGTTTTTTGACTTGTGGTTCGGAACCCTTCGTATGCGAGTCAGACTTGTACTTGGCCGGTCCTTTATGAAATGGAAACATAAGGAATCCCCCAAAGCAGGCACAACTCGTCGTTGAACAGTTGTGTACCCACTTATTAAGTTATAACGTTATATATTAAAAGGGATGCTGAAGTGAGTTGGTTAAGGCAAAGCTATTAAACGAGCTTTCTAAGGATCTGCATCATAAGCAGAGCGCCACGGCTAGGCTACGCGCCCCGAAGTCCGCAGCTGCAGTGATCACACTACAGCCGGAAGCGGAAAAAAAGGGCATGTCCTACCGCGACGTGATCGCGAAAGCAACGGCGGCGTTGCAAACGGTTTCCGCATGAGGGTTACTACGACTGGGGTTCAGATGCTGGAGGTCCCTGGTGCGGCCAGTGGCCCGACCGCTGATGCTCTGGCCGAAAGGCTAAGGGCGTCCATAAGTGCGGACGACGCCCGAGTGTCCAGGCCCACCAAGTACGCTGATATGCGCATCTTGGGCCTGGATGACTCTGTGCCGAAGGGTGAGGTTGAGGTGAGGGTGGCCACCGTAGTCAGGACTGCTCTGCCAAGCAGGTGAGGGCAGGCATCATTCGTCCTGATAACACGGGGATGCGAACCGTTACGTTGAGCTGCCCCGTGTCGCCAGAAAGATCACCGAGGAGGGCCGAAGGCTCCTGGTGGGCTGGGTATCCGGTCAAGCTGCTGGAACCCAGATCTCTGAGGTGCTTCCGCTGCCAGGTGGGTCACCACGTGGGAGTGCAATGCACCTCAGAGGTGGTCGAGCGGTCACTGCTTCCGCTGCGGTCAGCCCGGTCACAAGGCCGGCTCGTGCAATGCCACGCCGCACCGCTATTTATGTGCGGCAGCTGGCAAGCCGGCCGAACACCGGGCTGGGAGCAAGGCCTGCACCCCACCCGCCAAAACTAGGGAACGAGGCAGGGGTAAGCCCTCCGCCACCTCCGTCACCACCGTAGCCGCCGCCACTACCGCCGCAGCTGCCGGCTCTACGATCGTCGTCGCCGCCGTTACCACCGCGGCAGGGCCCTCTCAGGGGGCTCCGGAGGGGCCTGAAATGGAATGCCAATAAAGGCCCCATTACGCCTCCTCCAGGCGAACATCAACCACTGAGCCACCGCTCAGAATCTGTTGCTCCAGAGCATAGCGCAGTGGTCGATTAACATCGCCGTGGTCGCTGAGCCGTACTTTGTCCCGCCCAGGGATGACTGGGTAGAGGACCTGAGCGGCTCAGTGACCCTAATTTTAGCCGCTGCCGGTACCTCGGCTCTCGAGGGGGTTCAGAGGGGAAGGGGTTGCGTAGCAGCACGTTTCGGGGAGATTGCAGTGGTAGGGGTGTACTTCTCCCCGAGCCGAACTCTCGCCGAGTTCCACAACTCCCTTGTGAAGTTGAGAGACGTCGTCGTCGGGTTCCGTTCCCTCCCCGTGCTCGTCCTCGGGGACTTCAATGCCAAGAACTTGGCTTGGTTCCCGGTTAACGAATGTGCGGGGCAGATGGTGGAGGACTGGGCTCTAGAGGTGGGCCTGGTCGTCCTAAACCGGGGTTCTGTCGCCACGTGTGTGGGGATACGGGGTGAGTCGGTGGTGGACATTTCGTTCACCAGCCCCACTCTGTCGCCGCGTGGCGTCTCCAACGTATTCCGACCACCGGTACATCCGGTTTGACGTCTCCGCCCAGACCTCGAGCGTGCCGGTCCAATGGGCCCGTGTGGTCCGCGGTGGGCGCTGAAGCGGCTGGACTGGGAGCTCCTCCTGGAAGCCTCGATCGTGCAGGCCTGGGTGTCACCACCGGACAGGCCTGCCGACATCAACCACAAGGCGGACTGGTTCCGGGAGGCTATGTCTGAGTTATGCGACGTGGCAATGCCCCGGGTCCAGCCAGGACGCGTTTCACGTCAGGTGTACTGGTGGTCACCGGAGCTTACAGCTCTGCGTGAGGCGTGCGTTGCTGCGCAGCACCGGTACACCAGGCACTGCAGACTCCGTATCCGCCCTCCGAATACGGAAACCATTCAGGCGGAGCTGTACGAGGGGTACAGATCGGCGAAGACCACCCTCCGTGCGGGCCAGGCTACTGGCCCGCGAGGAGTCGCTGGAGACTCTGAACAGAGACCCGTGGGGACGCCCTTCCAAAACGGTGCGGGACAAAATCCGCCTGTGGGCTCCCCCACTGACGCAGTCTCCGGCCCCAGCTCGTGCAGGACGTGGTGAGCGCTCTGTTCCCCTCGCGAGGGGAGCATGCTCCTTCGCCCATGGCTCCGCCTCCTGCGGTGCCCGACGCGGATCACACTGACGACGACGACGATGCTCCAGAGGTGACCGAGGTAGAGATGAGAGTGGCGGTACGTAGGCTGAATGCCAAGAATACCACCCTAGGACCCGACGGCTTGCCTAGAAAAGCCTGGGTCCTGGCCTTGGAGGCTCTCGGGCCTCGACTAAGAGGGCTCCTAAGCGCATGCTTGGAGGAGGGCAAGTTCCCACTTCACTGGAAGATGGGAAAACTAGTCCTCATCAAGAAGCTGGGGCGCCCCGCGTGTTGTGATATTTATTTTGAGTGACAAGTACAGTAAAAAAATACAGTTTTCGAAATATAAAATAACATTTAAAAAAACGAACACTGAACACTGTAGCGCAGCCAGTACGATTATGCTTCAACACTAGTCTCATTAAATACCTAGTCCCTGGATCTGCTCCAGTATATACGCATCATCTCTAGTGCAAACTCTTGTGAAGCATTATTTTCCGGAAAAACTATATTTTGCTACCGAATCCAGCTTAGTTAGATCTGGAAAGCGCAAAGCTGCTAAAGTGATAAAATGAGCCTTGGATTCATCATCTAGAAGTTTGAAAAGAATGCAGCAATCAAAAAATACCACGCTCTCCTGTACATCATACACACCCGTTGAAGCATTAGCTCTAATTGTTGACACGAGTATGACGAAAGAAGACTACATAAAAGTTCAAAGAGGAGCAAAAGCTAGAAGGTCTAATATATATTTATATCCTGCGTACAATCAAATCTCACAAATAAAGCAAACTTGCTATCCCGAAAATATAACTGTTTCGGAGAGTGAACATACTTCGACAGCAATGCTGAAAATCAAAATGAGGAAGATGACGACGAAGAATGATGTTTTGTTTTTGTACTCATTATGTTTTTGTATATTATAAACAAGGTTTTTGATTTATTTTGCGTTGTTAAGAAGGTTTTATGGTAAATGACAAAAAAGCATTGTAGTAATTTTTTTAAATGTAGTGTTTGTTATACTTAGACTAAAAAATGAAGGGCGTCCGGCCTTTTTACCCAAATTTCCGGTTAAACAGACTGCAGGCCTAGACAAAACGCTACGCCGAAAATGTATGGGAATGACATTACCTGCGGAAAGAACACGACGAAATCTTTCAGCAAGTAATGTCATTCCCGTACATTTTGGCGTGGCGTTTGGCGTGAACGCTAACAGAAATGTGTTTCGTCTAGTACTGCTAGTCTGTCCAGCTTATCGTTTTTAACACCTGGTCGTGCGTGCGGCGCGCGGCTTTTATGAATGATCAAAGAGAAACATGTGAGCGCGTGTCAAAAACAATCTACATACAAAGTGCGCTCGAGCAACGCACCCATAGACACCGTTCACGGACACGATATCTCGGACGGGTAGGCACCAGTGTGAGCGCGTGTGGCCATCCCCTGAGACACGCGTCTGTAAAGTGCAAAAATGGAGCAACAAAAACAGGTTATTATAACCGTTCAGTGGACGGTTGTTTAAATTCAACATTAAACTGTGAATTGTCGTTTTATAAGCTACCAGTTGTTTCAGAGAGGTAAGTACCTACCTAGGTATTTGCTTGTGCGATGCTTCGTTTTAACGTAACACAGAATAGTTCGTTGTAGGTAAGCGAACATGACTTTGTGGACTTGTAATATTTATACAATTTATATTAGGTATTTATTGTAGTACCGATAAACTAAAAAAGACGCTCATCTTCATCATTATAAATAGTTAAGATAGAACTGCTCGGCGATCGTGCATTTCGTCAATGTCGAAATCGTCGCAAGATATTTTCTGTGAGAAATTCGTAACATAACAATAACATTAAAATTTAATATTTTAGATACTAGTGGTTTATATTTCCTATCTTCCTGTTTCATTCTTAACAATAAATCAAACACCTAGGCACGAGTGCCACTACCACGATAGTATTTTGTGCATAAGCCGAAGTTGACAACCCTAACGCGACCGCCGAGCGTAGGTATGAAAAGTGAAGTACATACATGTGATTGACATCTGTACTCTCTGTATTTTGTGGCGCAGGCGTCTGCCTCCCCCGCCCGGCACCCACGACTCGCCAGTCCAGTCCAGTGTTACCAACCCGTTCGATAATTATGGGGGCGTACGATCATTTGGCCAATGGTACTATGTACGATAGAGACTGCCAAATGTACGATCATTTTGAGCTTAGGAAAAAAATTGTTCCATGAACAAAACGTATTTGTTACGCATAATAAAACCTAGAAAGTCAGTAAAATGTCAACGTCAACTGTCAATGATGACGATCATGATGATCACAGTTCTATATCTGTGCCTGTGATACACTCCGTGGTTATGTGCAAAGTTTGGCAGTTTGTGTTGTGACTCTTGCGCTACTAGTGGTGAAACTTGGTATATTCTCCCTCTTTGACTAGTCGTTGTCGTTTGTTATCAATGTTTTAGGTTTTTTTTCGTGATTTTATAATTTTGCCCACAATACGTTCATTTCGACGCGGGAACTCGATATTTTGAACTTTTGGAGTTAGCAATACTAGTCCAGTCTCACACAATTTGCGTGTTATGCCGGTCGCGCACGTCTTAGCTGACATGCGTTGGGCTCCCTCGGCCAAGATACTAAACAATGCCTAACTACAGTGCTTTCGCAGCGATGGCTAATGATAGAGACACATTATTAAAACTGCAAGGACACATACTAAAACGTGCAACAACGTGCATCCAACAACAGGACGAAAATGTACAATAATTGGTGTAAATAGTGTAAATAAAAATACATAGGTATTAGGTATACATGTACATTTTAAATTATTGTAAATAAGTTGATTCTATTTTTTAAACACGCCAAATTATCGTTGCAGTAAACATTGCCAACGCAATTTCAATTGTAATTATGTCCTCCTCTGTCGTTTTACAGTGAATATCTATCAACAAAAAGAAAAGTTCTGACTGACTCATCAACGCCCAGCCCAAATCTTTAGACCTAGAAAGCTGAAATGTTACACAAAGGTTCCCTTTATATGCAGACATCCTTGTCTACATTGTAAAGGGAACCTCTGTGCAATAAGGAAGGATTTTTCGAAATTCAAACCCTAAGGGAGTTAAATAGGGGATGAAAGTTCGTTCAGCAGGCGAAACCGCTGACAAAAGCTGGCTCGTTATAAATATGGGAACTTTCCTGTCAGTAGCTTTGAAATTACCATTCTGATCATTCGGTATTCGCTTTTCCAGGTAACCACTTTCGATGTTGTTTCGTTCACGCACAATACAAGTAAACGCGGCTGCCTCATTAAACAGCTATCACTGTCGCTAACGTTATCAACGGCAGTCAGCTAAGGTTCCACTATTTGATCAGCTAATTTGATCAGCTTGGACTCGAATGCGCTGACGTCACCGTCAGCAATAGTAACCGTTATTAGTCTTTGACGGAATGGAGATTGCTCTACTGACCCGTGCCCTGCCCTTAAGTGTTGGAAGGACTTACAATAATTACATTACTTAGGTACTCACCTATATTTACATACACTAAAGTAAATTTATAACAGTAATTGACATAATTCATTCCGTTCCCAAAGAATTATTACAATAAATTTGTGCGCAGTTAATACATGTATTAACTACGATGGTATCAAACGTGTGTCATTTGAAAATGAAGAGCTTCCGAAACATCGAAACATGTAATCCAGTGGACTGTGTTTTGAATAATATGGTGGACAAAGATGTGCAGTTAATGTTGAGGTCTTTGAACCTGATGAAATTCTTTTCATTTACTCCAAAATATCGCATCAAAAATAATTGTATAACTCCTAACAATATCATCCTAAATGTCTATTCAATAATTGGAGCTATATTATTTATTTCTTTGCACATATTCCGAACCTATATGCTAGTTTGTTCTAAAGAACGTCTAAAACTCAGTAAATTTATGGTGGTCACCTTCATAACTGAGTGCATCTACTATTGTTTCGGATTCGTTCTTAATTTTGTCTTCGAGATCATTCAAACCGAAAATAATATTAAGTTTGTCTTAATATTTCAAAGAATGCACAGAGTGCTTAATAATGGAACCAGTTTTAGCCGTTTTATCATTTGCAGTTGGATTATGGTTACCATGGGTCTCAGTTACTATTTTACAGTTTTATCGTATTTAGTCAAACAGATGGGTGCTCCTTGGTTTCATGTTATTGTTAGTTATCTTGTGACTGTTTTCGATTTTAATATAATTTATGCCATTCAAGTCAATAAATTGTTACAAAGTAAAGTTGAGTTATGGAATATTCAAGTCTTAAATTCCCTTGAAATGGAAGAGACCCGTGGTGAGGATTTCAGTAAGAGAATGTTTCAAGGCTATGCTGATATTTTAGAGTGTTACGACATCTATAAAGTTTGCTTTCAGCCATTCGTAAGTACTTTGCTATGAATAGATATAAGATAGTGTCACTGCACTAAATTTTTTGTTTGACGATGTTACTAGTGGTGCCTATCATTTTATTTAATTTATGCCTATATTTTTCTATTGCATACCCCTCTTCTAATTCTTGTTATAAATATTTTACGGTCACAGTACAGTGTTGAATTATGTTTATTAAGTAAGTTTATCAATTTTCAGATACTGTACTATATTATTGAAGGATTCTTACATTATCTCATGTACTTCCAAGTGTGTATTGATATATTTAAAACGTGCTTCAAGAATAATACCATAGTGAGTATCGTCATATTTAATTCTAAGTTTCTTCTTCTTTGTCTGATGTTGATTGCAGTTGATGTACGATTTTTTTTTTATTTTTATCTCCAGTTGTCAGAGTTTTCACTTTGTCATTAAAATCTTATCTCTTATAAGTTTTTATTTGATCTCCAATAAATACAACTTTATTTCTGTAAATAAAAAAACAAATATAATACTAACTAAAAATTCATCCGCATCGCTGTCGACTTGTACTGTTCCCAAGAGACTGGCAGCATTACCACGTTGTATGGAAATGCTTAGCCGCTGGCCATGGTACAAACCAGCCTTGGGTCACGGGAAGATGCAAGCAGCCTTTTCGAGATTTCCTGAAAGAGACCATGAGCACTGGGACTCCACGGCCCGAGACTTTCAACCCTAAACGGCTCGAAAATATAATTACCAATTAGGTTGTTATACTTTCGCCGCTTGAGGTTTTCCGCAGCCGCAGCGGCAGCGCGAGCACAGCACACTGAGCCAGGAAGATGGGATGGCGCAAGAGTATCGACACACATTGCATTCCACACTAAAGACCTACCCGACATCCATGGAAATAAAGACATTCCGTCCGGTCTCTTGCCATCGTCACGTGCCAAGCCATTGCGTTCTAATACACCTGGGACGCCAACGGTGACAAGAGCTCGTCGAATGATGTTAATGTTTGCGTGCCGCGCTTCGGCTGTTATACAGGCCGTGGTTTCCTAGACTCTTGACAACTTTGCCGCAGTAACAGCGATGAACAACAAGGAGCTCCCATTCGTAGAGATGCAGCGAGGCGGAAAGTAGTGTCGTTGAACAAAGTGCCTATGTTCGACGACGGTATTGCATGAAGCACTACTGTCTCCTCAATTTAATTGATTTACCAACATCAACCTCATAGCTACATTTTGTTTTCTAACATGCTCTGTTTCCTTATCAGGCAAACACTTGTTTTTAAAAAGTATGTTTAAAATTCAATGGAGATACAGCTACTATGCCACTCGCCTAATTCAGATGCCTAATGAGTTAATGAAGCTATCTTATCAATATCTTATCAAGTAGCGTCAAGGTCCATTTGAAGAATTGTATCAATGTGGACCATTTGTTGTTGTTGTTGACAAGCTTTCGCTATCGATTACTTACTAACACGGTAATTTGAAAATATTGTAAAAGCCATTTGTTTTAACTAGAGCACCTGTTAATTTTCTTGGCGACTCTTCTCCATGAGTAACAATCAATTGGAATCGTGCACCATCCTTCTGAAATTTCACAAGTGTGTTTTTTGTGAAGTAAAATATTTCGAATTGAATTTGTTACATTTTAATTTTGTTACAGGATACAGCAACTCCGCACATGCTTTCTCTATTGTGTTGGTTGATCAAAGACTTGATGTGGCAAACGATATTCATTCAGCAATGCGAAAAATTCTACTTAACTGTGCAAAGTGTTCGGGATACTTGCGCAGTTATTTTGATGTCAAATTGCTTTGGTATGATTATTATTAGATTTAATTACGCCCCAATATAGACCAAAATCTTAGCAGCGCAGTTCAATACTGTCACTTCTAACTTCACTCAAATATTATTTCAATTAGAAAAAGATAATAGTATGAACCTAAATTGTTACAAGAGCACAGGAAGAACCATGAAACGATGACGATGATAAGAACGAGGGGTGAAATATGTGAAATACGATATGTAGGATAGGGGCTTAGTGCTGAAGTGATGACGAATAGAGATGTAGTTGTATGCAGAAGTTTTTATTCTGCACAGACTCTAAAAAAGTGGGTATAAGGGCGGACGAGGATGATAAAAGCTCAAAACTAAGTTACTGCATAGGTGACGGTGACAGCCAAGATTCACGAATTTGGTATCATTAGAGAGAACTCAATTTAATCTATGAATCAGAATCATCATGATCTTCCTACTCTTCTCCCATATTGCTTGAGGTGGGCGAAAAGCGTTATTTTCTTACATTCTCCGTCGTCTTCAGTCACCTATCATGCATGCCTTTTGCTTTCAAACTCAAACTCAAACTCAAAACATTTATTTCAAATAAACCAATTACAGGCACTTTTGAATTGTCAAGGTCGGTGAGTTAGAAAGATGAAGCTATTTGCCCATTCCAAAGCGTAGGTACCTATGGAGAAGAACGGGCAAGAAACTCCATGGACACTCTTTTAAAATCATGGTATTGTTACAAAAAGTTGGTTACATCATTATGTTGAAATTATCAATGGGAGAACGATGTAAAAAGACGTGAACATTAAAGCGTCCGTAATTAAAACAAAAATAAAATAACAATTCAGAAATTAAAATAAGCCGTGGGAGCTAGGAGATGACCAGTCCCTACTGGCGGCGCCCGTTCACGAACATGACGTGTGGATCAGCACCATTCAGCTCAACCATTTTGAAGGGAACTTAATGATCCAATTCACACGCCACCACCAGCGAGACATTTGAGTGAGCATGACATACTCTCAGCTGCCAGGGCACATTCAAGTCAATGAAAGACGTACCCTGTAAATGGTAGCTTTATAGTAGGAACATAGTGCTCACACATATGCTATGCAATTATACAATACTAGAAGTTTGACTTTATACAATGCAAAGATATCTAGTCTTTTACAGTCTTCAGCAGCTCCAACAACGTTTTCAAATGCTAATCAATTTGGTTTAAGCTACCTTGTGGAGCAGGACAAGCAGCGTTTAGCCAAGCATTTTTGTCAGCGATGTAATCTCCCAACTTATAATAAGCATGGCTGCATAGTGTGCGTTTTATACAAGATTTAAATTTCATTTCATTCAGTTGGAGTATGTGGGGAGGTATTTTATTGTAACATTTTAAACAGTACCCCATGAAGGATGAGTCTACTTTAGCCAGTCTGAAGCCTGGTTGAACTAATTGGTTCCTATTTTTAGTCCCAACGGTGTGTCTTTCACCTCTTTTACTGAAAAGATTTAATTTTTTCCTGACGTACATGATGTTCTCATAGATATATTGACAAGGTACCGTCATGATATTAATATTTTTGAAAAGTTCCCGTAGAGAATCTCGCCTACGGAGGCCATATATTGCTCTGATGGCCCTTTTCTGCATAATAAAAATAAACTCGATATCTGCAGCCCGTCCCCATAGTAAAATACCGTAAGACATGATACTATGAAAGTAATTGAAATAGACTAACCTCGCGGTTTCTACATTAGTGAATTGGCGGATTTTTCTTACAGCATATGCTGCTGAACTTAGCCGTCCTGCAAGAGCTGTTAAATGAGGACTCCACTGTAGTCTTGAGTCGAGCGTGATCCCTAGGAAAACAGTTTTATCGACGAATTCTAGTTTCTCTTTATTCAATACTATGTCACAATCAGTACTTTTAACATTTGGTGAAGCAAATCTTATGCATTTAGTTTTTTTCCCATTTAATACTAAATTATTAGCAGTGAACCAATTTTGCACCAGCAGTAGGGCGTTATTTACGTCGTCAAGATTTGATGCACGTCTATTTATTTTAAAAATTAAGGATGTATCGTCAGCAAATAACACCATTTGTGGTTGTTTTTTTAATAAATGGGGTAGATCATTAATATATACTAAAAAGAGGAAAGGACCTAATATTGAGCCTTGTGGAATACCCATTTTTATTTTTAAACCAAGTGAATTGACTCCATTTATATGAACTTTTTGCTGTCTATCATTTAAATAAGATTTCAGGTCAGTCGTACAACGTCCTTTGGTGAAACCATATTGCTGATCGTGTAAGATTTTGTTGGTGTTAAAATGATTAAGCATTTGATTGAGCATTATCTTTTCAAACACCTAGCTGAATACCGGCAGCACGGATACTGGTCTATAATTGTTAGCGTCATTGCTGTCCCCAGATTTGAATAGAGGTATAACCTTACTATATTTCATTAAATCCGGGAAGACTCCTTGATCTACACACAATCATTCATCTTAATTTCATCATCATAATCATGATCAGCCTAAACTGTTCCCACTGCTGGGACACGGGCTTTCTCTCTGTGGCAGGGAGTAGGGCGTAATACACCACGTGGGCTCAATGCAGGTTTTGGTTCTAGGAGATGCCGGTTTCCTCACAATGTTTTCGATCACCGTTTTGAGCCCAGTGGCTATGAAATAATTTACACAAAGTAAAGAGCCTGTTTGGTTTCGAACCAACTACAAATCGTAAGTTAGGGCCGTTGTCACTGAGCCACCACTGCTCTCATATCTTCACACAATTCATCCATTTTTTCTGTGGTCCGTATCTATCCAACTTATGCTATAAATAATTGACCAAATAATATTACAGATGATGAGAGAAAACTGTGCAAGAACGTGCTGCGGTTACATCGAGCATCGTTCAGCAAGATGCGTGTGTGTGGCCTGTTCTACGCGGACGTGGCGTTGCAGCTGAGTCTGACGGCCCTACTAGCTCACTACGCTATTGTGTTGCTGCAGTTCGCAATTCTATAATAAGAATTCTAATAAATGGATTGTGTAGGTAATAATTTTATTGTGTCATACTTTCTAGCGGTGACATGACTTTATACGAACTTCAGTGTAATGTGTAAAATATGTACGAAATAATACGCTAAATAAAAAAAAATGTACTGTAAAGACTTCGCAGAAAACAATAATCAACGAGTCACCGCCAGGAATATTGTTTCTAGCGGGCGCTATATATTTCAATTTGTCTTGAAGCTGCGCACTGATATCGTTTCTCAGCACTATCCATCTATTAAGACTGGAAACTTAACATTGATTGACTGTATGTGCAATGTTGCCTTTACACTGGAAAAAAATCTTTTAGGAGACATTTATAGCACACGCACAACAAAACTTGTGATACTTGTGATAAATCACTTTTATTAAATGGCATTAAACATTATATTACATTCACATTTAAAGACCATTTATAAACTCAGGTGGGTGAAGTGTTGGGTCACTTTGTATATATGTATTTGTGTTTTATTTTGTTATGTGTGTTGACTTCCAGCTTTGTGGTATGACGATTTTGCAGTTTAGCGTAGCTTGCACCTGCAGTCTAATATGACAGATACACTCATCCTTCATGGGGTACTGTTTAAAATGTTACAATAAAATACCTCCCAACACACTCCAACTGAATGAAACGAAATTTGAAACTTGTTCAGAACGCACACTTTGCAGCCAAGCCCTGAAAAAAATGCCTGGCTAAACGCTGCTTGTCCTGCTCCCACGATTTGTGAGCCTGTTTGCTGCCACCATCAAGGACGTACTGGGGGACTCATGGGCTTCCGTGCTAGGCTTATTGGTGGACTTAGCAGGCCTATGCCACGAAAATACCCACCCAATTATTCCACATGTCCTGCTGGAATACCGGGAATCTTATGCACCCACGCCGGGTGTTGCTGTTCTCGCAGTTGCTATAGTTGGCCGGCGCCGTCCTCAAGCGCAGACAATCAAGGACGGCGTGCTCTTGCCCGCATAGATCTCGACGAAAGCGAGTGGGTGGTGCCAGTGATGCGAGCTATGCCGGAATTTTCAGGCATGTATAAGAATACCGTTGTGTCGACGCTGCTACTGATGCCAGGCGTCCTCTTTAAGACTGCATGAGATATCTGCATGTATGCATCTCTGGCACACGAACTCTGGCTGATATCCCAGCTGTTGGAGTTTTTCTTCAATCTTGGCAGGTGTCTGTCGGCAGCCTTCTGAACGCCACATTCGCTGACAGCGAGTACGCGAATCAGTATAGGCCGCTCTAGAATTCTCCAAGTGTACTCCTCTGCAACACCCTAAACTCACCCGCACTTTCGGGCAAGAAGCGAATGCCTCCCTGGTAGGGGCGGGCGTTCGGTGGGTGGCCCAGTTAACGCTCACGGCCCTGAAGTAGGCCGCTCAGTCTGGCAGCCTCTTTACTACCAGCGGAGGGTAGCATGGCTTCTTCTGCGCTTTAGCTGCGCTCCACACGTGGCTCTGAAATAACAAAAATACACATATCTGAAAGAGCATAAATACACATGGTATGTACGCAGCACTTATTATCAAAAACGAGTCCTAAAAGTCAAAGCGTATCTCAACCGCTCAAACCTTTGATCCTTAATTTTTCTAATATTTCAAAATTATAAAAAAAATGTATTTGGGTTTCTCACAGTAACCCCTTTCATTTATTATTAACGTATTTTATTTTTTTCATCAGTATTTTAGTTAAGTTTTCTATGTGTCTTCTAAAATGGGCCCTTTTGTTTTCTTTTGTGTTTTTGTGCACCGATATCACGTTCAGTAAGGTAATTTCAAGATTTTGCCTTTGACCTTCTTTGTATTGCCTTTACCAAGCTTCCGAGCAATGATAGGGAAACTGTCACTTCCACTATGTTTTAATACCTGTAGATTCGTATTACAACACCAATTATCATTTTTGTAAATTATTATAACCTACATACCTCTTATTTACATGCCTCCGTCGCGCGACCTTTCTTTTCCCACAACCTAATTCTTGGTGAGGAAAAAGTAATGAAGTTTAACGTTAACAACGTTTCAAGTTCGATCACTTTTGGTAACCTGGCGACTTGAATCCACCTGAAAAGAAAGAGTTTAGTTATAACCTGAGCTTTTCAACCGCCTTTGAAGAAAATGAAGAAGATTCTCAATTCGTCGGAATGTTTTTTTTATTTTTATGCGGAAATAAAACACAAAACAAACTAAACGAATCTTTCAATTTCTTTGAGTAAACAAACCAAGGTTTGTACATTTCCAACCAAGAGTGGTTGAATTTGCGTTTTAAATGTGTAGCATCACCAGCAAAACCATAACGATTACTCGAAGACGCCTGAACCGATTTGGAAGATTCTTTTTTTGTTTGAAAGGGCATAGTTCCCAGGTGTCCCATGATCATTAGGTCAGGATCTGATTATGGAACCCTGGAGAAATCGAGGGAACTCTTCATATTTTATAGGTACACTTGTTTCCATGGCAAGCACCTATATGAATTGGTGTGGGGTAAGTAGCATAAGTAAAAAATTAATAATAAAACTTTTTCCAAAAAAAACAACCGACTTCCGAAACGACACTACAATGTAAATAAATTACTTTAATTTCAATAATTTTAAAACTACTGGTCTTAAAATTTCAAAACTACTGCAGGTGCGGAAAACCTCAAACGGCGGAAATATGCCAATCTTATTGGAGCCTAAGTATATGTTCGAGCCGTTTGGGGTTGACACTAAGGCCATGGGATCACGTAGTTTTCCGAGACATTTCCAAGCGGTTGGTCGACTCTTCGCGTGACCAGAGGGCTATTTTTCGGACAAAGAATCAGAATTGCCATACAACGCACTATGGAAAATGGTAGAACAAGCGCATATCAAAAATGCTTTTTACGAATATCATAATTTGGCTAATATGGCTATTCTTTTAGGTTTTCTAATAGTCAAATTATAATATACATTACGATTTTTTTTCTTAATACGCGAAATTATTTTTTTTTTTCTTAGATAGAAATACATAGAAAACAGAAGTGCCAAACTCAAGTCTTTGCGTATACATGTTTCAATACCATATTGTGAAAAAAATACTTGGTACAGATATGCAGTATCATACATTTTTAGAAAGGTTATTTTATGCTTTTTGCGATACAGCTTAATGATGATGAAAAGTAAAGAAAAATATTTCAGTAATTACTTAAAAAGTGACATACCTTTTTTTTCACTTGTATGTTTTTTCGTTGAAGGTTTTCAGTATTACCCACGTTTGCCCAAGCGCTACTTTTTGCGTCGACTAGTAGTCTAACTATTCATAAATAGAATGCAAAAAAAATCAGCTGCGGATATTTGCGGTTTTAGAAGATATGAGAAAAAAACTGATAAAAGTCAGAACCCGAAAATTAGTATCTTTTGCGGTTTACCACTGACACCATTCACATGAACAATATAGAACTTTTTGGATATTTTCTTCATTATTTCGTGATAACAAAAGAACCTTATCAAATTTGCACTCGGTTTGCGTGGGAAATTACAAGATAATAATGATGTAGGTACCAATTCGATATTGTAAAATGAGTATTTAAAGGGAAGCAAAAACTATTCGAACCATCTACATCAGTGTAACTTCAAGTGAAGCAAATCTCATCTACGCCTATTATTTCTGCAGATTGTGAAGTGTTAAAATGTCTTCCTTCAGCTGTACCAAACGAGACTTCATAATCCCCTATATAGAGGGCGGCAAGACCATGGAATCATTATCCAAAGTTTTAGTGGAAAAGCTGAATGTTTCTGAAAACAACTTGTGTTTTATAATTAGTGACATACAAAGGCACATTCTTCCTATTTTCAACAAACGCTGGGCCCTGGCATCTCGGAAAAAAGAAACATTTTTACAGAAGTATTGTACTTGGTTGGACTCAAGGTATTCGTTAAATTTACCGGATTCTGAACAATATTCTACGCCATCAACATCTGGCCAACGAGGACGAGCATGCGTGGCTTATGGAGACTCCTCAGAATCTACCAAGAAGAGGAAAAACACTCTTCTACTCCAAGACTATGGCTTCGAGCATATAAAAAACGCCTATCTGCAGGGACTACGGGCTTTACGTGAGTACACAGAAGCTCATCTTGTCGAAGAATTAAGAACCGCTGACACTCAAAAGAAATTAGATATCTCAAGTAAGTGGAACGACTCAGACCAGATGAAGATTCTTTCCGATACGGAAGCATTGAGTGCTTTTATAGATTTAGATCTAACAAAAGCACAATATATGTACCTGAAAAACTTAACCAACGAACGAAAGTGTTGTATATTCCCGCCTTACTACAAAATACAAGAAATAAAAAGATCCTGTTATCCACCATCTTCTACAATCGAAATCACGAATACTTATGCTAAAGTGATTAATATACAAGATTTATTGGATCATACTGCTGCTAGAATTTTAAAAATCGATTCTGTTTTCCAAAAACAACATAGAACATTGATCCTTTATTCTAAATGGGGATGTGATGGTTCATCTGGTCAAAGCCAATACAAGCAAATACTTGCAGAAGAGTCAGAAACAATTTCAGATGCCAATTTGTTCATCACTTCATTAGTCCCCATCAGATTAGTTGATGTGCAATCGGGATCCGTTGTTTGGCAAAATCCGGTACCTTCATCTGTCCGTTTTTGCAGACCCATTTCTATTGAGTTTTGTAAGGAAACTCCAGAAAAAACCAAGGCAGTTGTTGATGATATTAAAAAACAAATTAGGGCTGCACAAGCATCACTTATAAACAAAGATGGTGTTGTAGTAAATGTGAAGCATGAACTATTTCTAACGATGATCGATGGAAAGGTGGCTCAGGTCCTTACAGATACTCCATCTGGTTCCACATGCACGATATGTGGGGCTACTCCACGGCTAATGAATGACCTATCGAAAGTAACTGCCAGACCCGAAAACGAAAACGCCTACCAATACGGATTGTCCACCTTACACGCCTGGATTCGCTGCATGGAAATGATATTGCATATTTCCTATAATCTTTCGTTTAAGACTTGGTCTGCTTCAACTGAGGAAAATAAGAGATTAAAAAAAGAAAAGAAAAAAGTTGTTCAAAAACGTTTCAGGGAGGAGTTGGGATTAATCGTCGACAAACCTCGGCAAGTTAGCGGGAATACGAACGATGGCAATACCGCACGAAGATTCTTCTATAATAGCACTTGCTCATCGGAAATAACAGGTGTAGATGAGGCATTGATTAAACGCCTATACATTATCTTGCAAGTTCTTTCTTCTGGAATGATGATCGACCCTGAAAAATTTGGGGAATATGCAATAGAAACTGCAAGAATCTATGTAAGTAATTACGATTGGTATTATATGCCATCCTCCGTTCATAAAATACTCATACACGGGCAAAACGTTATCAAACATTTTGCGGTGCTTCCTATTGGACAGCTATCGGAAGACGCACAAGAGTCTCGCAACAAAGACTACAGAAACATACGACTTCATCATGCCAGAAAATGTTCCCGATCTGCTACAAATGAAGATGTCTTTAAAACGCTTTTATACACGTCAGATTCATATATAACAAGTTTGAGAAAACCGTACGTAAGAAATGTGAAAGAACTTGAAGAAGAGGCACTAAGTCTTTTAAACGTGGCACCTGAAAGTGAACCCACATTTACTGACCCTGATCCTGAAGTGGTATAAGTTAAAAATAATATTTATATTTAGTTATTACTTATATTTGTACCTAGCTACATCATTTCCTGAAGCCAGAGTATAGGATGTACCTATTAGTAATATGATTTTAATTTAGTATTTTTTTTTCATATATATATATTTTGTTTACTTTGCTTGTTGTAATTAACCATGGTTTAATCTTTTTAGTCATTATAAACTTGTATTCCACTTGAAATAAATTTTTAACTATTTTTTTCGTGATTTTTTCCCATTTTTTTCATTCTATGCAAAAAAACATACATAGATATACAAGAAAACCCTATAAACTACACATCGTTCGAATCTCCGAACCTTGCTGCATATTTGTGCCAAATTTCATCACGATACAACAAAAATTCATGAAGTTACAGATTTTTGATCCGATACCGACCTATATTTTCCATAGTGCAACGTGGCAATGCTGCCAGCTTTTTGGGCACTTTTCCCTTTGACAACGATGCGGATGAACTTTTCGATGCCTTATGATTATTTTGGCACGTCCTCACCTTGCATCACATGTTAGCACACATATTATACTCACTCATGCTCACACACTCACACATATACTGTGAGTATATATGTTGTCGTGTCTACCTATCCCTAACAAATAAAAGGGTAGAAATAGACCAGACAATTAAATTTAATAAAAGGGATACAAAAGATAAGTTATAAAAAGGGTATCTGTCTAAAGAGAAACGCACTCTATCGAATGGTAAGGAGGACAGAGGGGATGATCACTTGATATGACGTCAGGCATGCGGCGACGTGTAGGCGTCCAGGGATGCGGAGACGTGTAGGCATCGGGAGATGCGGCGACGTATAGGCGTCAATGATAGCTCTATGGTTCCAGACGTTGACTCAGTAATTGCTAGCACTGCTTTAGTTTCGTGTAGCAGAAGAAACAAACAAGAATGGGTCTCCTGGCTTTAGTTATCAAGCGCACCGACAGTCAGTTGGCTTCCGAAATCCATCGCTTCTTCTTTGATCAGATTCCTTCATCTTTCTCTTCTTAATGACTTTCCCAGCTCTCTGACGGCTCTGACCCTTTTCTTTTTACATTCTAAATTCTTTCCTCTTTTTCTTAATACTCTCTTATGCCAGTCTAGTCGGCCAAGACTTATAAAACCTCCTTCATACAAACCGAGAGTGCGTTTAAGAATCTTATTATAATAATTTTAATTTCCTTATTTAGTAGACAACGTAGTTACATAGAAAAACCAAATTTAGGCTATCCAAAACGATATAAAATTATTTTTAGTAAGTACCTTGAATAGACTGCATAGATAATCAAAGAATAAGTAGACATCAGTTTGACACGTTTGACTTAAATGTCATAACAAGAATATGATTATGTAAAAAGATGGAAATTTCTAATGTAAAATCAGGTAATTCTATATAGACGAATCGTTTAAGACCGATTCGCAGAGTGTCAGCACAGAAAACAAAGAGCGATAAAAGGATAATAAATCAGAGGGTTTGTGTCAGTGGGTAGTGTCAGATTCAAAGAGTGTTCAAAAGGGTAAATTAGTTGTAAGAGGGAAGACAAGTAAGTAATAATAAGATCACTCAAAGAAATTAAAAGGTTATTAAGCCAAATAAGTTAGTCAAAAGGAAGCAGTACTAATAATAGTATATTTTAGAATTTTGAAAAGTAGTTGAGTGTAACTAATTTTGATTTTACATTGGGCGCCAAACTGTCGTGTCTGCCTATCCCTAACAAATGAAAGGGTAGAAATAGACCAGACAAATTAATTTAATATAAGGGATACAAAAGATAAGTTATAAAAAGGGTACCTGCCTAAAGAGAAACGCACTCTATTGAATGATAAGGAGGACAGAGGGGATCACTTGATATGACGTCAGGCATGCGGCAACGTGTAGCCGTCCAGGGATGCGGCGACGTATAGGCGTCCAGGGATGTGGCGATGTGTAGGCGTCTAGGGATGCGGCGACGTGTAGACGTCCAGGGATGCGGAGACGTGTAGGCGTCGAGAGATCATTAATACAATCATCATCAAAAAAGTTATACGCGAACATTATATTATTAGTTATTTGATGTTTTCCCTCCCAAAAAAATAATTAAAAAAAACATTATATTATTATAAAAAAAGTACAGACGAAATGAAAAACTCCACCTCCTCCAACTGCCAGAAACTGGCAACACTGATAAAATATGGCGTAATTTTGTAATCATAAAAACAAAAAATAAATATGTAGTTTTTTGGTTACTTACCGATGGCAGGTGATGTGTTTGATATTTTTTACCCTTCTTTATAATTCCGGCACAGTTTAATAGCACATTCCGTCATTTTATCGCTGTTATTTGTTTATTACTTAGCGCGCGTAATACGTAGTGACTCCAAAGCGGCACAATCGGTACTAATCGGTGGGTAATACCTTAAAAGCCAACAGTTGGCTGATATTTATTGACACCTTTCCGCGCATTTGATGCTCTATCTAGACATTATATAATCAAGTATTCACAAGTAGATAACTACTTAAAGGGAAACATTCCGTCATAGTAGGTACGTAGGCATCGAAAAATACTTCGTTGATTATATGAATGAACGGCCGCGGGGCTCGGCGGTTCACGAAGTTGTCCATTGCGTGCTAGATGGCGTTAATTCAAAAACGGCACGCCACAATATCTGATATATGGGGAGTCTCCTCAAGCTACCTATGCATAAATATATTCCTAATTACTGGGAATCATTTAATTCTTATTTCGTAATAAAATGTAGGTTACCTACTCCATCCTTACAATATTTATTTTACTCTGCATTCTTGCTGCGGTAGTAATCCTTCCAATAGAAATATACTTTGGAATGTTTCCGAATTATTGCGAATTATTCCGAAGTTTTGCAACGCTAGTAAAGACGTAAGAAAATTTATTGGAACTTGTAGCTGGTTTCGTCGATTTATTCCCAACTTCAGCAAAATTGCAACACCACTTAATAAATTAACATCTTCCGGTAAAAACGCTTCTAAATTCATTTGGGATAAAGACGCTGCTCTGGCTTTTAATAAATTAAAAGAAGCTCTAGTTACTACTCCCATACTACCTTGTCCTGACCACGATCTCCCTTTCTCTGTACACTGCGATGCTTCTAACTCTGGCATCGGAGGTAAGTTAACACAAGTACAAGATGAAAAAGAAGTAGTCATAACCTATATGAGCTATAGTAAAAATGAGCGCAATTACTCAACTACAGAAAGAGAAACTCTCGCGGTAATTTCAGCTTTAGAACATGCGTTGTTATGTCGATAATGGTAAACAATTCACTGTTTATACTGATCACGCAGGACTTTAATGGTTTCTAAAATTATCCAATCCATCCGGTAGACTCGCACGGTGGGCTCTTAGGTTGTCATCTTTTAATTTTTTGGTTTACCCATAAGGCCAAAGGGAGAGTCCCTTTAGCCTTATGGGTAAACCAAAAATTTGTTCAAGGCCGTTTCAAACAATTTCTTTAGATTTAATGGGTCCTCTACCTATGACTAGACGTAGAAATCAATTTATCTTAGTAGTTAACTGTTGTTTTTGTTAAATTATATACAACCGTGTGTTTTGCATTGAAATATATTTGACAGTAAAAGATTGAATTGAATGTCAGTTCAATACGATATTCAAAAAGGTATTAGAACCTCTTCTTAACATTCCCTCCCTTCTTCACTTGAGGCTCATCAGCTCAGTCAGATAGAGCAGCCTTGGCTTGTATAGCGGCTTCGTTAACATGTCAGCCAAGTTTTGCGCCGAAGTAACTTTATTAGCCACCAAATTATTATTTAAAATGCGTTCTCTCAAGAAGAAGTGTCTTCTTTTGACGTGCATATGCTTAGTCTGATGGTGGTCCTCAATCGGATTCTTGCTGAGTTTCAATGCAGACTCATTGTCTATTAGCAACTTCACTATTGCCACGTCCATAGTTAGTAGTCCATTAACAATTTTCTTTAGCCACAAAACTTCTCGAGCAGCTTCGCTCGCCGCTACAATCTTAGCTTCGGTTGACGAGAGTGCTACAGTTTTCTGGCGATTGCTCCGCCAAGAGATGGCGCCACTTGAGTACAGGCAAAGCATGCCAGATGTCGATCTTCCTGTGGTGGGGTCACCTCCGTGATCTGCATCTGTGTACATCACGATATCGTTATGCTTACCTTTATACGTGTACGTGATGCCGTAGTCCAGAGTGCCTTGAATGTAACGAAATATTATTTTCACTCTTACTACATCTTCATTACTCGGGCTTTGTAGTGTTCTAGACACCACTCCTACAGCGAAAGCTATGTCTGGTTTTGTGCCAACCATTAAATAGGACAAAGCACCAACTGCCTCGCGATATGGAAATCGTTCCTTACAGTCTGTCGTCTTTTCTGTTTGGGGATACTTTACAATCGGCGTTGGTGCTGGTTTACAGTTTACCATACCAAAACGTTGCAGTACTTTCCTTGCGTACGCCTTTTGGTCTATTGTGATAGATCCAGTATCGGAAGTATGTATCTCTATTCCGAGAAAATAGGATGCGAGCTTGGTCGTGACTTTAAATCTTTTCCTTAGCTCGGTGTAAACATTTTCCACTTCATTTTCATCACTCGCAGCCACCAATCCGTCATCCACATATAAAGCTATTATAGCTTTCTTATCCCCTCTTTTCCTGATGAACAGGCATGGATCCGCTGAACTTTGCTCAAAACCAATTTGGATGATATAATCCGTTATACAGGTGTTCCAGCATCTCGGTGCTTGTTTCAATCCGTAAAGACTTTTCTTGAGTTTACACACCTTCAATTCACTCTGGCATCCTTCAGGAGGTTTCATAAAGATCTCTTCATTAAGCGTTCCATATAAAAATGCCGTAGACACGTCAAATTGTCCAAGTGTCATTTTTTCATTTGCTGCGGTACTTAAGAGAGCTCTAATAGTGCTTGTCTTAGCTACCGGGTTAAAGGTATCGTAATAATCAAGGCCTTTTTTTTTGAAAAACCCTTTATAACGAGTCTAGCCTTGTATCTTTCGATACTGCCATCTGGGTAAGTTTTTATTTTATAAATCCACTTGCAAGGAATGGCTTTGCGTTTAGGTGGTAGATGAACCATTTCCCACGTGTCATTATCCTTCAGCGAATTTAACTCTTCATTCATTGCTTTTATCCATTTATCTTTGTCAGTACTGTTCATAGCTTCTTTGTATGTTCTGGGCTCCGGATTAACTTCATCATCTCTACTCACGGTCATAACAAAACCATCATATCTAGAGGGAGGTTTGAGGTCAGATCTGCTTCTGAGTGTCTTGAGCCTTTCTGTTTCTATCTCTTGTGCAGATAAATACTCATCACTTTCAGGTTCCATCTCCATCTCTCTTTCCGATTCAATAGATCTGTCGAAATCGTTTTCAACACTCAAACTGTGATCAGCATCTTCTTCATCATCAGTAACAGAGGCATGTTCTGCGGCTGATGTCGATGCGACTGGATCCAGGTAAGGAGGTTGTAGAATGATTTCATTACGTGGTGAAAAAGTTCTCTCCTGAAACGTTACATCTCGAGATCTTATGAGTGTACTGTTTTCTTTGCACCAAATTCTGTATCCATCATCGTTGTCATATCCAATTAAGACTCCTTTCACGGCTTTCTTGTCCATTTTCTTCCTATTGCATTTTGGGATGTGGGCGTAGCAGGTGCTTCCAATAATTCTCAAATGTTTGATATTGGGTTTCTTGCCGAACCAGAGTTCATAAGGTGACTTTCCTTCTTGTGTCGGGCCAGTGCGATTCAGGATGTAAGTGGCAGTATTGACAAGTTCAGCCCATAGGCCCTGAGGTATTTCTTCATGCGCATGCATCATGGCTCTTGCTGACTCTACAATCGTTCTATGGTCACGCTCACAACATCCATTCTGTTCTGGCGTATAAGGCATCGTCAATCTTTGACGTACTCCGTTCTTGTGTAAAATTTCCCGTACTCTCGCATTGTCGAATTCACCGCCGTTGTCGCTAAGAATTTCTTTTACAATATGTCCAGTAGCTTTAGTCTCTGCCAACATTTGCTCAAGTTTTTCATGAACTTCTCCCTTTTCTTTCAGACAGTAGATTTGCCGATATTTTGTAAAGTCGTCTTTAAAAAGAACATAATATTTAAATTTGGAAAATGAATTCTTGAACGGGCCACATACGTCAGTATGTAACAGCTCTCCAGGCTGTGACGCACGTTCTCTAGTGCCAAACTTGCGTCGATGGGTTTTGCCAAATACACACCCTTCGCAGAGTTCACTGTCTACTTTCAGCGTTATGCCAAGCTCTGTCTCGACAACCTTCTTAACATGAAACTTATTTTGATGTCCCAGCCTCTCATGATATAATTGCATCTGGTCAGATATCCCTACGTGATTAATTTCATGAGAGCCCTTAATGTTTTTGACTTTTAGCTTGTAAAGTCCTCCATTTTTAGCTCGCACTCCAATCAGTAGATGTCGTCCGCCTTCATACTTCATTATACATTCTTGGGTTCGGGATTCAAATATAGTATTTGTTAATTTGTCCTGAGCTGACAGTACCGAAAACAGGTTCTTCTTAATAGATGGTACATACCACACGTCGTTAAGAGTAATAATCTCTTTAGTACCACGTACGTCAGCTTCGATATCCAGTGCTCCCTTTCCAACGGCCTGAATAGCTGTACCATTTGCAGTTGTAACTGTGTGCGACGTAGAGAAGTACTCAAAGGTTTTAAATAAGTCTCCTCGATTTGAAACGTGACTAGTAGACCCATTGTCGACATACCAGCTGTCTTGATCGATGTCTTCCACATTATTTACAATTGCCATTAGGTTCATATTGACGTTTGATGTACTTTGGTTATTTGGCGTGGGTTTGGGTGGTCTCCCATCGGCTAACCATTTCGGACAATTTTTGACTCTGTGCCCTAGCTGTCCGCAATAGTTGCATTTCCTTTTCTTGTCTCTCTGCTTGCTTTTGTCTTTCGATCTCAGTACTAGAGCTTCTTCAATAATGGTCTCTCGGTTTCCACTTGTTAAAGCCCTTTCATGAGCACACAACTGTATCGTCAAGTTTTCGATGTTCTTATCGCTCTTATTCATTAACAGCCAGCTCGATTTGAAATGAAAATATTGATCAGGAAGTGTGTCCAAGATTTTGCAAATTAAAAGCATTTCGGGAAGATTATTACCTCCAATTTCTTTATTCAATTCGTACCAGATGTTTTTGAGCGTTGAAATGTGAGTAGCCATATCGTGATCTTCAGTCTTCTGAAAGCGGAAGAATCTCATGCAAAGTTCATAACTTCGATCCTCCTTGGCTCCATCATAAAGACGATGCAACTCAGTCCACATTTCACTTGACGTATTGCATCGCATGACCTTGTGCAGGGTTTCTTCTGTCATGTTTGTGGTAAGAATAAGCAAGGCATGACTGTCAAGGCTTTGGTAGTTATCCAATACCGTCTTATATTCCAACAACTTTGCTGGTAACGCCGGTGCCGCTGGTGGCTCTGGCTTAGTTACTTTACCCTGGATAATGTCTAGCGTACCTGGGGTGCTCCGCAAGAGCAGGGAAATCTTGTATTTCCACGTCTGCCAGTTTGTACTTCCTTCTAAGCGCCCAATCTCAAATCTCACAGAATTCATCTTTCTGTAACTTCTTGATAGATGCGCACTTATTAAATAGGTCACAAAATCCAGTTTCAGCACGTTAAAATATCGTTTTTACGCTCTGCTACCATGTTAAATTATATACAACCGTGTGTTTTGCATTGAAATATATTTGACAGTAAAAGATTGAATTGAATGTCAGTTCAATACGATATTCAAAAAGGTATTAGCACCTCTTCTTAACAGTTTTACTAAATATTCCCTGATCTTCCCACTAAAATGGGCTACTAGTACTAAAATCATCTCTAAATTTTGTTTTTCTGGTTCATGAAGTACCTCAGACTATTATTATGGACAATGGATCGCAATTCCAATCCCATGAATTTCACAACTTTCTTGGCAGATATAACATACCATACATATTTTTCTCTCCTCACTATTTTATTAAATTTTATTTTATTTTTATTTTATTTGGGAAAACAAACGGTTACACATTACAGTATAAGGTATAGAACTTAAAACTAAAAAGGGAGTACAAATGTATAACCAACAACATTTTCCACATAATATAAAAAGTTAAACAAACATGAACAGCGTGCGATATTAAATAATATTGAATACATACAGAGTATGATTAAATATAAAATAATACCAATCTGAAACTAATACAAGTAAAAATAATAAAACAGAAAGAACATAATAAAATAGAAATGATGAATTTAGGATTTTTATTTAGCTAGCAAATTCTGCTATAATTTGAAGCGCAATACTTCGAAATTTGCCAGCAGAAACAGCAAAAAACTCGATATCACGGAAAATCTTATTGAACTGCGTGGTAAGACGCCGTAGGGGTGCTCGCGAGCCTGCGTTTGATCGACAAGAGGTTACAGCAAATAGCGGTCGCGCACGCACACCTCGACATATAGTTGTTCTAGGTACTACATAGCTTATTCTATTGCTTATATCTATGCAATCATATGAATTATTACATAAATCAAACAGAAACGTCGATTCCAAGAGTATACGTCCATATTTAAGGTTTTGAAATTTATACTGATTTAGTAAGTTGCTATAAGATGCATACGTACGGCAACGGTAATGCATGGCCTTTAAAAATTTGCGTAGTACTTTTTCTATCATATTAGAATATTTTTCATAGAAGGGATTCCACACCGGAACCGCGTACTCCAACTGAGACCTGACCAACGTTTTATATAGGTATAAATAAGTACCTGGGCGCATAAATTCCTGAGTCGATCTCATAACACAACCGTACATACGAAAAGCATTGTTCACAATTTTTTGAACATGAGCATCAAGGTGGAGCTTGTCATCTAACATGACACCAAGATCACGAACCACTGTTTCTCTTGCCAGATCTATATTGTTTAATGAATATGCGTGTTTTATTACGTTTTTATTTTTAGTAAAACTAATGCAATAGCATTTGGATATGCTCAATTTAAGTTTATTTTTTACACAATATGCAGAAAATCTATTTAAGTCTTCCTGAAAAAGTAAACAGTCACGTAAATGAGTAATCGGCCTAAAAATTTTTAAATTATCTGCGTATAGTAATAATTTGCAATTATGAAAACACGTTCCTATATCATTAATGAATATAACAAACAAAAGAGGACCCAGTATAGAGCCCTGAGGAACCCCGGAAGTAACATTTAGGGTCGCAGAATTAAAACCGTTTATCACAACTCTGAGTTCTGTTAAAAACGTAAGAAGAGAACCATCTCAATAGGTCGCCACGTATGCCATTAAAGGCAATTTTACTCAAGAACAATTGATGGTCCACTTTGTCAAAGGCTTTTTGGAAATCCGTATATATAGTATCAACTTGAATACGAGAGTCCATACTGTTAAATAAATAGTCAACAAAAGTTATCAGGTTAGTGGTAGTTGATCTTTCTTTGACGAATCCATGTTGTTGTGGAATTATGATATTATGTAGCAGAGGATAAACTTTATTATGAACCAGTCTCTCGAATAGCTTTGACAAAACCGATAATATCGATATAGGACGATAATTCTCGATATCCTGTTTAGGTGCCGACTTGTGAACAGGAGTTACATTTGCGAGTTTCCATGCTAGGGGAAATTTTCCTTGTGAAATGGATAAATTATAAATAATTTGTAATGGCACACACAGATTAACGGCGGTCTGTTTAAGGAACACAACTGGTAGACCATCTGGTCCCGGGCCTTTAGATGGATCTAATGCTTTTAGTGCACTTAATATTTCATCGGCAGTAAACTGAATGCTACTAAGGAGAGAACAAGTTTCAGAGTAACCTCCGCACTGCGATGAGACATTGTCATTTGAAGTGGAAGGCTCGTATACCGAGTTAAAAAAGCTTGAGAACAGATTACAGATGTCTTCAGGGTTATTGGCTGAATGGTTATTATAATGCATGATAGAAGGGAAGCTTGTAGAAGATTTGCGGAAAGAAATGAACGTCCAAAAATGCTTAACATTAGTCCGGATACCATCTTCTACAGAAGCAATGTACTTTCTGTAACAGTTTTTGCACTCAACATGGAATCTAGAGCGGTAAATGGAAAACTGCTCGCAGTCTGAAATGTTTTGATACATCTTCCATTTTACCCAAGCCTTGGCTTTATTTTTGTAAATATGTGTTAGCGATTTTGAGAACCAAACCGGGAATTTTAAAGATCTACAATTAATCAATGGAACATGTCTTTTAATAATGCAGAATACAATGTTATAAAATGTGCTCAAGGTATCGTCAATGGTTTGGTTAGCTAAAACTTCCTCCCAATTAATCTCTTTCAAATCCCCATTTATGTTATCATAATTTGCCTTGTAATAATTATATTTTTTACTCATCCTGCGAGCCATCGAATCGTATGGTACACTTAGAGAAATAAAAACATTAAGTGGAGGATGGTGGCTATCAAGCCGTAGTAAATAGTCTGTGGCTCTAGAAACATTACAATCACCGTTACCAATAACCAAGTCCAATATTCTCCCATCTGGATTCCGAATTGTATTAAATTGATGGGCGTTGAGGAACGACAAAAACGCACCCATGTGATTACAAACGGGGGAGTTACCTCTACAAATATGAGCAGATAGCGAAGTACTATCTGGACAAGCGACCCAGTCGATTTCTGGTAGGTTAAAGTCCCCTACCACATAGAAATGATCATTGTTAGTGTCGCCAAGCAGTGATTGCAGAAGGTCAAAATATTCAGCATAAGCAAATTCTGGCGTTTTTGGTGGTATATATACTGCAGCAATAATTTGGCACTTACCTTGACTTGTGCTTGGCAATTGCACCAAGATGTGCTCAATGCTGGTATGAGTTGCAAATTGCGGAACCAATCTAACTGAATGCAGACCCCTTAGCACAGCCACGAGAACACCGCCTCCGTCTTTTTTATTGGTGGCAATACGGTCACGATCATATCGATGTACCACATAACGCTCATCAATAAACTCGTTATCTGATATCTCAGGCGTCAGCCAGGTCTCAGTCAGAATGATTATGTCATAACAATTGGCTAGAATATTCATTTACAAAATGTTTAATTTTGTGCGGAATCCCCTGCAATTTTGGTAATACATAACTACGTTATCTGTCATTGTAGCGTAAAGGTCTATAGAATATCGACATAAATGCATCAACCGTTACTAACGCAATCGGAACTAACAGGGCATTATTGTACAATAAAGTGCTAAGACAATGCGAACAAAATACTAGAAACAAAACATAACACTTAAAGTAAATTAACCAAAACAAGCAACTTACAAGCCAGCGTATGAAGTTTTCAACTAAAGATATACAAACTATAAAACATAATAAACAAGCTATTAAAAAGGTCGAAAGCTGTGGAGATCCGCTGTATAATATACTGAAGATTGATCGATTATTATTAATTGTGTAGCTATTTTTCGATGGATACAGCTCCTTGGTTGTCAACCGGTGCTGCGTAGCCAGGTTTGATTTTAGTGATGTCTTGCGGGGTCCGAATTGCAAAAGACCTTGTCCCTTCTTTTTCACGGACAAGGATGGTTCCATGCTTAACCCAAACGAACTTATAATTGTACTTTTTAGCAGCGTCTCGACACTCACGAAATAATTGTTTGTTTTTTAGGGTCAGGTGCTCATGCATATATATTGGTAGTGATGTTCCTGAAACACCAACTTGGTCCGTGGCAAGTTCCCTGCATAACCGATGAGCACTAAGAACATTGTCACGCAGTATACGTGAAACTAATTTCACTATGATGTTTTTGGGCTTACTGTTTTGCTGGTGTGCATGTGGGACACGGTGAATAGAAATAATGTCATTTTGTTGAACACTGCACTTAATTATGGCCCCAATATTTTGCATCATGTTTACAAAGTTTTCGTTGCGCCTTTCAGGGATGTTGCATATTTCTATATTACAATTTCGAGCACTCTGTTCCAAATTATCTATCCTTGCCACAAGCTCTGTAACAATGGGCTTCAAATCAATGGTTTCTTGAATATTTTTAGTAATATGGGTGACATTCTTGATGATATCAGCTTGCTCGTCAGCAGCCAACTGGACCGAGTCCTCGAGGGAGTTAATTCGTTCCGTCGTACTTGAGTACTTCACATCTAACTCTGTAACCCTCTGACGCAGGACTGATTGCTCCGATCGAAGAGAATTAATGTCATTTCTTATTTCTGACGTCACTTGATTAAGCGAAGTAAGTTCGACCTTCATTGATACCATATTCTCTGTTATTTTATTCACACTTATATCCAAATCCCGTCGCCACTCATTTATTGTATTCTTCAACTCCGTGGACAACTCATTTATAACCTGTGTCCACTCGGAATCTGGTTGTTTACGTTTACGAACTGACACATTTCGCTCGCCGCTCATAGGGGATCCAGTCGTCAAGTCGGTTTCGGAATGGAATTTTTTCTTATCAGGTGAATGGAACATAGTATCGTTTCTGCTAATACCCAATCTAACAATCTTTGTTTAAATAATGGTATTTTGAAAATGGAAAAAGAACTGCGTTTTGTGAGATGCGAACCGGCGGCACGCCGAGTAGCTCTAGTGATACAAAAAGCTCACCTCGCCAACCACTCGACCACGGTGACTTTAAATTACTGTTCGAAATTTCGCACCAATATTTAGAGGTTTTTTGTATGAATGACTTGCGATAAGCTCGTAACTAATGAGGTCCTTTGTTCTCAAAGTCACAAGGTCACTTTAAACACTTAGAAACGTTAAAGTTTTAATAGGTATTTTGGCAAATACTGGTATTAAACCATATTTAATTAACAAAAACTATATAAATTTGGATTGTACGAGAGTCACTGTATATGTCACAACAAAAATTTGCCGAGATTGGCAGCAAATTTCCACTTATTTAACTTAATTTATAAGACTGATTTAGACACACTACACTCAAAGCAACGGTCGCACGACTATTGCCCTCAAGTTAATCCCACCGAAAGATACAATCGTACTATAATCACAGCATTGTCATCTTTGGTTGGTGAAGACCATAGATCTTGGGACATCCACCTTCCTAAGGTCTAATACGCTATGAACAGCACAACTAATGCTACCACTGGTTTCTCTCCTAACTTTTTGCTCTTTGGACGGGAAACAGTTACTTCTGGTTCACTTTATACGCCAACTAGTAATTTTGACGAAATTGACGTTTTTCTACCAAGGGACATCTATGCTACTAACATAGGTCTACTGTCTGATACTTTCGACAAAATTTTGCATTGCGAATGGCTATTGAACCAGTACTGTTGAAGTTGTTTAGAACATTTTTTATTTTTTCGAAGTGTTCAGTGTAGTAAAATGCTGCTTCCAACCAAGTACCCCATCTTGTAATTACTGGTTGCGGAGGCAGTGGTAGGTCAGGATATTTTTCTTTTAAACTCTTTACTCTGTTCGGGGCTTTTAGAATTTTTTTTTTAACATTTGCTACTAAAATATCGACATCGTTATATTCTGATCTTATCTTCTCTGATATACGATGAAGAGCATGGGCCAAACATGTTACATGTTAAATTTAAGGTAAATATACTTTTAAATTTCGCCCTGCAGACAGCATGTACGCTACACTGTCACTGTAGAGCAATAAGACATTGTAAACTTTTGATTCAAAAGAGTCGTGCCATAAATTTTTTATACATTGCAATACAAATTGCGCGATTGTTTGACCATTTACTACCGTTAACATTTTACAAGCAATCAAATGGCCGGCTTGAATTATTATTAGGATGCAGTGGCTTTATTAAGAAATGTATATATCTACCTAAAAAATCTGTGGTCTCATCCAACGATATCCATAGTTTCTCATTTTTATTATTTTCATAAATAGTATTAATTTTGTTCTTATAAAACTTATCTAAATAAACTTTACGTAACTGTGATTCATCGGGCACTTTTCTATCACTACAAACACAACAACAAGTACCGCACATATATTTTTGAAAAAACTCCTTGAACGCCGGGTTTTTCATTTGCATCCAGGGAATGTTGCACAGGATCAGGAACTTTATAAGGTCGAAGTAAAACTCCTCATTCGGACGCTTACATTTTCCTTGATGTACTGCGCCTTCGATGTGTCTTGTGATATTGCCTTTATTTATAATTTTCAAGTGGCTCTCACACTTCCAGCAATATAGAGATCGGCTAGCATTATCGTAAATTAGCTCGGGTTGACCGATTATCCACTTTTGTACTGTTTCAGCCTTGACGTTTGCGCCAGCCATGTTTTAGTGAAAGATTCTCCTAAAACAATTAAAATGTTGCTAAAGTGATATTTGTTGAAACTAGCAGTTAACTAACCTGAACAGTTTTCAGTTTATAATTTTATTTAGAAGAGCAATTATGCGTATGCACAACCCGGGTTCCGAGAGAACGATACATAAACGTCTAGTAAATCAACTTTTACATATTACAATTAGTTACAATATGTATTAAAAACAAATAATGATTTATCGCGTGAATAGGAAGATTATCAATCGTATATGAGACTAAAAATGTTAACATTACTCTTTAAAAAAAGGCCTAAAACATACTTATATAAGAAAATTATTAAAGCTTACCTGAGGCGAAATAACTTGAAGTAGAGATACAATTTAAAAACAAATCGATGTCCGTAGATACAAGCCAAATTCGTCGTTTTAAGAAGGTACCAGAAATCAGTAAACAAGCCAGGGTGAGATTATTATTTACACAACACAGGAATTTCACAAATTAGGAGCGCACTCTACGAACCGAGGTAAGCGAGTGAGATACCTGGAACACAGCGCGCGCGCATTGTTCTAACAAACACCCAATGAGTCATACAAGATACTTGCTTCTGATTGGTCGTTGCGTGCGGTCAATGCGTTGTGAACATAGATGAACATGAGATAAAGAAGTGAGATGTAGTAAGATGAGAAGAGATAAAGAAGCTGTCTAAGTTTTGTCTCATACTGTCAAGCGTCATTTCTAATTCAACAGTAAGGGTCAAAATACGGTGAACTATTCCAAGTTATTTTTGTATAAAATAATATACTGATTTCTTTCACCATTAGCTAACACTGGTAGCGTAGATTGATATTATTAATACGTTTTTCACCTTAAACACAAATTCGTGCTAATTTCAAAATTCCGGAACAAATATCACAATAAATATGAAGTTTCGGTATTTTGGAGGCATATCCATATTATCCTCTACGTTTGACGTCAACGACTTTAAATCAATCTACCTACTCCGACCTCTGATTACAACTCTATTTAGTTTTTATTTTCTAACTGGATTTATTCAATTGGTTCTTAAACCATAATAGAAGACTTTTTTTAAATCTCTCTTTTATATCTGTTCTAATTCTAAGAAGAGCTTTTAGGTACAGATTACCTAACCTTCTTAACTAGCTCTTCAAGTTAGTATGACTAATTTGTTATCAACTCTACGTTGATTGGAGCGGCTAACAACTCCATAAAAATAAGCCCTTGTTATTAACTATCAACACTGAAGTTGTTCGGAGCGGCTAACAACTCCATAAAAATAGGCCCTTGTTATTAACTATCAACACTAAAGTCGATTGGAGCGGCTAACAACTCCATAAAAATAAGCCCTTGTTATTATCTATCAACACTGAAGTTGATTGGAGCGGCTAACAACTCCATAAAAATAAGCCCTTGTTATTATCTATCAACACTGAAGTTGATTGGAGCGTTAACAACTCCATTATAAATAAGCCATTGCTAAAAATGTTTATATTCTTCATCTGATCAATGGTTTTCGACGAGAGCGGCTAACAACTCCGTAAATAAGCCTAAGTACTGTTATTTATTTATCAGGTCGAGTTGTGATCATTGAATGTGAATCCAACCTGACCTAACTTCGTAAGACGTCGGTGTGAGTGAAAGAAGTATGTAAGTTATGTGAAAGCATTGAGGTAATATGTACTAACGTACTAGAGAAGACGCCACACATCACTACTGTGTTTCGTTCAAGTGCGGCCTACCAGCCGCACTTCACGCAGTTGCTTCCTAGATCTTGAGCGCATAGGTCATTATTTGTTTTTAAACTAAAAAACGTACAAACGCATTAAATAGCCGTCGTATGTTTTACGATATTGGACTAATAATTCAACTAATACGGCGAAGTGCAAAGGAATAACTTTTAAGCGGTGTGTAACGAGATATTCTTTTTTTAATTTAATTCGAACAAAATATTTGGTGGACGCCATGTTGCATCATTTGTCATAAATTCATAATAGACTAAAAATTAAGATGTGACAATTTGTGTAACATGTGTAGGTAGAATTAACTGACGTTTCTTTTTATAGCGGAAAATAATAATCTAACTTATATTTAGAAAAGAACCGACTGTGATTATTAAATGAAAAAAGATAAAACATGAAAGATTTAAAATAATTATTGCATATTGTAAGACATAATTTGTTACATTTTGTTTATTTAAAGTTTCCACGTTTAGGCCGTAAAGATAGGGTAAAATAGATAAAATTTGTCCAAAACAACCGCAGTGAAGAGACCTGCACCCTAATTGCGTAACACATGATCAATCATAATCGGTTTCATTTTGATAGTTCAACAATATTCATTGCGTTACTTTCGTTGTTGAGCAGACAAATTTGTCAAACATATGAAGCAATGGATGAGCAATCTGTTTCAAAATGATTCAGATTATGATTAATCGTGCTTTACGCAATTAGGGTGCTGGTTTCCATCCAATTATACTTATGTATGTTCGTTGCATTTTCGCGAAGAGAATAAATGCTGCTGTACCTTGTGTTGATGTAAGTAACAATAATGGAAATAAGACTGTTTCAAGACGGGTAACAAAATATTATTTCAAAATTATTATTATATTATATATTACAACAAAAACTAAAGTTTGTTTTACTTTACTAAGGTTAATTTAATTAATAATAAGTAATGAAACAAAAGTGCGAATGAAGCTTGTTAGGTATAAAGCTATGTCACTTCTGTTCTGTAGTCAGTCAGCAGTTTAGTCTATATGAGCGAAAACTTGCTGCAGAACGTTGAACGAAACGCGTAAGCGCCATGAAAATCCTGGCGCTTCCGACCTTTTGGTCGCGAGAAAACGACACCATAGAAGCGTTCTAGCGCTGCGTATTTATACTGTTTTGTTAGACGACTAATTATTGTTTCAGCGCTGCAGCGAACTTTAGTTTAAACTCTTGTCAAATGGAACATGTCCTTTGCTTAGGATAGCTCCTCTAGTACGATAGTAGATATTACCTCAATGTGTGAAAGTTGTTTTATTTAACCTTACAAAATTTTTGTTTTAGGCCAAAAACATTCTCAGGGTCGATGGGGAAATATAGTATCTGTTTATTACAGATACTGTACTTACGCTTCTTTTTCATTCATCCACATCATCTATGTTTTATTATCCTCTTATGACTTTCTTACATTATTATATTTTGCTCTTTGTTTTCTGTGTTAGCACTCTGCGAATCGGTCTTAAACGATTTGTCTATATAGAGTTACCTGATTTTACATTAGAATTTTCCATCTTTTACATAATAATATTCTTGTTATGACATTTAAGTCAAGGGTATTTCTATGATTTAGTGCAATTCTGACAGAAATGTGAGAAAATTTTCAATTCCTTATTTTCAACTTTCACGAGAATTGGTATCAAGAACATAAACTATTTATGTAATTTATACAACATTATACGCATTACATAAGTAGATATTGACCGATGAAATTCTGTACTGCTGATAGTAATGAAAACAGTGGAGTTGGTAATGAAATTGGAGACTAAGGTAATGAAAAAAATTTACTGGTAATGAAACTGGAAACTAAGGTAATGAAAAAAAATGGCTGGTAATGAAATGAGTCTAACATAAATAAAAAGAAATGCTGGATTATATCATTAGATGAAGTAAATAAAATCTCGTAAGTTTTACACAATCAGAGTTTATTCTTTAAAACATAACAAAAAAATTATATTCAGTCTCCTATCACAAATCAAAAAAGTTTCGTTATCTAATCAGTCATGTCTTACTTAAGAAGGTACGAGTTGAATTAAATATAAAATTATAATTACATAATGTAACGTAATTATATAAATTATGAAACATAACTATCCTGCCTAATAATATCTGCTAAATAACATACTTATTCAAAATCACTAAAGTTATAGCAAGCTATTGTTTCTTGTTGTAACATATTAAAAAACACATACGTTTTTTTTAATTGCAGTTATGTCATATCGCTAAAAATATTATTTTAACAGGGCAGATAATCTCTCTTATGAATACAAAATAAAAAAACATTTAACAAAAAAAAGCCACAAGTATGCTCAAAAAAAAAACTTCTTAGTTCTACATTCCTAACAATGTCAATTCTTTGGGTTTGGTAAATTAAAAAATATTTTCATCATCAGAATCATCAAAAAATGAGGTAATGCGTGATTTTTTCTTTACAATTTTGACTTCTTCACCTATGTTTCCTCCACTGCTACTATCATCTGAATGGTCAAAAAAAATTGTCTTGACTTTTCTATCCTTTTTCTGTATTTTTCTTACATTGTCACTTTCTGAAATATCATCGGGATTATTTTGTTCTTTTCCTTGTTCTTTTATGGTGACTTTTCCAGAAACAAACTTTTGAAAATCAAGTTGAAAATTGGTATTATCTGTTTTCTTCATTTCATTGCCAATAAAAGAAGTGTTGGCCCAATGTACTTTTACGTCAGATAGTATGGTGATTTTGTTATTATTTTGGGCTCTATTTGATGAATTTTTCATATTTTGCGGTGCTTCAGTAGTGAATCTGTTCAGGAATTGATTAGTAGGGGTAGGTGTTCGAGAATTTGTCACTTCTCGAAGGACTTCGTTCGTCGTGTTTTCGTTTAAGAAATCTTGTAGATGTTCAGAATCGACATTTTCATAAAGACAAGGTAAGTTCATAAATCCAAGATGGTAGTTATGTGAACATATTTCACCGTTTTCACACAAGAAACAACTTAGTTTTCGGAAGGTTATTCGAAGCCTGTTAGATGACCAAAGCACTTGATGCACAGACATCGTTCCACGAAATCCTTGAACCGACGAGGGAAATTTTCTGTCTTCAATATCTTGCTCTGAGACAGATAGAAGTTTGACATTCTTTACCTTGACTTGAATGAGCTCCCAAAAGTCTTGCATTGTGCCAATGTCATTACCAAATTGTACGATTTTATCTGCGGTTCTCTTCAGGACAGCACCAACTCCATCTGGCGCTCCTTTGCCGTGTCCAGCCTCTAAATAGTTCCAGGTTATAAAGTTTAACTCTGGAAAATCCTGTTGCAGTTGACTAATAACGAAGAAAATGTAGCGATTCCTATATTGACTTGAAGGGCTGTCAGATACGAAATGTACTGTATCTATCAGAGGTGATATTTCTCTTACATAACCTAATAGTGGTATGAGATGTGCCCATATAGCACTTGCGTCATGTCTATTACATTCGCTGATACTGCAAACGCTGTATGACTTCATGATTCCAGTTTCTGGATCAATTAAGTACGCAACCGCAGTATGCAACGTTATTTGCAATCGACTGCCGCCGAAATGATAGCTTTGTATCTCCTCATTAAATTTGACAGAGTAATTTTCGGAAAAATCAATGTGTAGCATAACCTCCTTGGTAGTCATTGTCGCTTTCAGAGATTTAATGCTCTTGTACTGGACAACGATGTTAGTACAATGATTAAAGTATGATTTTAGAGAATCTTCCAATTTTTTAATAACGTTTCGTGGGTAATCTTGTAATCGAGTTTTTACGGTAACAATTTTTGTTTTATCTTGTCCTTTGACATTATAGGTTTCTTTTTTTGCGCACCACTGATAATAGTTTATTTTCTCTTCATTGCTAAATTCTTCATAGTTAATTACTCTGTTTCGACATACCTCACATGTTCGATTTAAGCATTCTTCATTGTGTATATCACAGCACAAGCTTTCCAATATAGCAGTTCCATTTGCCTCTTTAGTGATTTTTTTCTTGTTAAGACTTTTGACTAACAAATCAAAATTTACATGTATTTTACAAGCACATGTATTACGATCACATTCTTTAGGGTAGAGAACCCAAAATGGTCGATATTTACAGAACGTAGAATATCCAATATTACTGTTTTGAACGTGCATAAACTTTTTGTGGAGGTTGGTTAATGTGTCTGATAAATATCGTTTTTGTTTTTTTTGTCCATTACGTGTGATAAATTCTTTTTTATCAGGAGAAATTTTAGTATTGCTGTCATCTTCGAAAAAATCTTCTACGTCTTGTTTCATTTTACTCTCTGTATCCATGTTTGATTCATTGCTGTGACATATTTTATTTTTGTCTCGTACTGTAAATTTCGACGCTTTACCTAAAACCTTGTGCTTCTTGAAACGGTCTTTGTCCCTCATTACTATATCGCTAAACTCTCGTTTTTCTTTCTTTCTTAAAACTTTAAATCCATCTCTTAAATTGTTCGATATGATTTCTCCAAATAATATTTTTTTCTTTACTTCTTCTCGTTTGTCTTCGTCTATTGATTTTATCAAATTATCCACTTTCTCGCCTGTTGATGGCTGTTGTTGGTTTGCTTGTATTCTTCGTTGTTTATTTATTTGCCTTATCAACATTTTTTTCATTGCATCCTTTTCTTTAATAACTTTTTCCTTTTCCTGTTTCAGTTTACCAATCTCTTTCTTGTAACTATAACGAAGTCTTCTTATTAACTTATCCTTTTTTTGACACCGTTTGCAGTTTATGTTAGACACCTCTACTGATTGGTGTGATGGCCCTTCTAATGGGTCTTGTTCAGCTACATTTTCTTCTCTATCACTTGTTGGAGGCGAATTAACAATCAGCATCTGTTGTATTACCCTTTCCTTTTTCTTTTTCTCTAAATAACGCTTACTATTTTCGTTCCATTTTTTTCTTTGAAGTCTTTTTTCCCTTGGTGTCATTTTAGCCACAGATTTTATTTTATTTTGTTCTTTTCGTTTCAAGTATCTCTGTCTCTCTTTTTCCTTCTGAATTGCATATTTCTCGGGATCGTTTTTAATTTCCTCGTATTTTTTCCTTTTATGCAGCCTAGCTTGAGCAAGCTTTTCTTCGCGAGTTTTTTTAGTTTTAGTTTTAGCCATACTTGTTTCCTGAAAAGGATAATATTTGTTAGAAACCCAATTATGAAATCTTATATTAGACTATAACATTTTAAGCGGACACCGGTGTCCGCTTAGAATTAGAGATTACTGTCATTAGAGACACAATTGAAAGACAATAAATGTGCGGACACCGGTGTCCGCTTAGGATTTGACAGTATAATAGGGTTGAATAGAATATCACATAGAATAATATGAAAAATTCATTACCTTCATTTTAGTCTCATTACTCTCACCTTCAAAGCTGAAGGTAATCGATGGTAATGAAAGTGAGGGTAATGAATTTTTCAAACTGTTTTTTATTTTACTCTGCAATTAATCGATTACGGTACATAATGATAATAATAAACATGAACATACATTATAACAATTGCCTTAAGACTAAAAGTATGAAAAAAATACAACTACTTACGTCAAAAATCCGCTGAACGTAATGAAACCGAAATTGGTTGAAGCGCGTAGTTGTCGAAATTTTTTAACGGTCGCGAAAAAAATGGCGCGCGTCCTGCCCCGTTTGTTGTTGCTGGCTGACTGACCGGCAAGTGCGGAGGCGGGAGGGGGTGCTCGATCCAGGGACGATGATATACAGAACGATGTTTGACATTTCAAGATAGGCTGAAGGTAATGTAATATTTTTTACGACAAATTGTTTTTATCACAATGTATTAAAATAATAACAATATTATATCTTGCAAAATCATAATTCATTTCCTTATGATGTACTTGAGGTTCCTCAAGTACCAATTCGCAGCATAAACCTCTACGTATAATTAAATTTTAAAAAAATTCTAACTCGTCGCAACAAAGACACTGAGGGTAATGAAATTTAAGCAACTAAAATATTATTTTGAGTCATTAAATCGTCATGATTAATTTAAATTCTTCTTGGCATTAAAAGTTAGGCTACCCAATTATAGATAAAAAATATTGGTGGGCTTTTAGGATGTTTAGATTCGCCAAAATATTCACGGACATGTGATTTGCACAAAATCAGAGAAGTACCCTCAAACGTGTCAAACTGATGTCTACTTATTCTTTTAATTATCTATGCAGTCTATTCAAAGAAGGTTGTATTAGGATTGTACTTACTAAAAATAATTTTATATCGTTTTGGATAGCCTAAATTTGGTTTTTCTATGTAACTACGTTGTCTACTAAATAAGGAGATTCTAAATTATAACTATAAGATTCTTAAACGCACTCTCGGTTTGTATGAAGGAGGTTTTATACGTCTTGGCCGACTAAACTGACAGATGAGAGTAGGTATGGCTAGAAAAAGAAAAAAGAGGAAAGAATTTGGAATGTCAAAAAGAAAGAGAGCTGAGGAGTGATTGAAAGAGGGAGAGATGGATTTGGGAAGCCAACTGACTGATGGTTTGCCTTGTAACTGAAGGCAGGAGACCTATTCTTGTGAGTTTCTTCTGCTGCACGAAACTAATATCAGTGCTACTAATTATTGAAACAATGTCTGGAGCCACGGAGCTGCATTAGACGCCTACACGTATCCGCATCCCTGAACTCCTATACCTTGCCACTTCCCTGGACGCCTACACGTCGCCACATTCCTGGACATCTACACGTCGCTGCATCCCTGGACGCCTACTCGTCACCGCATCCCTGAACGCCGAAACGTCACCGCACCCTTGACGCTATATCTAGTGACCTCTGCTGTCCTCCTCATCTCTCAATAGAGTGCGTTTCCCTCTAGGCAGGTACCTTTTTACAGCTCCTCTGTTTTTTATTCGCTGTATTAAATTTAATTTGTCTGTTCTATTTCAATCCTTTTATTTTTTAAGGACAGGTAGACACGACAACACACGGGTGCAAACTTTAATAGGTTTGTACGGGCTACCGGAGTTTTAAACAGATTCTGCCTATCTTTGAAGTGATTTATCACAAGTATCACGGGTTTTGTTGTGCATGTGCTATAAATGTCTTTTAAAAGATTTTTTTCCAGTATTAAAGGCAACATTGCACATACAGTTAATCGATATTAAGTTTCCAGTCTTAATAGATGGGTAGTGCTGAGAAACAATATCAGTGCGAAGCTTCAAGACGTTGATATTGTAGTTTTTTCTAAGAATATGGCAAACTAGTTGAAAAAATTGAAATATATAGCGCCCGCTAGAAAGAATACTTCCTGGCGGTGACACGTTGATAATTGTTTTCTGCGAAGTATTTATAGTCTTTTTTTTATAATTAGTGTATTATTCCGTACATTTTTTGGACATATTTTAGACACTACATTGAAGTTTGTACAAAGTCATTACATCGCTAGAAAGTATGACACAATAAAATATAATCTACACCATTCGTTAATTAAAATTCTTATTATAGAAACGCGAACTGCAGCAACACAATAGTGTAGTTAGCTAGTAGAGCCATCAGACTCAGCTGCAACGCCACGTCCGCGTAGAACAGGCCACACACACGCATCTTGCTGAACGATGCTCGATGTAACCGCAGCACGTTCTTGCACAGTTTTCTCTCATCATCTGTAATATTATTTGGTCAATTATTTATAGCATAAGTCGGATAGATACGTACGATCACAAACAGTCTCTTTACATTGTGTAAATTATTTCATAGCCACTGGTCTCAAAACGGTGATGGAAAACATTGTGCGGAAACCGGCATTGAAATATTGTGATGTCCTAGAACCAAAAATTCGAAGACTTGTGACATCAAACAGCCTACATTGGGCCCGCGTGGTGGATTATGCCCCACTCCCTCCCACAGAGAGGAAGCCTGTGTCCCAGCAGTGGGAACAGTATAGACTGATCATGATTATGATGATGAAAGCAAAAGGCGTGCATGATAGGTGACTGAAGACAACGGAGAATGTAAGAAAGTAGCGCTTTTCGCTCACCTTAAGCAATATGGGAGAAGAGTAGTTCCTACTCTTCTCCCATATGGCTTGGGCGAAAAGCGTTATCACGATGATTATGATTCATAGATTAAATTGAGTCCTCTCTAATGATATCACTTTCGTGAATCTTGGCTGTCACCGTCACCTATGCAGTAACTCAGTGTTGAGCTTTTATCGTCCTCGTCCGCCCTTATGCCCACTTTTTTAGTCTGTGCAGAATAAAAACTTCTGCATACAACTACATCTCTATTCGCCATCACTTCAGCACTAAGCCCCTATCCAACATATCGTATTTCAAATATTTCATCCCTCGTTCTTATCGTCGTCATCGTTTCATGGTTCTTCCTGTACTCTTGTAACAATTTAGGTTCATACTATTATCTTTCTCTACTTGAAATTCTATTTCTGCGCCATGATTTGAGTGAAGTTTGAAGTGACAGTATTGAACTGCGCTGTTAAGATTTTGGTCTATATTGGGACGTAATTAAGTCTAATAATAATCATACCAAAGCAATTTGACATCAAAATAACTGCGCAAGTATCCTGAACACTTTGCACAGTTAAGTAGATTTTTTCGCATCGCTGAATGAATATCGTTTGCCACATCAAGTCTTTGAATATCCAACACAATAGAGAAAGCATGAGCGGAGTTGCTGCGTCCTGTAACAAAATTAAAATATGACAAATTCAATTCGAAATACATATTTTACTTCATAAAAAACACACTTGTGAAATTTCAGAAGGATGTTGCACGATTCCAATTGATTACTTATGGAGAAGAGTCGCCAAGAAAATTAACGGGTACTCTAGTTAAAACAAATGGCTTTTACAATATTTTCAAATTACTGTGTTAGTAGGTAATCGATAGCGAAGGCTTGTTAACAAGTACCAGGAACTTAACAAAAAAAAACAAATGGTCTGCATTAATACGAGCCTTCAAAGGGACCTTGACGTTACTTGATAAGATCTCACGACTTCATTAACTCATTAGTCACCTGAATTAGGTGAGTTGTATAGTAGCTGTATTTCCATTGAATTTTAAAAACAAGTGCTTGCCTAATAAGGAAAGAGAGCATGTTAGAAAATAAAATTTAGCTATGAGGGTGATGTTGGTAAATCAGTTAAAGTGAGGAGATCAAATAAAAACTTATGAGAGAAAATATTTTAGTGACAAAGTGAAAACTCTGACAACTGGAGATAAAAATGAAAAAAAATCGTACATCAACCGCAATCAAGATCAGACAAAGAAGAAGAAACTTAAAATCAAATTTGACGATACTCACTATGATATTATTCTTGAAGCTGTTTTTAAATACATCAATAGACACTTTGAAGTACATGAGAGAATGGAAGAATCCTTCAATAATATAGTACAGTATCTGAAAATGTATAAACTTACTTAATAAATATAATTCAACACTGTACTGTGACCGTAAAATATTTATAACAAGAGTTAGAAGAGGGGTATGCATTCGAAAAATATAGGCATAAATTAAATAAAATGATAGGCACCACCACTATCTTATATCTATTCATAGCAAAGTACTTACGAATGGCTGAAAGCAAACTTTATAGATGTCGTAACACTCTAAGATATCAGCATGGGCTTGAAACATTCTCTTACTGAAATTCTCACCACGGATCTCTTCTATTTCAAGGGAATTTAAGACTTGAATATTCCATAACTCAAGTTTACTTTGTAACAATTTATTAACTCGAATGGCATACACGATATTAAAATCGAAAACAGTCACAAGATAACTAACAATAACATAAAACCAAGGAGCATCCATCTGTGTGGCTAAATACGATAAAACTATAAAATAGCAACTGAGACCCATGATAACCATAACCCAACTGCAAATGATAAAATGGCTAAAACTAGTTTCATTATTAAGCACTCTGTGCATTTTTTGAAATATTAAGACAAACTTAATATTATTTTTAGTTTGAATGATCTCGAAGACGAAATTAAGAACAAATCCGAAACAATAGTAGATGCACTCAGTTATGAAGGTGAACACCATAAATTTACTAAGTCTTAGATATTCTTTGTAACAAACTAGCATATAGGTTCGGAATATGTACAAAGAAATAAATACTATAGCTCCAATTATTGAATAGACATTGAGGATGATATTGTTAGGAGTTATACAATTGTTTTTGATGTGATATTTTGGAGTAAATGAAAAGAATTTCATCAGATTCAAAGGCCTCAACATTAACTGCACATCTTTGTCCACCATCTTATTCAAAACACCTTCCACTGGATTACATGTTTCGATGTTTCGGAAGCTCTTGATTTTTAAATGACACACGTTTGATACCATCGTAGTTAATACATGTATTAACTGCGCATAAAATTGAAATAATTCTTTGTGAACGGAATGAATTGTGTCAATTACTGTTATAAATTTACTTTAGTCTATGTAAATATCGGTGAGTACCTAAGTAATGTAATTATTGTAAGTCCTTCCAACACTTCTGGGCAGGGCACGGGTCAGTAGAGCAATCTCCATCCCGTCAAAGACTTATAACGATTACTATTGCTGACGTCAGCGCATTCGAGTCCAAGCTGATCAGATTAGCTGATTAAGTAGTGGAACGTCAGCTGACTACCACTGATAAGCGACAATGACAGCTATGTAATGAGGCAGCCGCGTTTGGTTGTATAGTGCGTGAACGGAACAATATCGAAAATAGATACCTGGGAAAGATAGGCAGAATCGCATGTTCCAGAGCAAAAGAGGTGGGTTTATAGAACGTGAGAGCGACCCGAACAAAATGTGATGGACGTGTGCCACCCGGATGATGCCGCCACGAGTGCATTTTGGCGAAGCATTTGGTCGGTGTCCGTCTATCACGTAGAGACAGGCTAGATGCAGGATTGTCGGGACGACATGGCATGGCACGCGCTGGCAGAGTGTGCCGCTTGGGAGGAGCCGCGCCGTGCCCTCATCTCAGGAGGCAGCGACCTGTCGCTGCCGGCCGTTGTTGACTCAATGGTTGACAGCAAGGAGTCCTGGGACGCGGTGGTATCCTTCTGCGAAGCAGTCATTTTGCAGAAAGAGGCTGCGGAGAGGGAGCGGAAGATTGCTTCCGCTAACCCGATCTGCAGCAGATGCACCGGGCGCCGGCAGAGGGTAGACAATGCCCTCTTCCAGCCCCCTAAATGGGTCTAGGGGTACGGGTCCGGGGTTATCCGTTGCCGGGATTTCTTTGGACCCGAGATGGCGGCGCGTAGTGTTCCACGTGCGCCTATCTATGACGTACGGGGAGAGTTTCACACCTCACTCCCCCCTAACGTGAGGTTGCCCGCAGAGGCGGGCCGGCACTAGCCGGGGATCGCGGAAGTCACACTAGTTCCCGTGATCCCCGGTGCAAGTGTGAGATGGAACACCGGGGTGGTTTTAGTCAGTAAGAGTATGACAGACCCCTCCGCCCTCCCCGGGGCGGAGGACATCCATGAGGATTTCCCCGTGATCAAAAAAAAAAGGTGGACTTTCTGTATCTCCCATACCTACTCGTGGGAATCATATGGATATCGAATTTAAAAAAATGTGGAGAGGTTGCCGATCGTGTTGGTCAAGCGGATGAGTATGGGCGCAATGTCGGATTCTGACACTGCATCCGAGAAGATGGCGAGCGTGGCGAGCGTGAAGTCGGAGCGCTCGCGAGCTGAAGGGAGGATGACCGGGCGTCTCTTCAAAGAAAAGAGGAAGCGTACGCAACGCTCCCATAACGAGGAAATCCTGCCGGCCGCTAAGGTGCCAACGAGCAGGAGCAGGCGAGGTCGCGTGGTGGCGAATGAACCGTCAGCTCGTTTGCCGGAGCGGGATCATTCCGTGGCGGTATCACTGCCCGATACACCTCCTCCAGTGGAGCACGCGGAGAGTGTGGAGAGTGTAGACTCCGGGGCAAAAATGTCAGACCTCAGAGAGGGTTTAATGCTGGGGTCCAACAAGGCTGAGGCCAATGCTGCAAAGCGGGCGCAGCGCAAAGCTGTAGTGGCTGACAAGGTCAGCGAGTTGGCCCGTCAAGCGCGGGAGCGGTGCTTAACCCGGATGGCTGCCGGGGGGAGCGTTTCGGCAGTACCGCTCAGTCGTCAAGCTTTGGACGGCGTGGATATCGTCCTGAAGGTTGTCGCCGGATTGAGCAACCTGAAGGGCACCTTCACGCGCGCTTTAAAGGAGGTGGCTGACGCCATCAAGGAGGCCGTTGAGGTCCTCCTTAGTCGTTCGAGCACGGAGGAGATGGCGAAGCTATAGGAGGACAACTGCCATCTCCAATCCGAGTAGGAGGACCTCAAGCGGCAGTTTGCCACCCAGAGGGCAGCTCCTCGGGCTACTCGGGTCTCAGCTGGAGGCTATCGAGCCGAGGCTGCTCCCGGGCGAAACCTACCGCCAACCGCTCGCTGCGGACAAGCGGAGTTTGGTTGGCCCCACCAAAGCGGGGTTAACGGTGGCGGCGGCTGAGCCGACTGGATCTGGGAAGAGGGCCAGTAAGCCTGCGAAGGCCGAGCCGGCGCCCACTTTCCGGAGGGCCACTCTCCCGACGACCGAGTCCGTTCCCACTTCCCGGACGGCCGGTCCGCTGGCGACCGCTCCCGGGCCCCCCACGGAGGCCTGGACAACCATCGTCAAGAGCGGCCGCAAGAAGAAGTCTCTTAAAAACAAATTCAACGAAATTGATATACTAACTCTGCCTTCTCTTTTATATCCTAGAAAATATCTTGTATGTTCGCAAAAACTTAGGTCTTTTCAAAAAAAGATGCGATTTCCATAATTTAAATACACGTAGTAAAGATGAAATTGTGATTCCAAAATTTAGATTAACTAAAACTAGCAAGTCATTTCTAGTAAACAGTATCCGCTTCTATAACAAGTTGCCAAAGTCGGTTACAGAACTTAGCGATGGAAAGTTTAAAACTCACATCAAACGTGTCCTTATCAAAAAAGCATATTATAAGATAAAAGACTACGTTGAAGACAGGGAAGTTTGGCATTAATTCCTTCTGCACATGTGGCTCTGGTACCTCAATAACAGCATAACTTTGTGAGAGTCTATTAACTGCTTCCAAATTACAACGTTAATTTTTAATATTTTATTTTTTTACACTTTGACATATTCTCGTCATTTTTGACATTATACATCGCTTTAAATATCAACTATTTATTAGTGATTCTCATGCAAATCATATCACTTTGTTTAAATAGGTTGATCTTACTAATGTAGATTATTTTACATATTGTGAATGGGAGAAAATTGTAGGCCTTACAGACTAGATTTATAGAAGATTTTCTATTCTTTATTTTCATTCCTCTAAGTACCTGGTACTTATTGACAGGCCTGCACTGTCATACTACATACCTATTATACTGTAATTTCCGTGCCTGGGGTAAATAACTTGATAATTCGACTAGCATGATTTTTTTTAATTAGCTAAAACGCTTTCTACGTATATGAATTAATATGAACAAAAAAAATCACTTCGGAATCTGCATTAGTTTTGTAGAAATTGTCGCCGTAACTGATTTGACATCTTTCACATTAACGTGTTTATTTTGACAAAATCACATATCATATGTTATATACTTAAAAAACTAAAATTGATATGTTATCTTATTAACTTATGCAATATAAACAGAATTAGAGAAAGATATTGACATCTTAAGTAATACACTTATTAATTTTTCAAAACCGTTAAACTTATTTTGAGAAGTCGAGATGTCAAGTTATTCACGCTTATTAAGTGAAATATTTTAGTTGACATTTTTTTATATCAAAATACGGACTGCTAATAAATATTTAAAACACATTAGACATCTTTAGCTATCAAACTATCCCCAACTAAGGTTGTGTGCTCTATATGTAATAATAGTAAACAAACGTCAATTAGTCAGTGGCACGCACGCAACGGTGCAAGTATTAGAACCTTATTGTTTTGTTTATGTCTCATTGAGAAAGTTTCGTGATTCTTTTGATTGATTTATTTTTGTGTTTTAATTAATATAACGTATGTTGTTGTTTGATTATAATTTGTAATGGAGCACTAGGAAAATGTAAGTAATCAGGTTAACTTACCTAAGGTACAAAAAATAGGTATTTTTTGTACCTTAGGTAAGTTAACCTGATTACTTACATTTTCCTAGTTTTTATACTTGATATTTATTGTTCAATGTTTACTTAATTATATAACATTTATCTACTAATACTTACGTGAGTCTGTATTATAATCTAATACTATTTTTTTCTAGAATTCAGAGCTTGCTGCATTAATGGCTTGGTAACGCAAGTTAGCTTTAGTTAGCGTCAGCTTTGGTCCTTTAACTTAACCATACATGATTTAGCAAGTAACAATGCAACATGTTACATGTGCGACGAAACGATTAGAGCTCGAGGAGCAAACCAAATTGCATCTTGTTTATGGCATTTTTGTAATAATCTGCCATCAGATGTCAAGGAACTAATTTTTTATTCCGACACTTGTGGCGGACAAAATAAAAACAACATAGTGGCTATGATATTTTTATTTTTACTAAGCAGTCATCCAAATATAGAGAAAATTAACCACAAATTCCTTTTAAGTGGACTTACACACATGGAGTATGATTCTAACTATGCTTTTATAGAAAAGACCAAAAAGAAAACACAGATGAAAATTAACCACCTGAATGATTGGGTGCAACTAATAAGGACATGCAAAGTTTCGAAACGATTCAACGTTGTGGTGATGATCTTAAAAGACTTTTTTGATTTTGGTGAATTGAAATAAAAAAAGGACCCTTTTCTATAAAAAAGTAAATGATTCAGGCAAAAAAATTCTAAGGCAAGCAATAAAATGACTTCAATATAATAAAATTTGTATAGGGAAAATACAATTCAAGGAGTGGCTAGCCCCTGAAACTGAAAAAAAAACAAGATCCTCAATAAACTCATTTAAATTAAGCTAAATTTCAAACGAGTCATTGCCAATCAGTGCAGAAAAGAAAAAAGATTGAATGAATATGATTGAATTAATTGATGACGTGTTTAAGAAGTTTTACATAAATATTAAATCTGTCAATGATATACTTGCATCGTTTGACCCAGACTTCAACAATCAACTCAGCCTATCGCAGTTCACTCCTGGACATAGGATTGCATTCAACGGTATACGTGGTGATCTTCTAAGATGGTTCCCTTAATACATCTCTAATAGGACTCAGATGGTTGTGATAAATGGTTTCATTTCCAGCACCCTAAGCGTTACTTCTGGAGTGCCTGAGGGCTCTATTTTGGGACCTCTTTTATTTATCATATTTATTAACTTATTTATTTTATTTTGTTTACCTGTAATTTATAAAATTCTTACTATCTTACCTACATCAAAACTAAAGGTGTGTACAAATAAATACAAAAAAAGGACACTTAGGCGTCGAAGTATTCGTCCGCACCGCTGTCATCAGGAAACGTGCCCAGAAGACTGGCAGCATTGCCACATTGAATGGCAACGCTATATCTTTGGCCAAAGAACAACCCAGCCCTCTGGTCACGTGAAGCGTCAACCAGCCGGCGAGAAGTTTCCTTAAAGAGGAGACGTGCACCCGGGCCCCATGACCCGAGCGTTTTGACCCCAAACGGCTCAAAACTGTAGTTACTCATAAGGTTACAGTATTTACGCCGCTTGGGGGTCTCAGCAACTGCAGCAGCGGCGCCAGCACAGCCCGCCGTGCTAGGGAAATGAGATGGCGCAAGCGTGTTGACACAGGTTGCGTCCCACACCAGAGGTCTACCCACCTTCCAAGGCAATAACGTCATGCCGTCTGGTTTCTTCCCATCGTCACGTACCAAGCCGTTTGGTTCTAATACCGCCGGTACGCCGGTAGTGACAAGGGCTCAACGAATAATATCGTTGATGCTGGCGTGGCGTGCTATGCGACCAGCGCTCCAGCAGCAGGCCATGGTGTGAGACCGTCGACAGCTTCACCGCAGTTACAGCGATTCGGAGCAACACAAGGTGCGCCCAAGCAGAGACACGTAGCGAGCCGAAACGATGAGTCATCCATCATAGTACCTGTTTGATGCAATCATTGCAATCGACCACGTTTGCTAACCTAGCAATCCAATACGGTCGCACTAAGTGCGCCGCGAGCTCAGTGCATTACGAACAGAAACCGGGTGTATCCATTTCCATCATTTTATTCATTTAGCGACAGCTTAGCGTAAACGTTATATTGTTAGCTCTCAGCAATAAACCTTTTAAAGTTATTTGAATGCTTAACTTAGCAGCGTAACGAATCCCACCAGGTAACACTTAGGTCGCGCCCCTACATTTTGGTCCTTCGAGCGGATTCAAGACCTTCGCGGTCGAATTTTAGTTTATCGGGACTGACGGTTCGTGAAGTGAACTTGAACTGAACTGAATTGGTGACACCTTGTATTGCAGTGTTTCTTAGCTTAGCAGTGACTAGTGGTTACCTTAGCAGCGAGACTTTAGGAGTGATTTTAGCGACAGTACATTGAGTTGGAGTGCTCTTTATATTTTCTCAGCGATTTCAGCAAGAGCGGTGCTCGGGGAGTAGTGTTCCAGCAACAGTTAGTTCACAGCTCACACTAGTGACACCATCGGATCACTGACGTGGGGAGCAAACCTCGTTAGATTAGCAGCGACAAAGGATTCTTCCAAGTAAGATCGTTCAATTTTCTAACACAAGCAGCGAGTTGGAGAAAGCCTTTATTTTCTTCAATCCGAGATTGCGGAGGGTATTAGAAAACTCCTCGTCAATTTTAAAAAGGATAGCGTAGAGCGTAAGACGTTAGATTACTGTAAGCGTAAACTCGAGTAACTTGAGAAGTACTGGAACGGTTTTCAAGTGAATCATGAAAAGATTCTTCCTTTCGAACAGACAAATCATAAATATTTTACCATGTCTGAATTTGAGAGTACGAGTCAGCATTATTTAACAGCTAAAGAGCTTATTAGTAAATATAAGAAGAGTTGATGCAACAAGAGCAGAAATCACCGTATCTTTCTCAACCACCCCAGCGAGAGGCACCCGGAACATCAGCACGTCAGCCGGTACTGCCAGCAACAACAACAGCAACTCCGACCTTCGAGTCAAGAGGGTCCAACAGCAAGCTTGACGATGTGCTTCATAAGCAGTCGGTAAATTTAAAAGCGTTTCTTACAGCAGTCGACAATATTGATTTTGAAACTATTGTTGACAAGTGGGAGTTCGAAGACGCTCTTCGAACCCTGCATAGTCGGTGGGCTACCATTGATAACCTTCATTGGGAAATCATTGGTGAATCAGGGGAAGATGTAGCAGGAGATTATGACTATAACTTCACCAAGCACGAGCGAACTTTTAACAGCTTAAGAAAAGCTGTTAACTCAAAAATGTGATCAACATCTTTTCGGGGGAAATCTACTCCTCAAATGGATATTCCTGAATTTACAGGCCATTATCAGCAATGGATGTCTTATCAGGATTTATTCAGCGAAGTAATCCACAAGAACAACGCATTGTCAAACGCTCAGAAAATACAAAACCTTAAAGGCAAGTTAAAAGGCGAAGCCGAGCGTTTGATACAGCACCTTTCAATCAGCACCGATAACTATAACGTTTGTTGGGAGATTCTAAATCATCGATTTGATAACAAGAGGATTATCTTTACAGCGCACGCCAATATGTTCCTGAATATTCCCAACATACAGCAGCAATCGTTTTCAGCCTTTAAAAAGATGCATGACACCACGTTAGAGAGTCTTCACGCCATCAAAAATCTAGGTGCGGATATTAGCACGTGGGGCCCTCTAATTGCGCATATTATGTCGCAAAAGCTGGACAGTGAATCTTATTCCGAGTATATAGACTCGTTACAGAATCCTAGAGAGCTGCCAGTCCTACAAGAGTACCTAGACTTTCTAGAAAATAAATTCACTAGTCTAGAAACATCTCGTCGACGACAAGACACCATGCAAAAATTGCAGCAATCTCAACAACAAGCGGAGTCTTCAAAACCATTTCCAAACAATCGAAAATTCAGCACTAATCATAAATCGAACGATAATAATTGGAAGAACTCAAAAGAAATGCACGTGCATTAAATCAAATGCCCTCATTGTTTTGCAGTGCATAAATTATACAATTGCGCAAAGTTTCTCCAAATGCCGAAGGAAATGAAACTTAAAACCCACTGAAATGTTGTTTTAATTGCATTTTTAATCACAATGGCAACAAATGCCATTCCAAGAAACGATGACTCACGTGTTCTGGTAGGCATCATACCTTATTGCATGATTGTTTTGCTTTTGGCCAGCAAAATAATACGAATGATGAAAATCTTAAGCAAGAAGAGCAATCAAAGCAAAGCAGCGGCAAAGGTGTTCACGCATCTCAGCAAAATCTCACTGAGATTCTTTTAGCTACAGCGTTAGTGAGGGTGACAGCAGCAGATAGCACGCAGCTTGTCCTGAGGCCTCTCATTGATCAGGGCTCACAGGTATCGTTGATTACAGAGAAGGCAGCCTAAAGTTAGGTTTAAAACGACAGCATTTTTATGGAGCAGTTTCCGGAATAGCAGAAAAGGAATCTAACTGTACTGGCAAGCTAAGCATTATTTGCCAGTCTATGTATACTAACTTTAATTTCCATATGGATGTTTTGATTATGAAAAGTCTAATAAAAAACTTACCAAATCGATCATTTGAAAAGCCTTCGAGGTCGCATTTGGAACATATTAATTTAGCGGATCCAGAGTTCAATACAAGTCGTCCAGTGGACTTGTTACTCGACGCAGATGCCTATGCTCTTATCATGCTAGATGGTTTGATAAGAAGTGCTGAGTCGTCTGTGCCCTTAGCTCAGCAAACACAGCTAGGATGGTTGCTGTGTGGAACCGTAAAGCCAGTTCTATTGTAACGTCATCGTAAATAATATAGCGGATATTCATAAATTTTGGCAAATTGAGGACATTCACGAGCAAAATGAAATATCAGCGGAAGATCAGGAATGCGTCGAATATTACCTAATAACGACAAAACGTCTAGAAAGCGGTCGTTATGAAGTTAGGTTGCCGATGAAGCAGCGAGCGAGCGAAAAGCTAGGATCGTCAAAGGAAATAGCGCTAGCGCAATTAAAGAATCTCGAGAAAAAGCTTAGCAGACAACAATCTTTAGATCAGCAATATAAGCAATTCTAATTCTTAAGTGAATATGAAGAGTTGGGGCATATGAAATTAGCGACTCTTAGCAGCGACGGAATAGAGTGTTTCTTACCTCATCATGGGGTTCAGCTAGCGGAATCCTCCACTACGAAGTTACGTGTCATATTTAATGCATCCGCAAAAACCTTTTCGGGACATTGTCTCAATGATATCATGCATCGTGGACCTAACTTGCAGCAAGATCTACAGGCACTGTTACTTAAGTGGAGACAACATCGTTACGTATTCACTGCCAATATCGAAAAATGTATCGGCAGATACTACTTAGCGAAGTGGATGAAAAGCTTCAACAAATCTTTTGGAGAGCTCAGACTAGACAGCCAATTAGAGCATACCAGTTAACGACAGTGACATATGGCACGAATTCAGCTCCTTTTTTGGCGATAATGATCCTTCGAAAGCAGCGGACGAGAAGAATAACTTTCCTACAGCAGCAAGAATAATACTAGAAGATTTCTACATGGATGATCTGGAACGGGCGCTCATACTATCGACGAAGGGAGAAGCAGCATATCAGAACTTAATTCGTGTCTAAGCAGCGGCGGCTTCTTGCTGAGAAAGTGGCAGCAAATGAGACGAAGCTATTAGAAGAGATAAATTCATCGCAGGAAAATAATCTTAGCAGCTTAGCTGGCGTCCCCATATTGAACTGACTGCCACCCGAGTCAGGAAACTAATATGGGCGTTTAAGAGACTTCGACAGGTGTGCAACTTTGAGCTACTCCATACGGTGTATCTAGTCCTAGTACAGTTACTTGTAGGCTACTGTATCACGGCATGGGGAGGTGCCTGTAAAACTTATATGATACACCTCGAAAGAGCCCAAAGATCTTTGTTAAAAGTCATGACCTACCAACAGTACCGGTTCCCTACAAAACCCTATATGAAAGCTGTCAAGTCCTTACAGTGAGACAACTATATCTTCTCAATCTAACAATGATACAGCTTACAATTACACCGATAAATCATGAAACCAAGAACAAAAGAACCATCCATAATGTATGTCGCGCAGTCAAATGTAAGACCGCATCCACTAGACGGCAACACATGTACCTAGCTACTTATATTTATAATAAATTAAATAAAATTCTCAAATTCAATTCACTTACAAAAAAGGAAACTAAAATGAAACTTAACACATGGCTTAAAACACTGGATTACTCACAGACGGAAAACATAGTTAAAGAACAATACTCGTAAAGACTTCGTTTGCGTACTTTACTATTTAGTTAAATAGTATTGTACGCAAACGAAGTCTTTGATATAACACAAAGTATAACCACCAATCACAGTCACTCAGCAACACACACACATAAAACACCCTCACACACACACACCCTCACACACACACACCCTCACACACACACATATACACACGCACACACATAATACAACACGCTCATACGTAAACACCAAAAACGCACACACGCAAACCCACACAAGAGCACGCATGTACAAAATTCTATTAATGTTATTTTTTATTTTTTATTACATAAATTGTTAATGTTCCACAACGGGTGAAGACACTCTCTCCTTACCTGTAACACAGGTACCACCTAGCTCAGGAGTCAGGGCTTCAATTGATTGTCACACCTTCTTTGTGTCAATAAAACATTATTATTATATTATTATTTTTATTAACCAAGCACCATCATTCATTTTCAAAACTGAAAACACAGCAAAAACTTTGGACTTGAGATGGGATCCAGAAACAGATGAATTCACTTTCCAATATACTTTATTAGCGAATACTACAAGACTTACAAAAATATTGCTTCTTTCGGAAATATCCAGGTTATTTGATCCTTTAGGTTAGCTAGCGCCGCTGACTACAAAATTCAAATTGTTGTTTCAAAAGGTTTGGCTCGATGAAATTCAATGGAGCGATGAAGTTTCAGCCGAGATCAACAATGAGTGGGTAAAGTTAACTGAGGATGTGGGAAGTATTAGCGGATGTAAAATTCCACGATGGTTGCAAAGCAAACGAGATGACACTATCCAACTCCACGGATTTTGTGATGCATCTCTTAAAGCGTACGCATGTGTCATTTATGCCAGAATCGCATCAAAAACGGAAGCATTGGTAGTACTAGTTGCAACTAAAACAAGATTAGTACCTAACAGCAAGACAGTAACGCTTCCTACAAAAGTAGCAACTAGCATTAGTTGCAACTTTTGTAAATAATCTGGATAAAAGCTCCACTGCACAGAGCTCTAATCTAGGAAGCGATACTGCAATCATGCGATTGGCATAGATTACGAAATCTATGTCTGGAGCGACTCTAAGGTCACCCTTAGCTGGATACAGTGCTATACAGAACGGTGGAAGCCTTTTTTTGTAGCGAATAGAGTGAAGAAAATTATTAGCGTAGCATCACCAGATGTTCGGAATTACGTATCGACAAAGGAAAATCCAGCCGATTCAGCGAGCAGAGGAATATCCATTACACAACTAATGGAGCATACGTTGTGGTGGCGAGGCCCAGCTTGGTTATCGACACCTTCTTTTAAGCCAAAGCGAGAGCAAGCAGAGTATACGACGGAAGAAGAGGTTCGAAAGCAAGTTATAACCGTTAAAAACAGCAATCCCGGGAAAAGCGTAATTAACGATTTATTAGATCGTCACAGCTCATTCGTAAAAATAAATCGCATCGTAGCATGGATATTACGTGCACTTACGTGGACAAGTAAACAAAGGCCGTCATATCTCACATTACAAGAGCTAACAAAGGAAAATTAATTATAATTAAATGCATACAGCGCAGGGAATTTGGCTCGGATATCGAAGGTTTGATGAATAATAAACTTAATTCCGATAGCAAATTATTAAATCTATAACCATTTTTGGACGAAAGCGGCATATTAAGAGTCGGGGGACGTCTTAAAAATGCCAACATGAAGTCAGATATGAAACATCCAATAATAATTCCATACAGCGGGAGATTAACGGAGCTTCTTATCCAGCAAGCACATGAGCTTTCCTTCCATGGCAGAGCTCGACTAACCTTATCTTTATTGAGACAGCAATCTACACTATATTATAATTATAATAATATAATAATAATAATTAACAGTATTAATAATTTATAATTTATAATTTATAATTAATAATAATATATAAAATAAAATCTTTCCTCTTTATAATAATATTATAAAGAGGAAAGATTTCTATTTTTGTATGTAACGAATAAACATAAAAATTACAGGACCGATATAAAAAATTCTTTTGCCGTTAGAAAGCTACATTATCACTGAGTAACATAGGCTATTATATTAGTTACTAGAAAAAATTAGAAATCCTTAGAAATCCCTACTAAACCAACCCAAGGTGTAAAAAAATTAGCCATAAAATGTCTTTCATCGCATGCGCTGCGGAAAGCATGGATGATAGAACAAACAAATGTTCTACAATATTATAGAACATATCAATATCTACAAAAAACTTTGTCAGACCATATGTCCAACTATTTTAGTTACGTCACTATAACTACTTTTTTACATTTTAAAAGTTAATAGAAATGATGATCAAAATCAGACCATGTTATCCATACCTTTGTATTAATTCTTAATCAAATAAATTATTTCCTATTCAAGAATGTTTTAATACCTGTTGATTACTTTTTGAATGATTGAAATCGGATATTCCATTCAAAAGTTATTATAAAATTACGGAATAGAACCCACCCGTGTTCCCTCAGTCGCCTGTGTACTGGGGGCCACGATATTTCTTTGGAACAACCTGCACCCCTGGCAGGCATCGGCCCTTGCGGACCCCATCAGTTAGTGCTGACATCTCTTTGAGGCGCGCCTGGAACACAACGCGCCGTCGACCGGGCTTGGCCCTTACCGGACAGCAAGCTACCCATTACCGTCCGCAAGCCCGCGCCTACGGTGGCCGGGAATCAACCAGGGATTCCCGACGCCTAGGGCGTCTCCTGTGGACGCTAGGGCCGTGAGGGCGCATATACTGCCTCTTCCTCACGTGCGCCGTCTGCCTCTTGGCGAGCATTACTGTTTCGCAGAAGGAGGCGACGGCTACCCATGCACTCTCGCTCCATACCAGGGCCGGACGCGAGCGATTGCCGCCACCGATCGTCTCCACCAGGACACGGTGGTGCTCCGCTCAAGCCGGGCAGACCTCCACCGTATGCTCCACCGTGTCCTCACGGCGATCTTCGCAGTGGAAACACCCGGGCGTTTCCACCCACCTTACACGAAACAGGAACTTCCCGAAACAGCCGTGTCTGGTGAGGACCTGCGTCAGGCGGAAGGTGAGGACGCCGTGGCGCCTCTCAAGCCACTCCTCAAAGAGGGGACTTACCGCCGCAATCGTGCCATGCCCAGCACTGGGTTGCCACAATCACACTCTCCATGTCGCCATGAGATCCCGCCCGAGCTCTGTCCACTGTACCGTAATTTAGCGCGGCAGCAGAGTTACGCCCGGGCGTTTGACCTCCTCGCGAGGACACTCCCAAGTGTGCGCGAGGATCTTTGCCTCCAGATTCCATGGTGGCAATTCGGTTAGGAGGCCCGCCGCTTCACCGGAGATCGTGCGGTATCCCTGGACCATCCGGATGGCCATGACCCTATGGGACGCGTTCAGCCGGCGAGCTGGTCAGAGCCTCATAGAAGGCACCCACACCGGTGCCCCATAAACAGTCATGGACCGCACGACCCCGCGTAGAGCCTTCAGCAGGAGGCATTTGGACCCCCTAGATTGGGCAGGAGCCGCTTCAAAGCAGCCCCAGCCCGCTCCAGTCTGGAAGTCTTTGTTTTTCATTTTGAACATTTGGACAAATTGAGTCATGTACGTTGTAATTAGCATACTTATAAGTTAAATTATCTTTATTTATCCCAAAATGCTTTCAAAAAAATATCCACCCGTGCGAAACCGGGACGGGCCGCTAGTATTGGACAATTCAAGGAAACAGAGCTACCAAAAAGCGGCTTCGTAAATGCGTGACCTGCAAAAAACAAGAACCCAGGAAGCTACATCAAATAATCGGAGATCTGCCTGATTGCCGATCTAACCCAGGGGTGTATTCGAGTAAAATCAAACAAAGGGAGAGGCATTAAAACGACTAAAGGATATATCGCCTTGTTTATTTGCATGGTTACAAAATCTAATTTGTATTTTATTGCATTTTTTACAACAATACTGTTTTGTTTTACTTGAAATATAGTGGTTTTACTGTATTATGATATCCACAATAAAAGGACTGTATGGACACGTGGCAGTAATTCGAGGTTAACAAGTAACATTATTGAAAGTGGTAGTTTCGATAATGTTCGATCATTGTGATGATAGATACATCTGCATATTTATCGAAAGTGGTAGTTTCGATAGTATCCGTATAATTTTTATAATGTGTACAGTTTTGTAACTATCGTAACTGACAATTTCGATGTCATTTTTGGTTTATAAAAATATTGAATCTACCACATTCGATGTTGTTTTACGTTTAAAGGTGAATTTGGTTAGTAGATTCGATTAGTAAAGTGGTTTTTTTATTTATATATTTCAAATGTTATTGCTTTAACAATGTTTTTTATTTGTTTTTCTTTTAGAATCACCTGTGCCACCTAATGAAATTAATGATGAGGAATGGAGGGTTCTAAATAATTTATTAGCTGACGGTGACAAAGATACTGATATTGCAGAGGTATTTTCATAACGAATAGGGTAGAATCATCTAAACTCCTCATTCCCTTGAGAATATATATGTATTTATATATATATATATATATCGCTCACCTAGTAATATATTGGCACATCTACTTTTTTCAAATTTTACAGAAACGGGGATCAAAGATTTCATAAATGTTCGCAAGTAATTTATGGGTTCATTTTACGTTTGTTTACAGATTTTATTGGTTTGGTTACTAGTATAGACGTCAATAGATATTCAGGCATGAAAATTTCAACTTCAGGTTCTCAGGATATACTTCTTAGAGATCAACGAAGTGGAAGAGTCATGCATTTGTGCCGTTGTCACTTTGAACAATTTCCAAAAATGTCAATTATGCACCTAGATGCTTGCAGGACCCTGAGTGAAAGTCAAGAAATAAAAGAACAGGTCGATGGAAAATGATCGTTTTATTTTGTAAGAAATATACATGGAACATGTTCTTAAAGTTACAACATTTTTATCACAATAAGTATCCTATGTTTGTCTAAGGTCACTTAGAAAAATAATCAACATCATTATAAAAAAACGAAATAAAAATGTGATAATACAATAAAATAAAAAGTAACTCTCCCTATAATAAACACTAGCACTTAATAGGTATTTAATTGCACTGTGAGTTACGTAGGTATTTATGAAGATATGTAATGCACCGATTCCAGTGTGGCTTGACCAGACTCGATTAATCGAATGAACCCCAAGATTATACTAGCCCCTGGAGCCTCATGCTTCATGGTGTTACTGAGGCCAATGCATATCAAGAAGTAGACCGGGGGCCGCGGTAATGGTAGACGTGCCCTTAGGATAGGAAAGGATTGCGAGCCTACCGGATATGCATTTTTGAGTAAGCTTTGGACTAGTGGAGAGACGGGTGGTATTTATTTATAGGAGGGCTATCTTTCCACGAGGGATATCTTTTCACGACGTCGCCGGCATGTTAATTCAGGTCGAGCTTCTTGGGTAGGTTCAACTGTTTTCGTAGCTCTTTTCTATGTCGTTGCTTCGCTATGTTCTGTGTTGTTGTTTTCATAGTCGTCTTCTGAGTTCTCGCTGCTATCAGTTTCTGGTTTTTTGTAGATATCGCTAGCCGCTTTCTTGATCTTGTTTCTGTCTCTAGCCATGTCCTTCCATAACATGATTCCTATGTCGAAATATTTCATGTACTGTTTTAGGTTAAGATAATAACCAAAATCCAGATTCAAATCAAGTTTTACTCAATCGATCCAATAGTATAAGAGCGTTAATCCTAAAAGTTGGCAACGTCGCAAATAGCTGTCAAAAATTTATCTGTTTTGATTAATTTGCCAATATTACTGGAAATATCTAACTAGTGAATATTAATCATGAATTGCAATTCTGATACTGAATTTGATGTTGTAACCGTTGTAGGAACAAAAAAGGCATTTGGAAAAGTTCCAAAATCCTTTTTTTACATCTAAAACTAAATAGCGCTATTACAAGAATACTAATTATTGCATTACGGCTGTTTAACAGTAACTCTATCCCATTTTTTTACTTATTAATTTAAATTACGAAATGTCACAACTGTCACTTACATCAATGCAATTCTGCAACTCGCGGAAAGCCACGCACAACTGACCAATGAGCCGTTGTTTTACGCGTATGCGGGGGGAAACAACAATAGTGGTACAATGACACTAACGCCCTCTCTCGATGAATACGGAAACTAGCGTTGCACCGTTTTACCACTTTATAAATTATGCACTTTTAAACACTTTTGCCGTATAAACTCAATTTCGCATTTTTTGCAGATGTGCCAATATATTACTAGGTGAGCGATATATATTATAAGTATTTATTATAGTAGATATGTATGCTTGTATGTGTATTATTAGTTTATAACCTATTTATGAACCAATCTTATTTATTATTCATTATGATATACTTTGTAGTCGTTGTTCCTCTCAACCTAAGCACCTGCCATCTAATCTCTTCACCACCCTTGGTTGACTGGTAGAGAATGCCTAAGGCATTAAGTCCGCCTTTGTACCTTTTTATGTGCGAGAAGTTTAAATAAATAAATAAATACTGATTCGCTTATCAAGGTATGTAAATCCAACTTAATAATTGAAATGTCAGAGGAGAAAAAAGAGAATGACTGTCTACCAAATGACTGCAGCACAGTTATACTCGGTAGTGAGGAAGTTACGCCAGTCCCATCGCCTTCTTCTCAGAATGATTTTTGCACTGAAACAGGACAGTCTGAAGAACTTGGCAACATTTTGAGTGTGAACTCATTGATAACTGAATCTGAAAATGAGAATCCTATTTCTCCGAATGTATCTACGATACGTAAAAGTAAATCTACTTACAAAACTGATCCTGGTAGACAACGAAAGTGACACATTGAGCAATGGACAGATGTTCGAAGAAGGTTACTAACTAATTCCGGTAAGCGTTATGTTTCCAAAAGAGGAAAGAATGTTGCAGCTAAGACCTTGAAACCAGCGTGTTTCTGTAAGCTCAAATGTTCAGACAAATTTACAAATGATATCCGAACAACAATTTTGAATCAGTATTGGCAACTAGCCGATCACACAAAACAATGGGAGTTCATAAACAGATTTACTAAAAGAGTAGAAAAAACAGGAAAACCACCGAAGGACCGTCTAGGCGTAATTACACTACTAAATACTACCTACCTTTGCTTATGGATAGTTCCAAATCTGAAAATCACCAAGTTTGTTTAAAAATGTTTTGTGCTACTCTTTCCATAACAGACCAAATAATTCGCACCGCAATGATAAACTAGATGCTTGTGGTATTAGTAGTAGTGACAATAGAGGGAAACACTCAAACCACTCTTTCCAACCAGTTGAGTCCCATTATACTAGAAAAAATACTAGCAAATTGTATTTGGACAACTCCTTGAGTTTTAATAAAATGTTCTCAATGCTCTCATGTATAAAAATTGGGCAGAGCTGCTTATGTATAGCAACACAGCAGAAACCGAACGGCAATACCGAAATATAGTAAATTATCAAATGAACATTGCCTTTTTTATGCCCAAAAAAGACTTGTGCGATAAGTGCCATTCAATTTCGAATGAAAATAACCCTACTGAAGAACAAATTTTAACTCATAATAAACACATTTTGAAAAAAGAAACTGCTCGTAAATATAAATCAAAAGATAAAGATGAAGCCACACAAAGTTCATCTAATATCGTATGTGCAACATACGATTTTCAAAAAATGCTCAATTGCCCTGCCGGAGAAGTATCCGTATTTTATTATAAGCGAAAACTGTCACTTATGCATTTCACAGTTTTTGACTGTGGTAATAAAGAAGCATTTTGTTATTTGTGATCAGAAAATGTAGCCAAGAGGGGTGCAAATAAGGTGGGCAGTTGTTTACTAGATTTTATTGAAAAAAAAAAGTGGCGAATAATGCAGAAGAAATAAGGTTCTGGTCTGACAATTGCACTGGGCAAAATCGGAATAGAGTGGTATATACTCTTTACATGTATGCTAGTAGGAAGTACAATATCGATGTTGTACACCGATTTTTAGAGTCTGGCCATACACAACAAGAAGCTGACAGTGTACACGCCCTAATAAAACGATCAGCTAAAGGGAAGATTATTTACACACCAGACCAATGGTACGCTTTGGTTCGCTGGGCTAAGACCAATGATATCCCATACAATGTGACAGAAGTTTCACAAGATATGTTATATGATTTAAAAAACTTGTTAACTAACAGAAACTATAAGAAAAACATTTTAAATCAGGATGTAAAGTGGAATAATATTAAAGAAATCTGTATAAAAAAATGTGATCCTAACGCTATTTTATACAAGTATGATTTGGATTCTGATTATTTAACATTGAATACGTTAGTTCAGACCCGGCGCATCCGGCAATCTGTTTCTGATATTTCCAATTATGTGTTGAAACCACAAAGGCAAAATACAATGATTTAGTATATTTGTGTGAAGCAGGACTTATAGCAAAACAATATCATAATTTTTTTAAGAACCTTAGCACAGTAAATGAAACCTTGCTAGAAACTGATGATGATGATTAGATAAATAAGGTATCTTTATGTACCTAAGTCTGACTTTTATTTCTGCTATTCTGTATGTGCTCAATTCCACCTAAAAATTAAATACTTTTTAATTTTCAGTAGATTTTATTGTTATTATGGTCCAGAATGACTTTTTATTTTGTCTGTATGTCAATATCAGATGTCATAGTATGTCTGAGTATGACTGTTAAGTTTTCAATATAACTATTATAAATAAGTTAAGCAGTTATGTTATTTTTACTGATCTCATTGGTTTAGTTATTATTTTGACTATGAAAATATATTTTTGATTATAAAGACCAAAAGACCCAATGGGCTGTGATTAGTTTTTAATACTCATTATAAGTACGATTGATCTTTTTCCAAACAAACGCAATGAAGAAGTCTGAAATGATTCGATTTTAAGTTTTTTGTTACATGATAATTTGTTTTTGTTTGAAATACATTTTATTAATTAATAAAAACGCATTTTTATTAGTTAAATCGGATGTGTGATGATAAGCGCGTGCCAAGCAAGATATCGAACGTGCACATTTTTTTTTTCTATAATAACTTTCATAGAACAGTAACGAAAGTACCATATTCGATATTCGCCTGAATTAGAAAACTATCGAATTTGGCACTTTCGATGAAATTCTGGCTGCTATAAGCGTAAAACATTATCGAAAGTGAAATATTTAGAAAAGTATATGAAATTTGAAATTCTTTGTCAAGGAAAAGAAAACTGTGTAAAATTTACTATTTATTCCATACAAAATTTTACTGAAGAAAATAATACTAATTATTTTATATCGAATTACAACTTTAAATTGCTCTCCTTTAAAGTGCGTGATTGGCAGTTTCGATAGTGTTTGTTGCGACAGTCGACTTAACAGCCAGCGTCAGCGATCTTCGAGGTTGCGAATATCGAGCGGAAACATACCTTTGTCGACTTCGAGGGCCTATCCAGAGTTCAGGTATTCTAAAAGGGTTGAGAAGGTGAATCAGGTGTTTGAAAAAGGCGTATTGTCGGGCAGGTCGGGCATGATGAAGGCACATTGTGTGGTTTATGTTTCTTCCCCAAATGTACCTTCAAACCTCGTTTACCTTTAAAAAAACGTGCTTGGGGACAATAAGGCCATCTCACTAGGCCATTCAACGATGTGGCAGGTTGACGGGCACTTCGTATGGCGTCACTACTGTCGTCATTGTTCGACATTCATACAAAACACTACTCACACGGTTTTTCCTTACAAATAACAAACAACATATTTAACTTTTAATCTAAAATTAAATTAAAATAACAAAAATGACATCAAAGACATTGACACAGCTTGACTGGGGCACGATGACAGCCACAGAGTACTTTTTTATAATATGGAATGATGACAGCGGCGCAGTTTTATGTTGTGGCAATGGGCGCAGTCGCACTGGAGGCCTGAGGCTCCACCGTATGACGTTTTGGCGCAGCCCTAGCAACCGTTGCCGTGAGACAGCGTCGCGTCGAAACGTCAATTGAAGTTGTTTTGATGTTTTGAAGCTGGTGTGATGAAAGATAATTATATTGTCCTTGTGCTTTTTTCGTCTGATGTAAGTAGCGTAAGCCGTTTTAGCTTAGAAAACGCTATCAGTGGCATTGTAACTCATTTCGAGTGTATTCGTGTATGTTTCGGCTATAAATATCGAAAAAAAAAATATTTAAATAGCACAGAGCGAAGTTTGACGTATGATGACGTTCAAATCAAACCATTTTATTAACGACATTAGTACATGTTTTAAAAATTCTAAATTATTGCTATACGCAGATGACTTCAAAATTTTTAGACATTTTAAGAATTCTCAAGACTGTTTACTCCTGCAAGAGGACCTAGATAGGTTCTCTGCATACTGTTCGATTAAAGCCTGGTACAGATGAGTGTGAGTACCCTTACAGAGAGTTGATTGGCTGTCTCATGTTCTTGGCTGTAAATACTAGACCAGATATAGCCTACACCGTGAGTTACTTGAGTCATTATAACTCTAAATTTGATCAGTCACATTGGAATATTGCTAAACGATGTCTACGTTATCTGAAAACGACAAAAGATAATGGTATTACATACAGGCAAGAAAAAGGTAATACTACCAATTTGACGGATTTTTCAGATGCAGACTGGGCAAACTCTCCAACTGATCGACGAAACTACACTGGGTTCTATTATAAACTTGCAGGCGGACCTATTTCGTGGGAATCTAAAAAACAGCCTACAGTGGCTTTGTCGTCGGCTGAATATATGGCATTGGCTACAGCAGTAAAGGATACGTGCTTTAAAAAAAAACTGATATCCGATATAACAGGTAAGTCGCTTAACATAGTTTTGTATACGGATAGTCAGAGTACACAAAAAATTGCCATGAATCCTGTTCACCACAATAGGACAAAACATATGGATGTTAAGTTCCATTTTGTCCGAGAAAAGGTGAACGATAAAACCGTTGAACCGTTGCTAGTCTCTGTTTGGATTCGTCGCCGTTGGCGTTGTGATACAATGTCCTTCGTCGAACTAAAATCGTGATCATGTCATGAACCCGGGTCGACGGCTCGTTGTGTTCCATGCGCTCCTCAAAGAGATGTCAGCACCAACTGGTGAAGCCCGCAAGGGCCGATGCCTGCCAGGGGTGCGAGTTGTTCGAAAGAGATGTCGTCGCCCCTGGCATACAGGCAACTGAAGGAACACGGGTAGGTTTAAGTCAGTTAAAGTCTGACACGCCCTCCTGCTCCACCCAGAGCCATGAATCCTGTTCATCACAATAGGACAAAACATATAGATGTTAAATTCCATATTGTCCGAGAAAAGGTGAACGATAAACCGTTGAACTTAGATACATGCCCACCGAGAGGTTACCTGCAGATGTTTTGACGAAACCTTTGGGTGTAACAAAGCATCGCAGTTGTCTGCAAATAATTGGTATATCCTAGTTTTTATGCCTTTGTGTTATGAGTACAAAGCAATTAATTTTTTGAGGGCGCATGTTGTATATTCAAACTTATTTGGTCTACCTATTTACAAATAGTTATGGATTGTACTCTTATCTCTATATTTCTCACTTTTAAAATTAATCTGGTTCTGTTCCTATAAAATAAAACTCAATATACTTTTTCTAACATTATTCTTTTTATAAGTTTACATCATTCTTCCAACACTTACTCGTCGTCGTCGTCTCGTAGTTACCCATGCGGCCACCACTTACCAAAGATAGTACTGGTATATACGAGCGCATAAAGTTTAAATTACCCTGTTTCGACGGTCGGGGTTGTGACCAACGTGTCATTAGTATTAACTTAAAGGTCAGTCTATAAATGTCAGTAACTCTGTGGTTTCTTTGTTAGTTATTTTCTGTGTGTTTCACACACACACTACGAAGTCCAGGCGAAACGTGATCGATAAAGGTGACTATAGATAGATAGGTATGTAACTGTAATGTATTTAGTATGATTGTCCCCCTAATAATCGGAAGGTTCCCCCCTCTTTAGTATTTCGTAGCGAAACATGAAATGGAAAAACGCTAGTCTGATTTTAAAAGGATCATGTCTTATCTACAGAGTGGAATCCTACTAAGTACATTAAAGGAATTAATGAGTTAATAACACCATAAGAGCTAGTTTTATTTGCAAGGTGCGATTTTTGAATCACTACCTGCCTAAATAATAATACAATGACTCTGATAGACAGCGATTGTTAGTCGGATGAAAGGCACTGAACTAGACACTATAGAAGTTATAAAATAATAATTTTATGACGCCTATGGCCATTAGTCATGTCATGTCACTCAAAGTTTTAGTCTGAAATAAAACAAGAATAAGAAACGTCTATTGGAATTGACTTACCCTGAAACGATTCCGAGTCTTTAGTCAATATAATGTTCTAACAAAATAAATAATATTTTTTTTTAACCATCCATTAAGCCTAGTTTTTTGGGCTTCGTACTCGAAGGGTAACCCACGGGACCCTATTACTAAGCCTACGCTGTCCGTTCATGCGTCCGTCTGTCTGTCAGCGGGATGTACCTCATGATCCGTAATAGGTAGACAGTTGAAATTTCACAGAATGTGTATTTCTATTGCCGCTATAACAAAAAATAATAAAAATAAAAGCAAAGTTAAAATGAAATTGGTGTCCATACAAGAAACGTGTTTTTTTTTCGGCGTTTTTTGACTTGTGGTACGGAACCTTTCCGTGTGCGAGTGAGACTTGTACTTGGCGGGTTCTTTATGAAATGGAAACATAAGGAACCCCCAAAGCAGGCACAACTCGCCGTTGAACAGCTGTGTACCCACTAATTAAGTTATAACGTTATATATTAAAAGGGGTGCTCTTTGTAAACGTATTGGCTTCGGAAGGGTGACTGATGTTTGATGGTAGAAATGATGCGTTCCAAAACATTCTCAACAAATGAACCAGAGAACGTACCAATGGGTGCCAATTTTTCGAGCGACTTACACAAAGCGTGTGTCAGAAGAAGTAGTATCAACATAATAGTACCTAGTTTTAGTATATGCGAAACCCAAAACTCGTGTCTAGTATTTTTATGCAAGGTATGTATCATGAAAAATCACAAATTGATCATAAGATAATAATTTTATTTGCCCAAACATGCCGCCGTGGCTCACGCACAATGGTCCACTTGAAGGACTCAGTGCGGAAACCAAACCCATAACATAGAACATAGGCAGTCAGCTAACGTTCCACTACTTGATCAGCTCATTTGATCAGCTTGGGCTCGAATGCGCTGACGTCACCGTCAGCAATAATAATCGTTATTAGTCTTTGACGGAATGGAGATTGCTCTACTGACCCGTGCCCTGCCTTTAAGTGTTGGAAGGACTTACAATAATTACACTATTAAGGTACTCACCTATATTTACATAGACTAAAGTAAAGAACGATGGGCAAACAACTATAGACTCCGTCCCCAATTTTTTTTTGATCCAACTGACTTCGTTTTTGTCTCATCTTTTTCGTTACGGGTTACAAAATAAGAAACCGCTTGTTTAAAGTCTTATATATGTATATGGGGTTTCTTGAAAAATATATCTTTCAGCATCATTTATCTAATGAAAATATGGATGTTCGTTTTCTATTTTCGTCACAATAAAAGAGATAAAACATAATAATAACCGACGTATAATTTATATCTATACATCTATACATCTTTACATCTATCTATGCATATAAATAAAATTGGAGTGTCTCTTTGTAATATTAAAATAACCGCTTTTTGCTACATGCATATGAATATAAATACGGTACATATACCAAAATAACATTTTTTTCAATTTTTGTCTGTCTATCTGTCTGTTTGTTCCCGCTAATCTCTGAAATGGCTGGACCGTTTTTGACGGAACTTTCACTGGCAGGTAGCTGATGTAATAAGGAGTAACTTAGGCTAACTTTTAATTTAGAAAAATTCTTCGGATATAATATATCCATACTAATATTATAAAGCTGAAGAGTTTGTTTGTTTGCTTGAACGAACGCGCTAATCTCAGGAACTACTGGTCTGATTTGAAAAATTCTTTCAGTGTTAGATTTTTCGAAGGAGCCCATTTATCGAGGTAGGCTATAGGCTATATAACATCGCGCTAAGACCCTTGGGAGCCGAGCAAAGGGAAAAACACGAATACGAAGTACTCGCACGAGCAGGCGAGGCGAGCGACGGGGTGGGTCGGGGAGCAAGAAATTTGACGCGAACGAGGTCGCGGGCAGAAGCTAGTATGGAACATATAACAACAAAACATCACGCTATTTTCCACGACGGTGTAGGTACAAGTGTGTGGGAAATACACACTTCGCAATTTGTTAAATTTTGCGATGTAATTTATCTACTCTGTTCATTTTACTTATACAACATCACACCAGTATTCTTCGCAGGGAGCGGTGGTTAGAGGTACACCTCCATAATGAGTCGCCACATAGCTAGGTACTGCATTGTAAATAAACGAGATCAAACACAATGATAGCCAACTGTATAACATCATACTCACAACATAATTAACATTACTTCGTACGATAACTAATTAATATTACTAGTAACGATATAGAGGTGTACTAAGACCTCTATATCAATCACATTCATTTAATCCACTGATTGAGAGGCACCACAGCGTCCTCACCTTCCGCCTGACACAGGTCCTCACCGGACACGGCTGTTTCGGGAGGTTCCTGTTTCGGATAGGGCGGGAGGAAACGCCCGGGTGTTTCCATTGCGAAGATCGCCCAGAGGACACGGTGGAGCATACGGTGGAGGCCTGCCCGGCTTGGGCGGAGCAACGCCGTGTCCTCGTGGAGGTGATCGGCGGCGGCAATCTCTCGCGTCCGACCCTGGTCCAGGCCATGGTACGGAGCGAGAGAGCATGGCTAGCAGTTGCCTCCTTCAGCGAAGCAGTCATGCTCGCAAAGAGGGAGGCGGCGCACGTGAGGGAGATGCAGTACATGCGCCCTCACAGCCGTGGCCTTCGCAGGAGACGCCCTGGGCGTCGGGAATCCCAGGCTGATTCCCGGCCACCGTAGGCACGGGCTTGCGGACGGCGAGTAATGGGTAGTTCGCTGTCCGATAAGGACCAAGCCTGGGTCGACGGCGCGTTGTGTTCCACGCGCGCCTCAAAGAGATGTCAGCAGCAACTGATGGGGCCCGCAAGGGCCTATGCCTGCCAGGGGTGCGGGTTGTTCGAAAGAGATACCGCCGCCCCTGGCACACAGGCAACTGAGGGAACACGGGTGGGTTTTAGTCAGTAAAAGTCTGACACGCCCTCCCGCTCCGCCCAGAGCGGGAGAAGTTATTTGATGATTTCCCACCCAAAAAAAAAAAAAAAACAAATGATAGCCAACTGTATAACATCATACTTACAACATAATTAACATTACTTCGTACGATAACTAATTAATATTACTACTAACGATACAGAGGTGTACTAAGACCTCTATATCAATCACATTCATTTAATCCACTGATTGAGAGGCACCACAGCGTCCTCACCTTCCGTCTGACGCAGGTCGTCACCGGACACGGCTGTTTCGGGAGGTTCCTGTTTCGGATAAGGCGGGAGGGAACGCCCGGGTATTACCACTGTGTAGGTCGCCCGGAGGACACGGTGGAGCATACGGTGGTGGTCTGCCCGGCTTGGGCGGAGCACCGCAGTGTCCTCACGGAGGCGATCGGCGGCGGCAATCTCTCGCTTCCGGCCCTGATCCAGGCCATGGTACGGAGCAAGTGTGCATGGGAAGCCACCGCCTCCTTCTGCGAAGCAGTAATTCTCGCGAAAAGGGAGGCGGCGCCTTGAGGGAGAGGCAATCTATGCGCCTTCACGGCCCTAGTAACCGCAGGAGACGCCCGGGGCGTCGGGTATCCCAGGCCGATTCCCGGTCACCGTAGGCGTGGGCTTGCGGACGGCGACTAATGGGTAGCTCGCCGTCCGGTAAGGATCAAGCAATTAAGGGTCGACAGCGTGTTGAATTCCACGCGCGTCTCAAAGAGATGTCACCACCAACTGATGGGGTCCGCTAGGACCGATGCCTGCCAGAGGTGCGGGTTGTTCGAAAGTGATGCCGTAGCCCCTACTGGCCCCTGGCACACAGGTAACTGAAGGAAAGCAACAGCAACTGACTAAACCCACCACGACCCACCCGTGGTGGGTTTTAGTCAATAAAGTCTGACACGTCCTCCCGCTCCGTCCAAAGCGGGAGAAGATATTTGATGATTCCCCAGGCTCAAAAAAAAGCCTGTATTCCACAATGGGGTAGACAGAATTACGAATTACTTATTCTTCTATTCAAAAAGAACAACCACATTTCACAAGTAACAACACACACCGTGTGGTGCCGGACGTAAAAGAATAGCATCATCCTATTTCTTCCCGTGGGTGTCGCAGAAGGCGACTAAGGGGCTTACTAGAGAATGGGCAGGAGCGTTCTATATGCATTTGACCACCATACTGCGATCGCCAAACCGCCTGCCAAGCGTGGCGATAATGGCACATTCCCCTTCTGGGGGAGTCTTATGCCCAGCAGTGGACGTCTTTGGACTGATATGATGAATACACACACAACTTAACATCACGCCTGTTTTTCCCTGAAGAGTTAGGCAGAGATGAACTTTTAGTACTCCCACATTTCACCAGTTATGTTCAAGTCCCATGTAACAGGGAGATACATTTAAAATTAAAATACAACAGTTTGTCCCTACCTAAATGCCAATAATAATAAGCAAGGATTTGTCGTGAAACAGATCGAAAACGCAAAATGGAAAACGAAAGTAACGAGCAGCTAGGTATGCTAGTGCTAGAGGCTAGGTGTGTCAGGTAAGCATTGGCAGGTTAAACATAATAGTTTCCAGGCGACTATGAATTTTTTGCACCTATTTAAAACTGTGTACAAGACACCACGAACATTTGCGATGTCGATTTCAACAGAATGATCTGGATTTTATTGAAAAAGGACCTGATACCGTCTGTATTCCCCGAAGGGCAGGCAGGGATGTTATGTTATGTTAAATATAGAAGTATATTTCATGTGTAAAATAACATATTCTATCTTCAATTTTGGGTTTTTAATAATCAAACTCAATTAATAGAAAATATTGCCACATTTAATCGTTTTCCCTAAAAACCCCATACTTTTGGCGGTCGTCGCTATAGTAAAGAATGGTCAGTAAACGAAGACCTTTTAAAAGAGATCGAGCCGAGCCGAGCCGAGCCGAGCGAGGGCTCGAGACTGTTGACTAAGTTTTGAAATAGGGTTGTAGGTGCATAATCTCTACCTACACCCACGGGGTATACAATATGTTTTTCATGGTAAATAGAACACAATATGAAGTGCTGAAGTAAAACCCAATACGATTTCACTTATTTTTTTTAATAATTAAACTTCTTATATATCTACTACATTAACTCCATTACATTTCCTTCTTTTCCCAGACCCTTTTACGACGGCAGTCGCCATAATAAAGAATGATCAGTCAGTGAAGACGATACGTCTCAAGTCTGTTGAATAACTTTCAATTTTGGGGACGCTAGAGCCCATCGTCCTTTATAACACTAATTGACACTTTTCATTCCGTTCACAAAGAATTATGATAAAAAAATTGTGCGCAGTTAATACATTTACCAACTACGAGGGTATCAAACGTGTATCATTTAAAAATGAAGAGCTTCCGCAACATCGAAACATGTTATCCAGTGGACTGTGTTTTGAATAATATGGTGGACAAAGATGTGCAGTTAATGCTAAGACCTTTGAATCTGATGCAATTCATTTCATTTACTCCAAAATATTGCATCAAAAACAATTGTATAACTAGTAACAATATCATCCTCAATTTATATTCAATAATTGGAACTACAGTATTCATTTTTTTTTACATATTCCGAATCTATATGCTGGTTTGTTACAAAGAACAACCTAGACTCAATAAATTTATAGTGGTCATCTTCATAACTGATTGCATCTACTATTGTTTCGGATTCGTTCTTAATTTCGTCATCGGGATCATTCAAACCAAAAATAATATTAAGTTCGTCTTAATATTTCAAAGAATGCACAGAGTGCTTAATAATGAAACCAGTTTTAGCCGTTTTATCATTAGCAATTGGATTATGGTTATCATGGCTCTCAGTTGCTATTCTACAGTTTTATCGTATTTTGTATTACAGTTGGGTGCTCCTTGGTTTTATGATATTGTTAATTATCTTGTAATTATTTTCGATTTTAATATCGTTTATGCCATTCGAGTCAATAAATTGTTACAAAGTAAACTTAAGTCATGGAATATTCAAGTCTTAAATTCTCTTGAAATGGAAGAGACCCGTGGTGAGGATTTCAGTAAGAGAATGTTTCAAGCCTATGCTGACATCTTAGAGTGTTACAACATCTATAAAGTTTGCTTTCAGCCTTTCGTAAGTACTTTGCTATGAATAGATACAAGATAGTGTCATTGAGCTAAAGTTTTTGATTGACAAAGTTACTAGTGGTGCCTTTTATTTTATTTTAGTCATGCCTATATTTTTGTATTGCAGACCCCTTTTTTACGGTCACAATACAGTGTTGAATTATGTTTATTAAGTAAGTTTATCAATTTTCAGATTCTGTTTTATGTTACTGAAGGATTCTTCCATTCTCTCGTGTACATTCAAGTGTCTATTGAAATATTTAAATACTTTTTAAAGAATAATAAAATAGTGAGTATCGTCAAATTTGATTCGAAGTTTCTTCATGTTTGTCTGATGTTGATTGCGGTCGATCTACGATATTTTTTCGTTTTTATCTTCAGTTGTCAGAGTTATAAATTTGTCGCTAAAATCTTTTCTCTTGTAAGTTTTTATTTGATCTCTTCATTTGAACTAATTTACCAACATCACTCTCATAGCTACTAGCTATTTTGTTTTCTAACGTGCGCTGTGTCCCTCTTGGGCAAGGGCTTGTTTTAAAAATATATGTTTAAAATTCAATAGAGACACATCTACTAAGCTACTCGCCTAATTCAGATGCCTAATGAGTTAATGAAGCTGGGAGATTTTATCAAGCGGCGTCAAGGTCCCTTTGAAGGACCGTATCACTGTAGAACATTTGTTTTTTCTTTTGTTAAGTTCCTGGTACTTCTTGACAAGCCTGCGCTGATGATTAACTACTAACACGGTCATTTGAAAATATTGTACAAGCCATTTATTTAAACGAGAGTACCCGTTAATTTTCTTGGCGACTCTTCTCCATAAGTAACAATCAATTGGAATCGTGCACCATCCTTCTGAAATTTCACCAATGTGTTTTTTGTGAAGTAAAATATTTGGAATTGAATTTGTTACAGGATGCAGCAATTCTGCCCATGCTTTCTCTACTGTGTTGGTTGATCAAAGACTTGATTTGGCAAACGATATTCATTCATCGATGCGAAAAATTCTACTTAACTGTGCAAAGTATTCGCGATACTTGCGCAGTTATTTTGATGTCAAATTGCTTTGGTATGATTATTATTAAACTTAATTACATCCCATTACAGACCAAAATCTAAGCATCCCAATATAGACCAAAATCTTAACAGCGCAGTTCAATACTGTCACTTCAAACTTCACTCAAATCATAGAGCAGAAATTAGAATTTCACGTGGAGAAAGATTAAAGTATGAACATAAATTGTTACTAAAGCACAGGAAGAACCATGAAACGATGACAACAATAAGAACGAGGGACGAAATGTGTGAAATACGATATGTAGGATAGGGGCTTAGGGCTGAAGTGATGGCGAATAGAGATGGAGGTGTAGTATGCAGAAGTTTTTATTCTGCACAGACTCTAAAAAAATTGGCATAAGGGCGGACGAGAATGATAAAAGTTCAACACTAAGTTACTGCATAGGTGACGGTGACAGCCAAGATTCACGAATTTGATATCATTAGAGAGGACTCAATTTAATCTATGAATCATGATCATCGTGATCTGCCTACTCTTCTCCCATATTGCTTGAGGTCAGCGAAAAGCGTTCTTTTCTTATATTCTCCGTTGTCTTCAGTTACCTGTCATGCACGCCTTTTGCTTTCATCATCATAACCATGATCAGCCTATACTGTTCCCACTGCTGGGACACAGGCCTCCTCTCTGTGGGAGGGAGTGGGGCGTAATCCACCACGCGGGCCAAATGCTGGCTGGTAGATGTCACGTGTCTTCGAATTTTTGGTTCCAGGACATGCCGGTTTCCTCACAATGTTTTCCATCACCGTTTTCAGCCCAGTGGCCATGAAATAATTTACACAAAGTAAAGAGCCTGTTTGGGTTCGAACCAACTACAACTCGTAAGTCAGGGCCATTGCCACTGAGCCACCACTGCTCTCATATCTTTACACAATTCATCCATTTTTTCTTTGGTCCGTATCTATCCAACTTATGCTATATATAATTGACCAAATAATATTACAGATGATGAGAGAAAACTGTGCAAGAACGTGCTGCGGTTACATCGAGCATCGTTCAGCAAGATGCGTGTGTGTGGCCTGTTCTACGCGGACGTGGCGTTGCAGCTGAGTCTAATGGCTCTACTAGCTAACTACACTATTGTGTTGCTGCAGTTCGCGTTTCTGTAATAAAGAATTTTAATAAATGGATTGTGTAGATAATAATTGTATTTTTATTATTTCTTCTTTTGTCTGGCTTACAATCCAAGGATTCATTTTTATAGTGTGTAAGCAAGTAAAATTTGGGGCAAGCAATAGGTTATTCTAGCTAGTCTGATAGTGATTAGAATTATATGGGCGGTAAAATATCGGTGGTGGTAACACAGAGGAAAAGGGAAACAGCAGATTTTTTCATTATACAAACAGACATCCGAATGGTTTCTTAAAATTTTGTTTTAATTACGTACCAATAATGTCGAAATAGTTGCAAACCGTGTGGTGACTCTAAATGTAGTTTATTCTTATACAATAGGTATAGGCCTTGCCAAGTTGTACAAACATACGTTTACGTTTTAATCTGAGCTTGCAATTATTTAGCAAAAAAAAAATGTTTAAAAAGCTGAAATATGTATGGATGGCTACCATTGATATACAAAATAAATTACATTCAATAATCTAGCTAATTAATAATCTACAGTGCAGTGCAACTTGTCAGGAGCACAAAGCTAGACTGCCTTTCAGGTCAGGTTTCAGGAGGCTTGCACACCTACAGCGGTTAAAAACCACAGAGCGACAACTAATATAGAGGCAGTTACAACAAAGACAGTCAACGCAGTATATTCATCTCTTTCTTTCTTACGAAACATTCTGTGAGTTAGAAAGAGTACGATGTAAATACTTGTCGTCAACTGCGTGTTGGACCCATGCGGCCACCACTCACCAGACCTCACCAGAGATAGTACTCGTATATGCGAGCGTATAGTATTCAAATTGTCCTATTTCTACGGTCAGGCTTGTCCCAGGTGTCATTAAAGGTCAGTCTATATGTAAGTAACTCTGTGGTTTTTCTGTTAGTTGTTTTCTGAGCGTTTCACACACACACTCGCACCCCCTTACACACCCACACATATACCCCCACATACACACCCACACCCACGCACACACACACACACTACGAAGTCCAGACGAAACGTGATCGATAAGGGTGACTAGAGATAGATAGGTAACTGTGATGTATGTAGTATGAAGTGTGCGTTTCAATGGCATGGCCACGACGATATTTAAAAAAAACTGCAAAGATTTTGTAAAAAATTGAAAAAGTTGATTCCCAAAACCATAAATTTGTCAAATTTATGGTTAAAAGTTTATAAGGGTTTGAACATGGCCACTCCATTGAAACGGGGAGAACCGCGCGACCACGGAGATCTTTAAAACTAAGCGTTGTATAGACCTGAAATTTTGGTAAATAACAAAATAACAAGAAGTACAGGAAACTCCATGCAAAAAGTATTGAAGTATTTTATCAACACATTTCCATAAATTATCATTTTCCTAAATACATTTAATTTCATCTCAGAATTAGAGCAACATAATAACATTAGCTAGGAAAAGAACAGGATTACCTATTCCTGGTAGTATTAAAACTTACACAACAACATTGCCATAATCTATACATAAAATAAAATCGTAGCGAAGTCAAAACTGTACAATGAATATATTTTTTTTCCTAATTTTTATTAGGTCTGGGGACGATTTTAACGCCGAAAATATTTTTTTTATAATTTTTGTCTGTTTGTCTGAATGTATGTTCCAGCATCACGCGAAAACTACTGAATACATTTTGTTCAAATTTTGCATAGATATTCCCTACATGTCTACGCAGACCGTAGGGTATAAGTTATTACGGTTTTTGTCATGAGGGATGAGCAGTATTGAAATTTATTCGTATTCTTCTATAGTTTACCGCGAATTATACAAAGACGGACCAAAAGGTTAGAAAATTGCAGACAGTTACAGATTTTACCTTTTGAATGATTATCATCACGCTTTTCATTATGCACCTAAGCAGCAGTGATGGACATACAAATACAAAAATACAAAATAGTTTATTTCTTTAACAAAATGTACTACATAGCTGATAGAAGTATCCTTTTAAGCAAATAAATGCCTGTATTAGGACACTCCACTCTTCCGCAACTTAGATTAGCGTAATGTACATACATTCAAAAACAAAAGTTATGCCAGTATTAACTATTCACAATTATATAATTTTATAATTTTAAAGAAGCAAATTAAAAAAAAAAAAAAAAGCAAAGAATTACAGAAGACTGATATTGTACATAAGATTATTTAAATGAGTGTGTGTATTTTGTGTAAGTTGTATGTGAGTTGGGTGGGTATGCGCGATATGTGTGTGTGGGGTGTATGTGTGGTGTGTAAGTGTACATGTTGTATGTATATGTGAGTAAATGTACGCGTGACTGAGTGACTTATGATGTGGTCTGCAGGAGGGCCTCTGTGTCCTCATATGCGAGTGGTTTTATCCATTTAATTATAAGTTTTTTGCATTCATAATGTTGTTTGGTGTATACATATATCTCTTTGTTTATTTTATTATAAAGTTGACACGACCGTTTCTCGTATTGCCTACTACAGAACTTGGTTTTTGTTCGTGGAATCGGTGCTATAATATCTTTTCTTCTTTTTGATGAGATAGTGGTATCATAAGGAAGCCATTTGTGTTTTTTCAAAACAGTATAAACTATGTATAGTTTTCTTACCGAAAGTAAATCACTTATCTGGTAAAGTCTTTCGGTGGAATATCTAATCCTTTTGAAAAACATTATTTTTATTAGAGCTCGTTGCACTCGTTCTACCTCAATAAACTTGGATTTAGCTGCCCCTCCCCAAATAGGGATGCAGTACACCAAGACAGATTGCACCAAAGCGATATATATATCCTTTAATAGGTTTTTAGATGGGTTTCCGGTATTGGTAGCATTTTTTGGAACAATATGTCTCAATGTTTTGAAAATCCAGCTTAATTTCCGGATCCTACTTGTTACCTGCTCAAGGTGAGGGTACCACGATAATCTCTGATCAAGCATGACACCCAAGTACTTAGTTTGTGTAACTTTATTAATGGTAGGGCACATACAGTTTTTGTTGTTTATGTCACCACATTCGTGAACTTTGATTATAAGGTCCCTATTTGGTTGAGTGCGATTACATATACTAAAGCATATGTAATTTGTTTTTGAGGTATTCAATGTCAGCAGATTATTATTTAGCCATTGAGCAATTTGGGCCATGCCCTGTGAAGCACTTTGCTCTACTTCATCCCAAGTATTTCCAGAGAAAACAACAGCCGTGTCGTCGGCATAAGAAAATACTTTTGCGGCATGAATGTTCATACTACAGAGGTCATTAATGTATATTAAGAAAAGTGTGGGACCCAAGACACTACCCTGAGGCACGCCGTATAATACTTCTGCATCATCGCTGGCGTATTGCCCCAACTTAACCCTTTGCTTCCTGCTAGAGAGATAATCTTTAAGGAGATTGAGTGAAGTTCCTCTGATACCAATTTTTTCCAGTTTGTTCACAAGGATCGGTATAGAGACGGTGTCAAATGCCTTTTTAAGATCCAAGAAGACAGTTAAACATTTGTTGCCACTATCAAGTTGATTAACTACAAGCGAGCTTAGTGCGGTAACTGCATCTTCGGTGGATATATTTTGCCTAAATCCAAATTGTGTTGGGGATAGCGTTTTAAATTTATTTAAATATTTGAGAAGCCTAACATTGATTAATTTCTCCAAGATTTTCGATATAGCTGGAAGGACAGATATCGGCCGGTAGTTGTTGACATCGTCTCTGTCCCCACCCTTGTGAACTGGAGTAATAATGGATTTTTTGAGGGGGGCCGGAAAGATACCGTCTCTAAAGCATAAATTTGCAAGATGGGTTATAATTGGGACTGCTTCCTTACGTATGTACTTTAAGAATCCTGTTGAGATATTATCCCAGCCGGGGGCACTATCTGACTTTAGGCTCATCAAAATTCTGTCTACTTCATTGAGGTCTGTGTCGAAGAGTACAAAGGAATTTACTTGTGTTGAAAATTGGTTAGGTACACAATCAGGGTCGCTATTCAATTTAGGCTGAATTTGTTGGGCGAGTTGCTTGCCAATATTTACGAAATAGTTATTAATAAAGTTTGCGGATTCAATCGGGGTAGATTTAATGTTTATTAGTTCAATGTTTTGACTTTTAGGTTTATTCGTGTAGGTTATATTTTTAATATTTTTCCAAAGCAATTTATTGTTCGATTTTGATTTAGCAAGTAATTCCCTATCATATTGTCTTTTCAATTTTTTAATGAGCTTGTTGCAATGGTTTCTATATCGATTGTATGTTATTTTATTGATTTCGTTGTGTGGGTCAGTCAGTCTTATATGTCATTTGCAGTTTGTTACGATTTTTAATGCAACGAAGTATGCCTGGGGTTACCCATGGCTTAATAATGCGTTTACTGTTTGGAACTTTTACTGTTGTAGTGTTCAAATTTATAGTTAAAGTTAGTTTATCTATGAGTATCTCAGTTAATAAATTAGGGTCATCACAAAATAATAGTTCTGCAAAATTTTGTTCATGTATGTGTTTTAAAGCTTGTTCGAAATTTATACTAGTAGTTGTTTTGTTTGCAACTTGGGTATATTTTTGCTTACGCAGTGACATAAATGTAGTGTAGTGGTCAGTGATAGTGGTATGAAGGATAGCGATAAATGCGAAAGTCTTTTTTTTGTTAATTTTTATCATAAAGTGGTCCAAAGAGTTCTTTTCCCTAGTGGGTAATGTATGTCCAGGGAGTATACCATGTGAAGATAACATATTCAAATAGTTCATTCTATTTTTACTTTCCTGCGACGTCTCTGTGTCTTTAACTCTAATATTAATGTTTATATCTCCTGCTATCACTACGTTTTTTTGCGATGTTATTGTATCAAGATGAGTGCTAAGAGAGTCAATGAAACTGTCAGTGTTAGTGTTTGAAGGAGATCGATAAATACACAAAATATGGTTATCCATAATATCTAGCTGGAGACAGGATGCTTGGGCCAACTTTATTTCCTTTCCTTTCGGTTTTAATGAGTTTTTAACATAGGCTACTACCCCATCATTTTGGTTTAAACGTCGAGTAGAGGTAAAGCAGTGGTAATTATTAAGTTTCGGAATTTGTTTGTTATCATTCAGCCTACATTCGGTTAAAATTATAACATCAGTTTCAAATTTAAAAGTAGACAGCAATAGTGAGAAATCATCGAAATTGCAGTAAATACTTCTTATATTTTGAGAGACAATAGTCAAGTCATTTTTATTTACTGAAATGTGCTTAGAGATATCAGAGCAATCACATTCCATTGTACGCGCTATTTCAATATTGTCTATTTCATTTATGGTTTGTAGGTTGTCATCCATTTAAAATGTATCCGGTAGAAAAGACGTCAAGAAAAAGATTAGTCAACATTTTATATATTGGTGTTAGTCGGATGAGGTTAAATTCAATAGAGGTGGTTTTGTCAAAAGAGCGCAGCTGTATTAAAGTTTTTATGCACGATTTTGTGTATCTAAGTATGTATAGTCGGTTTATATTATGAATTTGCGTAACTATATGTATATGTGGTGCGTGTGTGTAAAGGTCTGAGAAAGTGTAAATGAACTTAGTTAACAAAATATAAGATTTTGCATAAAAACAGGAAGTAGGTAACAAAAAAAATAATATAAGGCAATGACATAATCACATTTAGAGTTAGGTATTGGAGGAACATAAAATTGTGGACTAAGAGTCATTTTTTTAATATAAGCTGATGTACCTGTTCTTCACTTTTAATAGTCAAAGTTGGTGACACCTCGTCTTTCTTGAGATAGACTTTGCCATAGGCGGTCCAGCAGAACTTGTAGGCTCCAGATTTCGTCAAATCCCGAGCAAGGAAGTGTAGTCGGGAACCTTTAGGTGTCAGGTGTTCTGATAGGAATATAGGGGTGTCTTCCTGTGTTTTAAAACCAAGATGCTTTTTTGATTACATCATAACATAATACAGGTTTTTTTTTTTTCTGGGTTGGAAATCATCAAATAACTTCTCCCGCTCTGGGTGGAGCAGGAGGGCGTGTCAGACTTTTACTGACTAAAACCCACCCGTGTTCCCTCACTTGCTTGTGTGCCAGGGGCCGCGGTATCTCTTTCGAACAACCCGCACCCCTGGCAGGCATCGGCCCTTGTGGGCCCCATCAGTTGGTGCTGACATCTCTTTGAGGCGCGCGTGGAACACAACGCGCCGTCGACCCGGGCTTGGTCCTTACCGGACAGCGAGCTACCCATTACTCGCCGTCCGCAAGCCCGTGCCTACGGTGGCCGGGAATCAGCCTGGGATTCCCGACGCCCAGGGCGTCTCCTGTGAAGGCCACGGCTGTGAGGGCGCATGTACTGCATCTCCCTCACGTGCGCCGCCTCCCTCTTTGCGAGCATAACAGCTTTGCTGAAGGAGGCGACTGCTAGCCATGCACTCTCGCTCCGTACCATGGCCTGGACCAGGGTCGGACGCGAGAGATCGCCGCCGCCGAACATAATACAGGTTAGATGGAGCTAACGGTAGGTAACTCAATCGTGTTCGCTACGCGAAAATGGCCTCAGGAGACTGTTCTTATTTACAATTTTAAAAAAATGTATGAGTCACCAACAAAATGGGCAATTTTCACAAAACAAAATGTGATGCCGATCAATCCTGTTTTTTATAGGGATCAAAAAATTCTACGGGATCACAGAAGTTTGAGTATTACAAAAGTCGGAAATCGCAAAGAATCTTGCCATACAATTACGTAGGAAACGACACTAGATGAGAACTTATGCGCTATGAGCGAAATGACAACAGTCAAATTATTCAATTACTTCACTGGGCTTAAAGGAAATAAAGCAGATAGTTACAGGTATGATTAACATCCCACTATACCTTTCAAGAGCTTAGCAGTCAATTATGATAGAGAAAAAGAACGGCTATTTAGCTAACTCTCGACAAAGTAAAATAACTTAGCGGTTGGACTATTCCTTTGCGAACCTGTAGTTGTCCGTTTCATTCCCAAGTATTGGTATTTTTAGAAGTAGCAGAAGTTTCTTTATGAATATCGCGTAGTGAGTCAGAATAGTTTTCTAAGAGACTAATTTAGAAGCATACCTACACATCAAATTAATTTGGAAGCTTAATTTGATGTGTAAGCTTCTAAATTAATCTATCTAGACTAATTTAGAAGCTTACACATCAAATTAAGCTAAATCTTGTTTAAATTCTCACTGGTTAGCTTAGATAAGCAATTCGTTTTCATTTTAAAATCTAAAAAGAGTGATTAAACTAAGTTTATAAGGTATTTGTTTATTAGTATAATTACGTAACTTGAAAATGTGATTTTTCAAGTTTTTGATAATCTCAGGTTCAAATAGTACAATTTTCTATAAAACGGATATTCCAGTTGCAATCATGTTAATAGGACCACCGGTTTCGAAATTATTAAAATATTTGTTTAACGGTAAATGTACAAACGACAGTTTTTGGGGTCTATTTTTCTACATTTTTTTATTACGTGTTATATTTATAGTGGTTATATATATTGGAAGGTCGTTATTTGCCAAAAATGTTATGTGAGATAAAGGCCCGTATGAAAGGCGTGCCATTTGTCGGCACTTGGTAAACTCTACTATTAGGCACCCCAATCCCCTGATTACGGTAGCTGAACGCCACACGGGCAGCAAATCCTACTAATGCGGCCCCACACTTTTGTAGGATTCGCTGGCCATGGCATACCCTAACCATGCCCGACGACGCTACAACCCTTCTCCTCACCAGTACGCTGAAAATACACAAACACAGAAAGAACGCCATCCTTCCATCCACCACGCCGTGAGCCGCTGCGACGTTCCAAGCCCTGACCCTTGCTCGAACCAGATTACGCCGCTGAGCCTGAAGCCTTAAATTCGTCCCTAATTATTAATTATATGTTTCCGAACTAGCCCGACGCTTGCTGACAAGCAAAGCACAAGCCAAGGTCTGTAATATACAGGGGATGCCCTTAGCTTGTAGTCGCCTTGTTTTAAGTTTTTAAGCCCTGGCTCGAGGCCTTAATTTATGATGACAGCCACGGGCAAGTCCGGTTATGCAGCCGACAACCTCCTAGGTTACCAGCAATAAGAATCCATAAAAACCAAAAAAATAAACGCCACTTGGTCAGTCGCAACACAATCTCATCGCTATCCGTCTCTCCCCAAGGTCCTTATGGATTGTATTATAACACAGGTAGTACATTCAATCACTGCATTCAGGGCTGCGTGGTAACGCGTGGTGCCAGTAGATTCACTCAACTCAGATATTAGGGAGCGCACGTCTATAACAGTGGGAGTGGTGCTGGACGCACCCATGTCATCCGCTACACTGTGCTTTAATTTATATACATTATTTCATCACCACTGCTGTAAATACGATGAAGAAAAACGTCGTAAGGAAACCAGCATGTTCTAGAACCAAAACTTCGAAGACATGTGACATCCACCATCCCGCACTAGTTCCGCGTGATGGTTCACGGTCCACTCCCTCACACAGAGAGGAGGCCTATGCCCTAGCAGTGGAACCATTTAAGGCTGATGTTGTTATTAACAAGTATAAATATAACACACATTTTGAAAAAATACTAGTATTCCGCTGCATCCGGTTAGACTGTAACTTGGCCCCAACATAGTTGGGATAAGGCTAGGTGATGAGTTTACATGAGTGTTGATTCATAAAACCCGCCATCCAATCGCGATAATTGAATGTTTTGCATTCAACACATACAGACGTGCTCATAAATGCACAATATCAGTAAATAAATTAATGCTTGCATAATCAGTGACCCAGTTTTATAGTGTGTTACATCAATAAATATTTTAGTGATAATTTAAAATAATGGACTGACGATATTATAGTCGTATTACTTGTATATGGAAGGCAGCCCCTTTAATCGCAGCGCGATGATACGACGTAGCCCTCCACCGACTCCGATCCCGGTACCAACACCGGCACGGACACCGCCCCAACAACCAAGACAGGACCAAGATGAGACAATTGAAGTTGTGACCACTCCGGAGATTCAGAACTGGATGGGGTCCATTGAGCAGTGTCTGAATGAGGTTGTTGCTATTGCTTCTGAGGGAAAGCTAAACGCTGATCAGAAGCTGAAAATAAGCAATCTCTGCCGGAAAGTTGGACATGGAGTTTCGCAAATGGCGGTTCAATACCAGTCCTTAAAACAGAAAGCAATCCAAACCCATACCTCCCTTAAAACCATGACCGAAGCCCGAGACCTATCAGATTGCCTAATGGAGATGAACCGGACGATTCAAGAGTCCTGCACGAAACGGGAAGCAACTTCTTCATCTTTTGCAGAAATGGTCAGGAAGGGGTCCAACACCTTTGTTCGTCCTAATACTTTTAGCTCCGTGGCTATTTATCCCAGTGACAACTCAAAGACCAGTGACGAAACCAAGAACATGGTCCAAAAAATCATATGCCCTGGAGAAATGAAGCTGAAAGTTCGAGGCGTACGAAAAATTGGAAAAGGTGGTCTAATAATAAGCACTGAGACTAAAGATGACCTAGATAGGCTCAAACAAACAGTCCAACTCGCTTCGTCAGGGCTCACCGTCGACGAACCTAAAAGGCGCAAACCTCGCATAATAGTAATAGGAGTTCCCACATCGCTGGCTGAAAATGAGGTTTATAAATGTATTTATGAACAAAATTTGGCCGACAAACTGCCCACCATATCCCTAGATACATTTTTGACCTCAATAAAACTAAGCCACAAATCTGGCATAAAAGATGCTGAGAACTGTAACTTTATCATAGAAGTTCCAGCCGTCGTACGCAAGGCCCTCATCACACAAGACCGGGTATTCATAAATTGGACGTCCTGCCCAGTACGAGACTTCACATTAGTAACGAGATGTTATAAATGCCAGCAGTACGGTCATGCAGCCAAAACATGCAAAGTTGCTGCCTCGACCTGTGGACATTGCGGTGAAGAAGGACATATATTACAAGACTGCGCAAAAAAAGCCGAAGCTCCTAAATGTGCTACATGTTTGCGCTTTAAAAAACAAGCCAACCACAAGACAGGAGACGCAGATTGTCCGGCCAAAAAAGCTGCCGAAAACAGGTACATCAACTCAATCGATTATGTAGGCGCCTAAGAGCGCCACATCCTTGTTTATATTTTAGGCGTAATCTTTATTGTTATTTCTTTAGTTTAGTATGGATGTTAATTTATTTACCAATATAGATAACTCATTTTTAACCGTGTCGAAAACATGTGAAGTTGAGGAGTGCAGACAATATCTTTCCGACTATCAAAAATCATTAACTATACTGACCCAAAACATTCGTAGTATTTATAAGAACATAGATAGCTTTAAAATTTTCCTTCATAGACTTAACTTTGATTGTGATATAGTTGTACTAACTGAGTGTTGGCTAGCAAACCGCATAGGTAACCTCCCAGTAATACCTGGGTATAACTTACTGCATACTACAATAAATTGCAATCAAAATGATGGTGTGGTAGTTTTTGCTAGAGATTGTTTACAGGTCACAGTCGAGGAACCTACTCTACAAGACTGTATGAGTAATTGCTTGGTAATCAAAATTGGCGCAACTACAGCGATAATCGCTATATATAGGTCGCCTTCCGCTAGAAACTTAGATTCTTTTCACAATTCCTTAAATCAGATTTTTCAAGCACTAAGCTCGTTTAAGAATGTAATACTAACAGGTGATTTAAATATAAATATTGGAGCCGAAATCTGCGATGCAGGGACCGAAAATTACCTTAATATCTGCTCATACCATGGTTTTCTTCCCGCTCACACTTTGCCTACTCATCAGAGCGGTTCCTGTCTAGATCATATGATGATCAAAACCAGCTTATCATACATTACGCTCGTTACTAACTCAACAATTACTGACCATCACGCTGTGCTACTTAGCATAAATTTAACGCTGCCTAAGCAAAATCGTCCCCTGACCAAAAGCAAATTAAACACAAATAAACTCGAATATGATTTATGCAACCTCGATTTTAGCTTAGTTTACAATACTGCTGACGCTAACTTGGCTTTATCGTACTTAATAAAACATGTCCAACAAGCAATATTACGTAACACGACAGTTTCTACTGTGGATAAAAAACGTTATAATATTAAACCTTGGATTACTCCTGGACTAATTCGATGTATAAGACATAGAGATAAACTTCATCAGAGAACAAAGAAATACCCCGATAATCTAATAATTCAAACCACCTATAAAAGATACAGGAATTTCTGCAACAATTTGCTAAAGAACTTAAAAAATAATTACGATAAAAACGAATTAACTAGAGCAGGTAACAATAGCAAACAACTTTGGAAACATATTAAAAACGTCACCAATATGTCTAAACAGCGTGAATCAAATTCGAGTTTACTGCTTACTAATGCCTCGCCACTCCTTTCAGCTAACAACGTTAATAACTTTTTTGTCAATGTTGGGAAAACTCTTGCGGAACAGATTCCGACACATTATTGTGACCAATCTTACCAGCCAAATAGCAGTAACCTGAAATCTTTTGCTATGCTCGACACTGACGAAGACGAAATAACCCGAATTATTTCTGGGCTAAAAGATGACTGTGCAGTTGGATGGGATAACATAAGCAATAAGATCCTTAAACTCTATAAGCATATTCTGGTACCTCCCTTAACGCATATATTTCGAATCTGTCTTTCCAATGGAATTTTCCCTAGATGTCTAAAAAAGTCAATTGTAATACCAGTATTTAAATCTGGAAGTAAAGACCTAGTTAGCAATTATAGGCCAATATCGTTACTCCCCTCAATATCAAAAATATTAGAGAGAATTATAAACAGTAGGCTAGTTAACTATCTGGAAAACAATAACTTCTTATCCCTTGCGCAGTTTGGTTTTAGAGCGAAATTATCCACAGCAGATGCGGTACATAACCTGACCAACTACATCTCAGAAGAACTCGGCAAAGGGAACCAGACCCTGGGAGTCTTCCTTGATTTAGCCAAGGCCTTCGACACGGTGTCCATTTCTGTCCTTCTGAATAAATTAGAGACTATTGGAATAAGGGGAACGCCGCTGAAACTATTTGCTGACTACTTACATGACCGATACCAATGCGTTAGAATTGATAAAACCATCAGTGATGAGCAGAAAACGACGGGTTTTGGTGTTCCTCAAGGAAGTATTCTGGGCCCTACGCTATTCCTGATTTATATTAACGACATGTGCAACCTTAATATTAAAGACGGGAAAATAATATCATATGCCGACGACACGGCGCTAATTTTTACCGCTAAAACCAGTAATGAACTGTTCGAAATCGCACAACTAGGTTTTGATACTGTGACAAATTGGCTTCAAACAAATTTACTAACATTAAATGCTGACAAGACAAAATACATTCGCTTCTCCATGTGCAAGCCTCAAGCTAACGTTACTAACCCTCAACTATATGCCCATCAATGTGGAAACCGTTCAGTCAACATGTGTAATTGTCCTTTTATCCTCAAAACGAGCAACATAAAATACCTCGGTGTAATAATGGACGACACTCTGTCTTTCCGAAATCACATTGAAAGTCTCGTTAAAAGAGTGCGCAAATTAATATTTGTTTTTAAAAAATTGCGATCATTTGCAGACTCAAAATTAATCAAACAAGTTTATTTAGCCCTATGTCAATCAATAATTCAATACTGCATCACATCATGGGGTGGCGCACCAAAAACTAATCTGCTTCCTCTTGAAAGAGCTCAGAGAGCAATTTTAAAGGTAGCAAACTTCCATCCCTTTTTCTTTCCCACAGATCTGCTATATAATTCCTGCAACGTGATGACTGTCCGCCAAATTTTCATTTTGCACTTAGTATTAAAACAGCACACCATGCTTACGTACACTGCTGACAATACTAACAAAAGACGGAATGATATAGTATGCACATCTAATACAACCTCGAAACATGTCTTTGTAGAAAGGTTTTTTACATTTTTAGGCCCATTTCTGTACAATAGGCTAAATAGAAAACTAAGTATCTATAAATTGAATTATTTTAGTTGTAAGAAAATTATTACTACATATTTACTAACCATCGCTTATGCACAGACAGAAGATCTACTTGTTGTCTGCAAATAGAACTACTAACATGCTATTTTTATTTTACCTTTTTTTCCTAATTTTAATTTAGTTATTACATTATACACATTGTTAATTTATTACTATAAGTATTTAAGCACTTCCTAGCCTGAAGCACAGGTTCAACCTAGTTCAGGCAATAAGCATCTGTGCCCTATTTTAAATTGTTAAGATACTCTGTAAATGAAAATGTGTCCCCTTTTATAAATAAACGATTATTATTATTATTATTATTATAAGTATTCAGCAAAATCTCTGAAGCCACCATTGTTTTTTTATAGATGAAAGTTCTTTGTATGGTTAATCAGTGGATTAACTAGGATGTAAACCCAGCCTTTATAATCTGCTAACAAAAGGCTTTTTCTAAGAACATTAGAATACAAATAGTACTACTTGCTTACCCATTATTTGGACATCATTTGGATAGCTACCTACGGAACACTTCCAAAGCTCGTGCGACTCGCTCCTACCCCGTTGTACCTAGCTATTTATTGAGTTGTGATATTGTACATTATTACCCGACGCTTGTTCGAAGAAGTGCCAGCATGCACCGTAGCTGAGCCTGTAACTTTAAATTTCCCTGATTTTAATAATCAGATCCAGCGTGTCCTAACTTACTGTCCCCCCGTCAGTAACCCCCTGAGCCGAGGTCCGAACCCCACAGGTGGTGCCGTCAGCGTGCAGTCGCTTAGTAATCTAAATATTTTACCCGACAGACAGGAAAGTCCGGCTTAGCAGTCACGACCTCTCAAGGTCAACAGCAAGATGCCATACACAAAAAAGACTATTATTAAAAAGTGGTGCTCGTAGCAACGTTTCTGCTTCCGTAGATGTTCGATGGTACCTACATGAATTATTGTTGTTCAAAAGTGTGTACACAAATCTACAGACAACTTCATTGCCTTTATTTGCCTTTTTTGTGTGTACCTCTGGCACGATGGCAATGAATCTCTGCCATGAGTGGGCATTACCATGCCCACCAGCAAACAATACGTTGTTTGCTAGCATTTCCAAAAATTCATTCAAATTTGATGCTTTCGACATAAAAGGTATGAGAGTAGTTATCAACTCAAAACTTTTGTTAATCTAGTTGCAGTGGTTTAGGTTGAGCGTTTGAGTCTTCTCATATAGTTAGAAGATATTATTTATTATTATAAGCCAGTATTATCCAGTGATAATATTTATAACAATTTTTAAGTAGGTTAGAATCTACCCAGGAATGAAAAAATAATATTTAAAAAAACTAAAAAACACGCTTTAAAAACCAAACTAAAAAGTAGAAAATAATTCTGTTAAAAAGTATGGGGTGCTTTTAGAGGTATTTTTATAATCATTATATATCAAGCATCCCACGCGTTTTAATAGAACTAAATTATTTTCTACTTTTTAGTTTGGTTTTTATAGCGTGTTTTTTAGTTTTTTTTTTTTAACTATTATTTATTTTCAATTTTTTAGTTCTCTATTCGTCTATTTTTATTTTTTGAATTGTCATCGGTCCTCGATAAATCTACAAGTTTAAATGAAATCTGACCATTTAAAGTGGGTCAAAATCGCGCCCAAAGGAGTCGGTTACACACATACAAATAAACATCATGATGATGATGATGATGATGATGATGACGATGATGATGATGATGACAAGACTCCCTTTTCCACACGTAGACTCCCATTCGGTCCGCTGTGCGTGGGGATTCTGGCTAACAGAGCCAGCCTAGCTCCGCCCAGAAGCACAGAAGCTTCCTGGGAGATTCGCAGGCTTCGTGGAGTGACCTCACGGTTCCGAGGATTTCTTCACGTTGAGAAGCCACGCCCTCGCATTCCAGGATGACGTGGGCGGCTGATTCCTCGGCGTCAAGGCAGCCCCTGCAAAGTGGGCAATCTGTGGCGCCTATGTTAAAAAGATGTTTGTTAAAGGGATTATGGCCCGTGATTGTTCCTATTATTATTCTAAGGTTATTTCTACTCAGGCTGAGAAGTTTTTTGGTTAATCGCGGGTGTACAATTGGTAAAGCCAATTTTGACTGTCTACAGTCTGTTGCCCGTGACCATCTGTTGTTATGGAGTCGACCTTTGGCGAATCCACGCACGAAATTGTGAGAAAGGCAGGGGGAGAAGCGAGTACGGGCCTAGCACTTTCATATCAGAGCCTCTCTTCGCAAGTTCATCTGCGGCATCATTGCCTAAGGATCCACTGGAGGGTAATACGGTTGGACGTCGATAAACTCTCCAGAGCTAAATGGCACTTGTTTCCGAATTAATTTAGAACTTGTATTATTTATATGTATCCGAACGAGATCATAGTGCTTGGGTAATAGATTATCTGTGGTGGCCCGCCATTATGCGCGGACGACTAGAAATGATTAAACTTGTAACATGTAACAATTTATATTAATAAACGAGTTTCAATACTATCTATAAGTGGTTTTCATACAGCACTCAAAGATTAATTTTATTTGTTGTTGGTTTGTTTGTTTTCGAAAGCTTTGAGCACAGATGGGCTGTCGGATAGGAATTTGATGCCGTAATTCCGGATGCCTAAGCGCTTTACTGCTGTTGCGGCTTGTGTTAAGGCAACACATTCACATTGAAAGATTGAACTGTGTGTAATAATGTAATGTTGAGGTTAAGGAGGTGTGGGCCAGCACCTGAACCGTTTTGTGTAGATGCGCACTTCATTGGCTCCTGATTGATCCCTTTCCTCCTCTACTGTTTATATGATAAAGTTTTTGTTGCACATAGGTTGGTTTGGTATTCTATCACACGGGGCAGTGATGAGCGGCAGGTACTCAATCGCCCGGTTCATGATTTTTTCGTGTGAGCTGGTAAGATTTTTGCCCTATATTCCCAGATGCATTAGCCTGATGGCAGCTAGCGCCGCCTCCTGCTGTATGTACAGGTCAAGGGGAGTTAATTGTAGGGCTATGTCCTAGGCAGCTCTAGGGGTGGTTCTCATGCAGCCAGTGGTAGCCGAACAGGCCAGTCGTTGGAAGCGCTGTAGTCTGGTTATGGTTGTCGAGAGTTTAGTCCTCGTCCACCAAACCAGAGCGCCATAAGCCAACATTGGCCTGATTACTGTTCTGTATAGCCACAGAGTGATCTTTGGAGAAAGCCCCCATGTTTTCCCTAACATTTTTTTGCATTGGTAGAGTGCAATTGCGCTTTTATTAAGTTTGTAGTCAAGATGCTTGTTCCAGAGCAGTTTACTGTCAAGGATCACCCCCAAGTACTTGGCTTCGTCTTTAAGTGTTAATTCTGCATTGAAAAGTTTTGGAAGCCTATGGAGCCTATGAAGAACCCTGGGGCACCCAAGGGTTCTTTTGTTGGTGAACACTATTCGTTCTGTTTTCGCGAAGTTAACCGATAGTTCGTGTTTCGTGCACCAACTCTCGATTACATTGAAGGCTCTTCTCGTGAAATCGCACAAGATGCCCTCAAATTTCTCCGAGATTAGAAATGCTATGTCATCCGCGTAACGCGTATAAACAAACATATATATATATATACAGGTGAAGCTAATAAAAGCGTGTTAAAAAATCAATCAAAGAAAGTGTGCATCAAGAGAAATCCAATGAGCTGAAAAAGTGTAGTGCCGAGCAAATACAATAGCAACGGCAGTGTCAGAAACCGTTAGATCTGTTGCAAATAGCGTGTGCTGTAGTTATTAAAAATCTTTTTTTCGGTCAGAAAGATTGAACTTACCACCAGTACACCGAGCAAAAAGACGTTATCACGTCAAGAAAAAACTTAATGTGTAGTTTCAAGTACCTTCTTGACCTTATTTCAAGTAGCTACTTATCTACAATACAATAGTCAGCTACACGGCCATTGACCCCGTAATCAGCTGTAGTCACTGAAATTAAGAGTTTAGGTCTGTTTTTCTATTATTTTAAGGAAGTACCACCACTAACACCATACCTATCTTTGTGGTTCTATCTATATCGAAGGTTTGAAAGGTATGAGCATAGACCAAGTGTTAGGGTGGAGATACTGCTTAAACTTTGAATTCTTTTTATTTATTTCATTATGAAAAGAGTTACTTTAAATATTATTTTAACTACGAGATTTCTGTCTCGGAAAGACTTTTTAAAATTAACATTCATTCGGCCTTCAGTACTGTTGCTTTAGACCACAATTAACATTCCTTCGCTCCTTCCATCTATAGAAGCATCCACAACTTTAGAAAAAGTAGACCACATTATTAGAAACACACTAACATCGACCCGAAGGCGAATGGCGCGGCCACGTCGATATTAAAAAAAACCCTATCAAGATTTCAAACTCAAATCCAACAAAATCTAATCAAATCCTGACAAATTCAAATCTAGATTTTACAAAAAACTTCAGACATCTGCGATCAGCGAGATATCGGTGATAACGTGTTTTTTGCATTTTCAAGGCGCAGCCGTGGGGTTTTAGTCTTACAGCTCCTGAAGCACATGACTAACCAAACGGAACAGAGACAAAGCTTCATACAACCGCGTGAATCGGTTGCACTACTACAAGCATGCGGGGCATGTGTGCGTGGCCACTGGTCGCTTGTCGCGTACTCGGCGAGACTGGAAAAAACTGGTTTACGCTGGTACAGCCAGTTGACAATCTCAGGGTTAGTGCGACGCACGTTGTTTGTTTGATTAGTTGCAAGTTTGAATATTATAAAAACTTGAATGGACCTACTTACCTACTAAACGAATATTTATTTGTAAAGTAGGTAAGTTATTAATTTAATTTAGTATCTGGTGTAAATAGTTAGTTGTTTTAAATACTGTAAAAGTGATGTAAGTAATCGAAATAAAACACAGTTTAAAAAAAATATTATTTTTATTCATATGAGAAGCGTGAATATTAAAAATACTCACGTGTACTTATTTTCTAATGTGGGTGTCATTGAACTACTGTTGTATGTGTAAGTAGTCTTAGTGTATTTATATTGAATGGTTTGCTAATAAAGACCAGTATCACTATTCGTGTACTCAATTATGCCTATGCCTACTACATTGCGACCCTGCCTCGGCAAGCCGCGCACACTGGTCGTGTCGCATTACAATTGGCTTCATTTTTTCAAGGTGTGAAATTATTCGAAAAAGCAAGATGTGTCAATCATATCAGACCAAACAAGAGGTTTTTCTAGCTCAAGACGCCAGGACTTGAAATAGTGCTGGAATTTGCAAGACATTGGGACACGTTTGAGCATCTAGACAAATTATGACCAATGTAGTGCTGTCCCACAAACAATGGGGCATTTAATATCTTGCCCAGCGTCTCCTGCTGTCTGCACGCTGCAGGATCTCATGGACGCTCCTGAAAGTGCTAGGCTCATCGACACGCTAACAAGAAGAAGATTATGACCACAATAATTATTAGCTTGATGGGTGCAGTGCTTCTCTACTTGGGATTTAAGGCATATAAAAATGCCATACTCGTTGGATGCGGCAGGAGATCAATCATCAGGCTTTCAGGGGCATGCGATTGTCTGGACGAGGAGAGCGTTCAAACTGCGTAACAAGGGTTTGTGTACGTACGTAAGATATATTTGGGAAGAAATTAAGCAGAACTGTACTGTTAAATAGCGACTGTTAAGACAAATTCTAAACTATGCAGTATCGTCAAAACGGATAAAATTGTGTCTTATGGCTAAGAAATTTGATAACACAATAATATATAGTTTCCCAAAAGTTTTTATTTGTGCAGTTTACTCCGAAAGATATTGAACACATTGGCAGGCAGTGTAACAGGTTCAGTAAACAGTTGATCTGAAAGTGAAACATTTATATTATTTAAGTAAAAATATCCTTAATTTTTTTCTTGAAAATTGATTTTCTTAAAAAATAATTCTCTCTGGTCATAGCTTATGTTGTGACCTCTAAAGTCCCGGCCGGGCCGTGCCATGGCCCGATACAATATAAAATCGATTGTGTCTCATTAGCGGGTGTTAAGAAAGCATAAGTTATGACCAGGGGTGAAATTCTCGTAATATTAAAAACGTTCACAGTCATCTCAGTCTCAATCTGCCATCTCTAGTTTTCATGTTCTCGTACATTTTTGACAAGTTTTTGACATTTGAGTGTCGCCGAGATGAGACTGTGACTAGATTTTGAACGATTTTAATTACGAGAATTAGCCTTCAGAGATCGGATATTCGGATCCATAGACACCAAAAGTTGAGATGTTGGCTAATATAGAAAGCGCATTTTTATATTTAAACAAAACAAGTAACAAAAGACTCAAATGTTTTAGCAACAATATTTATTTCCCTATGTTAGTAAACGTAAACTACACACATAACCTACACTGCCATATAATTAAAATGCGTATCCCTGCTACAAGCTGAATACCGAAGTGGAGAGATTGCAACAGCGATTCACACACAAGCAGTGAAATCTGTTTACGATACATCGCAGTATAATGTTGGGGCTGGCTCACACCCGGCGCATCAGGGAAGCGCATATATTTTACGCGTTGTAGCGTAGAAGCAATCAACACGAGCTTTGAGAAGCGGATCAGCCCCATCGACACTCGGGACGCATTATTATATTGGATGTGAATAGCACTATACGATTTTGAGTGTAATCTACCCCTAGCTGCACGTGTAAAATGAGGGTTGCAATATGCGCGAAAAAAGGTTTTCTTTACGTCTCTAGAACAACGAGCAAACCTGCGATCGATCATATTAGCGCTCACCGACAGCTCTTTCAATATCGTCATTATATTTGAGGTCAGCGATCAAATAATTTCCCAAGTACTTCACAAAGATGTCATCATTTACTGAAGGGGTCTGCTAGGTCCGATGTCTGCCAGGGTCGCGGATTTGTTCGAAAGAATTATCGTGGCCCTGGCACAGGTAACTGAAGGAATACGGGCGGTTTCTAGTCAGTAAAAGTGTGACACAATCTCCCGCCCAGAGCGGGAGAATTCATTTGATGATTTCCCATCCAAAAAAAAAGTATTTCACCATATATACCCTACCTATAAGCGATATTTCGTTCAACTTGACCAGGGATATAGTACCAGTACAGCGACCGTTGGCACCAAAGACCATGACCTCACTTTTAGTGACATTGTAGACATGAGCATGAGTATTATTAACGTCAGATTTCAGTACCAACCCGCACCAAACTATAGCGAGCGAAAGGTAGTGATTAAAGTTGTTGTAGCCGAGGTAATTAATACATATAAACACACAATCAGGATATAGTACTCATGGCCCCATTTATGAATGGCAGTAGGTACGATAACCGTGAATCCCGTTCCCTGTACTTTAAACTAGATGAATTACTAAGAGAAGGCACCATATGTATCATGTTTTTACTAATTTAATTGATTTAAATTTTAGTGGATGATAGCAGTATCTGTGCGTTACTACATAGTTTTCTTGATCTCTTCGGACAGAGCCTTTGTGTAACTGGGATTGAACTTCACTTCAGGTTAGTTCGTTTAATCATCAAGTACTTATATTCGACTACTATAGTTCCGAAGTTTCGCAACGCTAGTCACAACACAGTATTATTTCAATGAAGCCGGTCAAAAACGGATCCAATCACAAAACTAGGTAATAATGCGTTAGTGAGTCGCGTCGTGTAAGAAGCGCCATCGACATGGAAACAAGCCCGGTCACAGGCAAAGACTACCTACATTTAATTAATAAGAAAAAGTATTATATTTTCGAAAAATTACTATTTTAAGCTTTACGTTTACGACTTTGGGGTCATGACCTCTAGGACCCACCCCCTCGGACCGCGCCTGCATGGAAATACTACAACAACAATACAACGATACGTACAATACTACAACTATACTAGTGCTGTGACATTCTGGTTAGCTACTCATTGCTGATTTGAGTTTGTAAATACTTTTGAGTAGCGTCTTCGACGAACAGGCTTAATATCATTCCTGTATACATACCTTTAATTTATATGCACATGTAAACAACATGCTTTTCCACAACAGAACACTCTGTGAGGAGACAGTAAGACTGCATCTCTTTATCTATGTTTAGAGTTTAAGCACCTAATGTAGTTAGCAGATATGATCCAGCTAAAAAGAGACAGTATTTTTCTAATTAATAATAGGTTAAATCAACATATATATGAAGTACATCAATTATATAGTAGAAGAACTCTACGGCTAAGAATTTGGCCGGAGAAGAACAACTGAGATGTTTAGGGTAGTAAAGGTATTTAGAAAGAACAACTCAGATTGGCTGCCAAAAGTATAATGTCTATATTTAATACGAAACAAGTAAAATAACATAAAACGCTAATCAAGCATTAACTTGATACATAAATATAACGGAGCATACATACACAATAGTGTAAAGGAGTGCATACACTTCACCTCCGGTAAACAAGAAAAAAAAAACATAACTTTTTTTTTTTTTTAGATTTCACAAAACAGTCAGGATACAAATAGTTTAGTTCGGTTTTTGTGAACAATATCAGTTTTGTTATTTTTTATTTTAATTTTAACATTACATCCCAAATCTTCTATAACAGTAAATGGTCCATCAAATAAAGGATCTAATTTCTGACCAGTTTCATTTTTAATCAATATCAAATCATCTTTATTATATTGAGTTGGGTTCAAATATTTATCATAATAGTTGTCTTTACGATTACATTTGCTTAATATTTAATTATTTCTAGCATCTTTATTAGCTAATTGAAGCTTATACTTAAAACTATTATAAAATTTTTCTGGATTATATAGCGGTTCAACATCATTGTATATTCTAGAAGGAATAATACATGGCCTACCAAATACAAGTTCAAACGGCTGGTATTTTGTTGCTGAATGGACAGTGGTATTATAACTAAAACACCAATAAGCTAACCAATGTGACCAAGTTTGTGGATTATTGTTGCATTGTATTCTGAGAAAAGCTCCTAAATTTTTGTGTGTATTTTCTAACGAACCAATAGATTGGTGATGGTACGCAGTTGATGATATTTTATCAATGTTTAAGAGCTTACAAACCTGTTCCATTGTTGATGACATAAATTCAGCGCCTCGATCAGTTGCTATTGTTTTTGGTAGTCCAAATCTAAGAATAAAGTTATCTACTAAAGCTTTACTTACAGTTACAGTGTCTAAGTGGATATGCTTCCACAAATTTACTTAGCTCGCACTGGAGAGTCAGTATGTATACATTACCTTCATAATCTTGAGGCAATGGGCCTACAATATCTAAAAATATTTTTTCAAAGGCATGAGATGCTGTAGTTGTTATACACATGGGTTCCTTAATAGGCTTACCATGCTTCATCTTTTGACATTTCTCACATTTTGATATAAAATCCTTTACATCCGTTTCAAGACCTGGCCAGTAAAATTGTCTTTTAACGTTATTTATCATTCTGCGCACACCAGCATGTCCACTGGTTGGCAGTAAATGAAAATCATGTAAAATAAATTTAATATGTTCATCATTAGTAATTCTCTTGACACCTCTTAAAACGTGAAATCGTGGTCCGGACCAAGTTTTCATTGATTCAATTTCTTGACTTAAGTCTTTAAGAAAGTTAACATTATTTATATCTTTTATTATGCATATCTCGTTTATATTTAATTTCTTACAAAATTTACTCAATATCGACACAAATTCGGCTCGCGTAAAATGTGAACGGTAATCGAGATTTATGAATAAATTCTTTCTCTTTTCTTCATATGCAAAACATTTTTCTTTTAAGGATATCCTATTATTTTTCCTTAGTTTATTTAAATCTTCACCTTTTATTAAAATCATTTCTACAGAATCATTTGGTTTCTTTAATATTTCCACAACCCTTGGCTGATCAGACCTTGTGTCTGCGGATCTATTAAACAAACCGGCATTACTTGCATCATTCATATCATTCATCCTCTTCTTTTGAGCTCTTGTTAATACAGTCACTACATCATTATTTATACTCTTCAGTTCATCCGACGTTATGACAATCCTAGATAATGCATCCGCAGCGACATTTGTTTTTCCTTTCACATACACTATTTCATAGTCATATTCCTCTAGAGTTAATCTAAATTTTAATAGACGACTTGACGGATCTTTCATCCCAAATAAATATATTAAAGGTTTATGGTCTGTTTCTATGAGGAAATTTCTACCGTACAAGTATGGTCTAAAATATTTGACTGACCACACAATAGCTAACAATTATTTTTGAATTGTTGGGTAATTTCTCTCGGCTTTGTTTAATGGACGACTTGCATACGCAACAGGTTTCATATTTTTATTACATAAAACAGAACCAATAGCTATTCCTGAAGCATCAGTTTTTAATACAAATTTACTTTTTTCTGAGAAATCTGGGTATTGTAAAATTGGTGGATTAGTCATTGAATGTTTTAAATTTTCTAATGATTTTTGGCAACTTTCTGACCAAATAAAAGGTTCATTTCTTCTGGTCAATTTGTTTAATGGCACTGTAATATCAGCAAATGAAGGTTTACATTTTCTATAATAATTGCAAAAGGCAACAAAACGTTTAACCTCGTCTGAATTTTTGGGTATTGGATAATTTTTTTAAACTTTAATTTTTTCTGGATCTGGCCAGACACCTTGCACAGAAACAACATGCCCAAGATATAATAGTTCTTTCTTCAAAAATTGACATTTGTCGGGATTTAATTTTAAATTTACCTTCCTCAGTCTTTCAAATATGTCCATTAGATTACGATTATGGGACTCTAAATTACGCCCAAAAATAATTAAATCGTCTAAATAAACGAAACATTTTTCAAAAGTTAAACCAGACAATGCTACCGTCATTACTCTACTGAAAGCACTTGGCGAAATCGTTAATCCCATTGGCGGACGTTTCATCTGAAACTGACCTGAATTAGTACAAAATGCTGTGCATTTTCTGCTTTCTGGATTTAATGGAACTTGATAGTAACCAGAATGTAAATCTAGATGGCTGAATAAAACAGCTCCTGAAAGAGAATCTAAGATTTCAGTAATATTTGGTAGAGGAAACCTATCATGCTGTATTTTTTCATTTAGTTTTCGATAATCAACTACCAAACGCCACTTCCTTTCATTTTTGTCGTCACTTTTCTTGGGTACTAGTAAAACTGGACTAGACCATTCACTTTGTGTTTCTTCTATAATATCATTATTTATCATAGTTTCAATTTGTTTATTTAATTCTTGTTTTAATTTATGTGGTAGTCTATAAGGTTTTGTGTAAATTGGATTAGTATTAGGTTTTAGCGTTATTGTTTGTTTATAAATATTTGTTACTATAGGAAATCAGGTTACAGGCGTGAAATAAAGAGAAATAATTTTGTATTTAAATAACGTTCTTTATATTTAAATTTAACGTTTCACAGGGAAGGTTTTATGTCTGTCACCTAGCACAGCAAATATAAAAAGGAACGAGCTGACAGCGGCTGTTGGTTTTATACCAATCATTTAGTAACAGTGTTGACATTGTTAAAAAGTAACAAATGATTAATTTTTGCACAATAAAATCGACTAAATACCAACAGGCCCCCTCAAAAATTAACTAATAATCACAATTAAAACCCTAAATAATCAGAACATAAAAGCCTTCCAAGTGATTCCTGGGAGAATAACAATATAATATGGCCCAACATTTGTTGCTAGGATTAGGGAAACCAGGAAAACCTAATCAGACCATTTCACCAATATTAATAAATTAATGCAATTGGCAATTAACACAAATATAAACATAAAATCATTGTTTACATAAACCAATTTCATCTCTATGCCGGTTAAACGTGGCAGTTGGTAGCGGTTTTGTCAGGACATCCGCTATTTGTTTACCTGTGGGTACATAATACAATTTTATTACATTGTTTTCAACTTGTTCTCTAGAAAAGTGGTATTTAATGTCAATGTGTTTGGATCTTTTGTGACTAGTCGGGTTATTTGCTATACTAATACAACCATTATTGTCTTCATAAACAGCAATTGGATTGACAATATTTAGTTTAACACTAACTGCAAGAGACTTTAGCCATAATGCTTCTTTTACAGCTTCAAATAATGCCATGTACTCAGCCTCAGTTGAAGAAGCTGCTACTGACATTTGCCTCTTAGTGTTCCAGGTTATTGTACAACTATTAAATAATTTAAATAAATAACCCGTTGTACTTTTTCTATCATTTACATCATTACCACCCCAATCTGAATCGACATACCCACATAAGATGTTATCAAAATTATTACATCTGTTGTATATTAGTCTTAATTCTATTGTGCCTTTCAAATATCTAAGTACTCTTTTGAGACATTGCCACAACTCTTTACTATCGTTGTTTGTGTATCTGCTCAAAATATTAACACTAGCACATAGATCTGGACGAGTACACAACATAACATACATTAAACATCCAATAAGATTGCGACAGGGTGCATTACATCCACTGTCCATATTTAGGGCTTCATAATTGGGTTTAATTTCTAAAGGGGTACTTATAGCATTGCAATCAGTCATACCAAATTTGTCTAAAATTGTCTTTATATATACACTCTGATCTAAAGTTACTTTATTTTCATGTCTAGTAATTCTAATGCCAAGAAATAATTTGATCTCATTTAAATCTACCATTTTAAATTTACTCATAAGGTAAATCTTTAGGCTGTCCAGTAAATGCTGGTCAAAACACATCAAAACAAGGTCATCAACATAAAGTAAAACATAAATATTTTTACTAATAGCACCCTTATCTAAAATATAAATACATCTATCAACTGAAGAATTTACAAACCCCTTTTCTTTGAGACATTGATCAAATAATTCAAACCAACATCGAGCAGCTTGCTTTAGCCCATATAAAGCTTTATTTAGTTTACAAACATAATCTTGTTTACTAAATACCCCCTCTGGAACTTTCATGTAAATTTCTTCCTTTAAAATTCCATTTAAAAATGCGGTTTTAACATCCATGTGATGAACTAATAATTTATATTGATTCGCGAAGCTAATCATGAATCTAAAACTAGCTATACGAGCAACAGGGGCAAAAGTTTCATTATAATCATTTAAGTACTCTTGACTAAAGCCCCGAGCAACAAGACGGGCTTTATATCTTAATGGATTACCAAATTCATCATTTTTTATACTAAAAATCCATTTGCAATCAACTATATTTTTGTTTTTAGGTTTAGGTACTAATGACCAAGTATCATTAGCTAAAAGGGAATCTAATTCCACCTTAATTGCATCTTCCCATTGAGTTCTATCACCCCGATTTTGAATTTCATGAAATGAAGTAGGTATTTTGCAATTGATTGATTCAGCACATAATAACACATCAGCCAAGTTTTTATAGGAAATAGGGGGACGACCTTTGAGCCTCTCACTTCTTCGTAACTGACGAGAATTATCGATATTTTCATCAGTGCAACAAGTTTTATTGAAACTTTGTTTGTTATTAACATTAGGATTATTAGAATCATTTAACTTGGGAATTTTACTACATCGGGTCATTTCATCAGATTTTGAATTATCTAATTTATAATCGTGTACTTTTGAACTATCTGATTTTAATTCCACTGATTTTAAACCATCCAATTTTGAATCATTAGATTTAGTTTCATCAGTTTTTAAAGTATCAGATTTAGGACTGTCAAACCTTTGAGAATTAATTGGTACTGATTTTGACGTCACGTCCATTTTATCAGTTGTGTTATGAAAATTTTCGATTTCATTTCCTTTAAATAATGCAGGCCTCGACTGCAGGAAACTGACTTCATCTACAATGACATCCCTAACAGTTTCATATTTTTCACTTTTTATGTTCCATACTTTATAGCCATTTGGTACATACCCTACCAGAATACCCTTCCATGACTTTTCATCAAATTTTGTTTTATTGGTTTTATTATGCACATATACGGTAGAACCGAAAACCTTTAAATATTTAATCACAGGTTTTTTATTATGCCACAATTCAAATGGTGTTTGAGTTTGTTTCAAAGCGCGGGTAGGTGTAATATTTATTAAATATACTGCAGTTAACACTGCCTCACCCCAAAAACACTTGGGTAATTTGGCACCGTTAATTATAGCGCGGGCTTTCTCTGTTATTGTCCTAACCATACGCTCAGAAACGCCATTTTGTTGTGGTGTTCTAGGAACAGTAAAGTGATATGAAATTCCTTTAGAAACACAGTATTCTTTCATTTCATTGGATAGGTATTCCCTTCCATTGTCACAATACAAATTAACTAGTTTTAAATTAAATTTAGCCTCACTTTTTGCAACGAAATCTTTAAAAACTGAGAAAACATCTGATTTATATGTTATCAAGTATGCCACACAGTAGTGAGTAAATTGATCAACAAACAAAACAAAATAACTTTTATTATCGATTGTAGAAGGAGTGACGGGCCCACACACATCAGTATGTACAACAAATAACGGTCGTTTAATGTAACTTTTATCCTTAGAGGAATTAAATGGCAATCGTGTCTGTTTCCCGTTTATGCATGCTTCACACAACTTACTCTCAGGCGATACTGTTTTAATTAAGCTTACGTCATCAACCATACAATTATTTTTCAAATCAATAAATTTTTGTTTACTGATATGGCCTAAACGTTGATGCCATAAATTGTAATCATTATATTGACTTTTGCATATTTGAGAAACAGAACTATTAATCTTCACTACAAAATCAATAGAAATTAGATTGTCTACAGCCATACCTTGCATTATAATTTTACCGTCCTTACTGATAGTGGTCCCTTGTTGATCGAAGGTGATTTTCATACCGGCCTGTTGCATCCTCGTTACCGATAGGAGGTTGTAAGGTACATCGCGGCAAAATAACACGTTCTCCAGCGTACCATGAATGCCAGTGTTGCTGATGACTTGTAAGGTGCCTTTTTTTGTAGCTGAAATAAACGTGCCATGTTTAGCAACTGAAATTTTTAAAGGAACATTTAATTTTGTGTAGGAACTGAAAAGGTCTTCCCTGTTAATAACATGATCTGATGCTCCGGAATCAAGCAGGAAAGTTATTTGGTTACCCTTTGTGACATCTGGGTAATTACCAAACATGAATGCAAAACCGGAAGCTTCACTGGAAAACGTTGGTCCTTCAGTAAGTTCCACTGCTTGAACAGTTCGCGTTTGACTCGGAGGATTACGCCGGTTCATTTGCTTATAATAGTAACAATCATTTTTGACATGACCTTTACGACCACAATGGTGGCACTTGACGAAGGACTTCTTCTTAGCCTTGAACTTTTGCTGGTTGTTTTTAGGCTTAAACTCTGGTCTCGTTTGTTTGAAATTTTGAACAGCGTTTTCGACATGTAGAATCTTGCTGACGGTATCATTACCCTCATTTCTTAATTTAACTTCGTGGTCCAATAATCTTGTTTTGACGAAAGCCAAGGTCAAATTATCTTCAGATAAGGTTTCTATCGCAGTTATAACACCGTCGTATGAAGTTGGTAACGTGAGAAGTAAGTGAGACACCTTGTCGGTTTCTTCTAGTTTTGCTCCAGCCGCCAGCAATTCCGTAATTAGATCATCAAATATAGTGTAGTGCTTTACTAACGTAGTGTCACCTTGAAGTTTTAAGCCCAACAGCTTTTTACGTAGCGCCAACTGAGTCGCCAAACTTTTTCTCTCGTACAATGCGTCCAAGTTTTTGAAGATTTCTTGTGCGGTATATTCGTCTTTCGCAAAACCGAGGAATGAATCTGCCAAATATTCAACAATAACACTTTTCGCGATTCGGTTGCTTTTAACCCAAGCCTGCGTTTGTGTTTCTGGTTCCTTGATAATATCTTTCAAAACGTCCATCTCGGTCAAAAGCGCTTGAATCCGAAACTTCCAAACGCTGTATTTTTCACCGTCGAAAGGTTTAATGTTTCGTTTCACCTTGTAATTCTCCATTGCGCTAATAAGCGCAGTACAGTTTAACTAATTGTAACTGGGCCCATAACCTATAGGAAATCAGGTTACAGGCGTGAAATAAAGAGAAATAATTTTGTATTTAAATAACGTTCTTTATATTTAAATTTAACGTTTCACAGGGAAGGTTTTATGTCTGTCACCTAGCACAGCAAATATAAAAAGGAACGAGCTGACAGCGGCTGTTGGTTTTATACCAATCATTTAGTAACAGTGTTGACATTGTTAAAAAGTAAGAAATGATTAATTTTTGCACAATAAAATCGACTAAATACCAACAGTTACCGATAGTTTATCGTTCGGTAACTGAAAAATATCGGAATATTTTTTGCAAATATCTTCAATAGACATTTTCTCTTCGGAATTTAGATGTTGTAATTTCAAAAGTCTTTTCAAAGTCTGAGCTCTACTTGCATCAGCATTATGTTTGTCGAATGTATAGCATTCATATTCTGATAAAGGTTGCACAACTGGAGTAAAGACAGGAACACGAATATGCTTTTCACTTACATTTAAAATTTTTAACGGTATTTTACTTTTATTTTCTCTAACAATAGCCCCTGCTAAAAACAAATCTTTCCCTAATTCACTTGCACAAACAACACAATCTTCCTTTAAGCTTGTATTTAAATTTATATAGTGAAGAGACTCGCTTCGCGCTGGAATAGTCAAAATTTCTGAATTGCATTCCGTTGTATCAAATATTTTAGTGCTAATTTCCTTTTCATTTATATTTAAAGTCAAAATATTAGTCTCTAAATTGATTTTTGATGAGTATTTACTTAAAAAATCTAACCCGATAATTCCATCGGCCTTGATAGGTAAGTTATTAAACACGTGAAACTTGTGTAGTAGTATTTCACCCGTCGGTGTTGACAATGCAAGACAAACTTGACCTAGTGATCGAATTTGTCCAGCTATGCCGTTGACTAAAATATCTTTTCCAAAAATTGATATATCTGGCGGTAAGCATTCTTTTCGTACAACTGATAAAGAAGCTCCCGTATCCAACAGCCAATAATATTGATTATTATCTAAATTAAATGAAACTAATTTTGTTTGTCCATTAATAGCTAATATTTCTAGGTTGGTCACGAAAATCTTATCAGTCTGGTCTACCCCTGGGGTTGTCTGGGCTTGGGCGCTATTGTCACGCGCCTCAGTTGCTTGAGCAGAATAAATCTGACGCGAATTCCCCCGATTATGTGACTGATAATTGTTATTTCTAAACTTTCCGCCTCTAGAGTAGCCTGTATTGTGGTAACAACGTGAACGGTTACCCCGGTTACTAAAATTATTTCCACTTACGTACCTATTTGATGACTGACCTCGTCCTTGTGCACCTCGTCCTCGATGTCCTTGATTTCTATGACCATTAAAATAATTGTTATACATAACTCTCTTTCCTCTTTGGTATGAAGAGGACTTACCAGAACAATACATGGCATTACCATTGCTTGTACTCGTACTCGGGGACAGGGAACACTCCTCATCCTTAGCTGCCTGTATAGCGTCCTTCAGTAGGGTATAATTACGAGCTGCAACTATAGTGCTAAGTTTTGAATTTTTCAAACCCTCTGAAAATTTCCTGATTGCTAATTTTTCATTTAATGGCTTCAGAATATCATATTTATTACACTCGCCATCTGCTTGAGTAATTGTCAAGTCCGTGAATAGATGTTCAATTTCAGAAGCATATTCATCAATCGAACGGTGACCTTGTGTAACATTTTGCAGTCGCGATTGAATTGCCGTAAATGACTTTCTCGTTAAAAGATGCGTGCGCATGTCCTTGACAAGTTCTTTAACAGATGCATACTTTGAAGCCATTCGTAACTTCGCGTTTTCCGTAAGTCTACTTTTCAAAATAAATTTAATTAATAATTCTATATCCGTTCCTTTAATCATATCTGAATACATCTCAATCCCGTCTATTAATCGTTTCGTCACATTTTCCGTACCGTCCATAACAGGCAACAAATTACAAGCAGTTCTCAAATCGAAATCCATTTTGACAGACTCGGTTTTAGGAAAAGTACATAAAGTTTTAATACTTTCGTAAAGTTTTCTTATATTTTGTAAAATTTCAGTCGCAGACGAAATAATCTGCGGGTCCTCCTTAGACTTTAAAAGTAAAAATAATTCTTTGCATTTACCAAAAATATTTGTCGCTTCATTCAATTTAATTTCAATAGTTTTACCCAAATATCTAGACTTTCCCTTTTTTACTAAATATTTTCTTATATTCTCTAATAAAACATAATTGTCAATTAATGTATCAATCATACTCTAAAACCATAGTAGGTATTACATTTCATTACATTCTAAGTTAATTATTCTATAATCGTGCACTTTAGTTCACGTAACGCGATACTTAGCCGCAAAATTGAAACGTTCGGCATTCTTTCGCCGTGCTACAAGTAACTTAACGCTTTTGTTTTGACATCTTTACATAGAATGATGAAATACTGGTATGTCTAAATAACTATTCTATTTTTAGTCTTTATTGTTACTTATTTTTAAGGTTATTTTATTGTCCTTATTTACAGATTTTAGCACTCGCGAGATATTTAACCGCACACACGACACACACTTTTAATATAGTTTATGCTGGTTACTCTTGGTTCCTTAGGCTGAAGTTTCGGCGTTGTTGTGTCCTCGGATAGAAGCCCGGATACGTTGCATGGCATTAAGACCAATCTCCTCCTGGATCCACTGACGATGGCACCTTCTGTATAGCCGCACCATAAAGTAGGCAATGGTTATGGTGAATACAGCCAGCAGTGCGAACATTACAATATTCACTTGCTCCATGTGCTGACCAATGCCCTTCAATGTGGCCTCGTTGCTACCCGCAGCGTTTTGGGTGATGAATACCTCATCTTTTTCGACCGTTGAGCGGCACATCTTCTATGGTTACTCCGATAAAGTACAGTTTGGTATGGTGATTATACTTTAAACTTGCAATTTACACTGCCGAAACCCAAGGACAGCCCTAGGCAGGGTCGCCATGAGATGTTTAGGGTAGTAAAGGTATTTAGAAAGAACAACTCAGATTGGCTGCCAAAAGTATAATGTCTATATTTAATACGAAACAAGTAAAATAACATAAAACGCTAATCAAGCATTAACTTGATACATAAATATAACGGAGCATACATACACAATAGTGTAAAGGAGTGCATACACTTCACAACCACCATCCTTATTCTACCGCCAAGCAGTGCTGCTGCGTTCTGGTTTGAGGAGCACGGATGCGGAGCAAGTAAAGGTATAAGAAACAACTGAGCTTCGTTTCTAGGACGACAACGGAGCTGCGATGCCTTTGTTATCCATAGGTGGTGGTGAACACTTACCGTCAGGTGGGCCGACCTCCAAATAGCTTTTCTCATTTTTTGCGTCTATTAACCCTTCCAATTACTGGAGCAACAAATATAGCCTAACGAAATACGACCCAGAATTAAAATTCCTAAGTATCATTATAAGCATATGATTGGACCGGCCTATGTTCAGCAGTGGACTGCTATACGCTGATGATGATGATGATGATTTTACAGTATCTGTAGCTTACCAAACTGTCTAGGCGACCATTATGGTGTGTGGATTAGATACATACCATTTCTTAAACACCGCCTAATTATGGCACCATTTTTATGGTAAACCCTCATATATATGACTAACCAAACTAGTTTATTAAACCATTTTATCGGGCACCTCGATTAAATGGGTTAGGTTAGAACTGTAACCAAAAGAAAACTTTTGAAAAGAAAGCTTTTTTGAAAGAAGGCTTTTGGCCGAAAGGTGTCGTATATCGTCGTTTCCGAGGACGGTTACGTGACACCTCGCAGCGAAACACGACGCCGTCAACTTTACGTGTTTAGTTATAGTTTTAAGCTGGTTTTTAATATGTATTAGTATGTCATTATTGTTTAAGATTATTTTGTGTATTTTATGTATGGGCCTTAGTTGCCTGATAATAAAATTATTATATAATAATTATTATAAAAGCGCGCGAGCGGTGCCGCGGTAGCGGTCGGCGAGCTCTACTTCCAAAGGCTGCTAACGAAACGGCTCATTAAGCTAGCTGCTGCGATATATCACGCGTAGGATAAGTCTGTTTGGCTTGGGACAAACTAGTTTGGCCTGAAATTGGGTTTGGCCGGTAACATTTACATTACGTGAAACAAAAACTTTGTACACAACCTTTAACTAAAATTACGCGGACGGAGTAGTATCAGTCAAAGATTATATCGAGGGTTGAACGGCTATTTGTTTTAAGCGACATTTTGGACGATTTTGAGATATATACATATTCGGATTCAGCGATAAGGAGGAGTGTAGAAAGCTTTCATATATTAATGTATTAGAAATACATTACGTTTAAAATTGGATTATGTTTGAATTTTGACCACTGGGAGACAACAAGTTTATCTAAAGAGTTAAATAAGTATCTTTAAAAAATGTAACAAATCGCACTAAATGTTTGAATATGGAAAAAGATTGAATTTAAACTTAACAGATAATGCACTACTGAAGTTCCACGTTAAAAACATCTTGTTGGTAAAATACAGATACCTGCTGACCGAGGTTTTCACACAACCCCACTTTGGTCACATTACAATATACCTAGCATAACGCTAGCCACACAGAACTAACTAGAACTCTGAATAAATAAAATTATGGAAAAATAACTACAATATGGGGGTACGCGAACCTCACATCTCACGCTGCTTCTAAAACCCCTACTCTCGAAGAGAATAAAGCCGTAGGTCTCTTCAAAAGCAAGCTACTAACTTTAAGGCTTTCTTGAGAACATCTTCCAATATCGACCTTGATCTTGTCACGGAAAAATGGGAGTTTAAAGACATCCTGAAGACAATACAATCTCGTTGGGCGGCTATTGACTCGCTTCATTGGGAGCTAGATAACGAATATGGCGGATCCAATCCCGAGTACGAAGAGCAATATACTTACTATGAGAAATATTATTACAAAATCAAGAAAGACCTCAATGAGAAAATGTGGTCCGTTGCTCATATTGAAAAATCTACTCTAAAAATGGAGATAATCACCTTTGAGGAAAACTACAATAGGTGGATTTCGTTCAAAGATCTTTTTACCGAAGCAGTGCACAACAACCCCTCTTTGTCGAATGCACAAAAGATACAATTTCTAAAGAGTAAGATCAAAGGTGAGCCTGAAAAATTGATCCAACATCTCCAAATAAGCTCCGACAATTATCCTGTATGCCGGAATATCCTCAATCATCGTTATAATAATAAACGACTGATCTTCACTTCTTATCTCAACAATATCATGAATATCCCTGCAAGTCACCAACAATCATCTTACCACATAAAACGCATTCACGACACTACGTACGAGAGCGTGAATGCTATCAAGAATCTGGGAGTCGATGTCTCTTCCTGGGACTCTTTCCTGGTACGTATATTGTCTCAAAAATTAGACTCAGATACATACGAGGATTATCTACAAACCTTAAAATCCCCGCGAGAGTTGCCCGTCTTGGAAGAATTCCTTAAATTCTTGGAAACTAAGTTTATGATGCTGGAAACTTCACGTAAGAAGTTTGAAAATTCCACGCAGAAATCATCTCAATCTTATAATAATAACAAACCATCATTTTCAAAGGGTCCTAATTATAAACAAAACCATAACAATCCTAAAACGAATTACTCAACAAACCAAGTTTCGCAATCGTCAAAGTCCAAACGCAAAATTAACTATCGTAAGCAATGCCCTATTTGCAACGCCAATGATCATCGAATTCATACATGTCAAAAATTATTGGAATTGCAACCTAATGAACGTAAAAATGCTATTGCTAACTTGAACCTTTGTACTAATCGTTTACATTATCACGAAGGCAAAAAATGCCTTTCGGAAATAAGATGCAAAGAATGCAATAACTAACACAATACCATTTTGCATGAATCTATTACGTCACGTCGATCTGGGTCAAATGCAGCCACGATTACGAAATCACCATCTCAGCAGCAAGACCGAAGCACAGTTGCATCGCTTCTTAGAGAACCCTCAGAAATATTGCTTGCTACGGCAATAATTAACGCACAAGCAGCAGACGGATCTTACCAAAAAATGAGAGTTCCTTTAGATCAAGGGTCACAAACATCCATTATTAGGGAAAGCGCAGCTCAGTTGTTAAGACTACCGCGACGGAAATGTAACGGTAATATCTCTGGAATAGGAAATAAGGAAAACAACGGTAAGGGCATGATTACCATTTTTTTTTTTTTTTTTTTCTGGTTGGGAAATCATCAAATAACTTCTCCCGCTCTGGGTGGAGCGGGAGGGCGTGTCAGACTTTTACTGACTAAAACCCACCCGTGTTCCCTCAGTTGCCTGTGTGCCAGGGGCGGCGGTATCTCTTTCGAACAACCCGCACCCCCGGCAGGCATCGGCCCTTGCGGGCCCCTCTGTTGCTGCTGACATCTCTTTGAGGCGCGCGTGGAACACAACGCGCCGTCGACCCGGGCTTGGTCCTTACCGGACAGCGAGGTACCCATTACTCGCCGTCCGCAAGCCCGTGCCTACGGTGGCCGGGAATCAGCCTGGGATTCCCGACGCCCAGGGCGTCTCCTGCGAAGGCCACGGCTGTGAGGGCGCATGTACTGCATCTCCCTCACGTGCGCCGCCTCCCTCTTTGCGAGCATAACTGCTTCGCTGAAGGAGGCGACTGCCAGCCATGCCCTCTCGCTCCGTACCATGGCCTGGACCAGGGTCGGACGCGAGAGATCGCCGCCGCCGATCACCTCCACGAGGACACGGCGTTGCTCCGCCCAAGCTGGGCAGACCTCCACCGTATGCTCCACCGTGTGCATGATTACCATCAAATGCTCGTCGTTGGTTAGCGACTTCACCTTTGAAACGGACGTATATATAATGAATAGACTCATAAATAACTTACCCAGCTGTACCTTACCCAAGCCAGACTGGCCTACTCTTTACCAAATAACTCTTGCAGATCCCGAATTTTACAAAAGTAGGCCTATCGATATCTTATTTGGGGCAGATATCTATTCCATTATCCTTATGGACGGTATCTGTCGTTCAGAACTTTAGGTCTTCGGTGGGAACCAAAAAATGATCAAATTATATTTCATCCCATAGAATTTATCTCACACGACATCCTTACAAAAAGACAATTCTTATCTCAAATATCGAAAATTTTTGACCCTTTGGGCTGGCTAGTACCAGTCACAATAAACCTTAAGATCTTGTTCCAAGAATTATGGAAATCAGACCTGGGTTGGGACCACCCTGTCCCTCAAGAAATCGAGTTAGAGTGGAATACAATTAAAGCCGATCTATCGCAAATATCACGATTTAAAATACCACGTTGGATTCAAACTCAGGAGAAAGATATCATCGAACTCCATGGCTTTTGCGACGCTAGCACAAAAGCATACGCTTGCGTCGTGTATTGCAAAATACAGAAAGAAAATGAAACCCACGTGAACCTTATTGCAGGGAAATCAAAGGTAATACCACTGAAAAAACCGCAATCGATCCCGCGCTTAGAACTTTGCGGCGCTCTCTTATTATCAAAGCTTATGCGAAAAATCATCTTATCTCTATCGAGCTACAAGGTACATGTTTATAGTTGGATTGATTCAACGGCTGTTCTAGGTTGGTTAAGTGGCGAACCGGAGAAATGGAAACCCTTTGTTGCGAATCGAGTGAGGATCATTACTGAAATAATCCCTAAAGAAAACTGGAGATACGTAAAATATTTTTATTGATCTCATATTATAGAAACTAACCTTATTTTAGGCTGGATGTGATGCGGTGTCTCCAAAAACCACAAGGTTTCGATCTTACCTTCTCTTTTCCGTTACAATATAAACTTTGACTGGAGGTGGGTCGGTCTTACGCCTTAAAAATATTAATTCACTGGCACATAGAAATATTTTATGGAAAGCACATTTCCCTCGCTGGCTTTTCTTTTTTTTTTGCGGCTTCTCGATGATGTGTCACTGCGTCAAGTGACAGGCGCTATTTTTTTTTATTGTAGATTCGTGGGTATTTAAAAAAAAAAATCTCTGAACTAAGTAGCACACAAAAATCTTTTACATTATTTATTTACGTATTTTTAAATATTTTTTGTTACTATCTTCAAGTATGTATCTTTTTTATTTGCCTACGTCCGTGTGTCACTGCAGGGTGCCAACTGAAAACCAGCGCTGGGTGTCTGACGCCCAGCAAATGCTGAGATGGCAACCCTTTCGGTATGGGCACGCTCAGCACTTTTTACTGCAATTTTATTGTCATGTTTATTGTTCTTTTTTATGTGTTTGTTGCTGTTGTGTTGTGTCTGTGTCGAATAAATGCTTTCTATTCTATTCTATTCTAAAATCCAAAGAAAACCCCGCAGATTGCGCAAGCCGCGATTTAGCTGCTGCTCAATTAGCCAATCACTCACTGTGGTGGCAAGGGCCCGACTGGTTTCCACAATAATAAGTCTAAAAAATCTCATAAGATGCTGATTTATACGAGTATTACTAGCGAAGAACTCAGGAAAAAGGAACACGTAAATACGGTCATTGTCAAACCAGAAAATCGAATAATTGATCAACTTTTAACAAAATATAGCACTTTAAGGAAAGTTACTCGAATATTAGCTTACATCAACAAGTTCATCAACATTGTTGCATATAAGAAAACATGCACAAGTTTTTTTACTCTGCAAAGTATAAAGACAGCAAGGGAAATATTAATTAAGCATGTCCAAAACAAATATTTCAACGAAGAAATATCGCAGCTGAAAAATAATGAACCACTAAATAAGAAAAGCCAGATTCTTAATCTCAATCCCATACTAGACACTAATCAAATGCTCCATGTCGGTAGCAGACATAAACATTCGAATCTTGATCCCGAAATGAAGCATCCCGTCATAATCCCGAATCAATCGAAATTAGCGGATCTTATCATAGATGAATCAGACGAGCTTGTATTTCACGGTGGAGTAAAAATGACTACTGGATTTATAAGACACAAATACTGGATTCTTGGAGGTAACAGAGTCACAAAGAAACGATTAAGATTATGTATCAAATGTAAAAGAAATAATCCCATACAACAACATCAAATCATGGGAGACCTACCTCCAGCACGATCGATTCCCAACCGACCTTTTTACCACACTGGAATAGATTATACCGGACACATCCTAATTAAGGCAAATAAAGGTCGTGGCATTAAAACTTGTAAAGGATATGTCGCAGTTTTTGTTTGTATGGTAACTAAAGCCATACATTTAGAAATCGTCTCAGCTCTCACAGCGTCGAAGCGACGGACAAGTAAGAGTCGTCACACTCAAAACCAAAAACGGGCTCTTAAAACGCCCAGTTATAAAACTGTCCTTACTGCCAACAAATAAAGATGATCAAGATCCTAATGCTCATGAAGTTGATAATAAGGTGCCAGCGGCGAAGAAAAAACGTCCTATCTCATTCTCAGCTATTGGTTTATCTTTGACATTATTTTTACTGTCACTAATAAACACCGTTCAAACAACCTACCAACTTTACTCCTCTGACAAACAATAGTGTCTACTTTGACAAAATATCTAATATGCATTTAATTAGAGATGATTGGCATTTAATAGTTTATTATGACACAAAGCCTTATCAGGAAGGAACGGCGGCATTACTAAAGTATATCGAATATCTTGAAACCATATGCTCTACGATTAGAACAAAAACACCTTGGGACGGCGTTTTTTTTTTTTTTTTTTGGATGGGAAATCATCAAATAACTTCTCCCGCTCTGGGTGGAGCGGGAGGGCGTGTCAGACTTTTACTGACTAAAACCCACCCGTGTTCCCTCGGTTGCCTGTGTGCCAGGGGCCGCGGTATCTCTTTCGAACAACCCGCACCCCTGGCAGGCATCGGCCCTTGCGGGCCCCATCAGTTGCTGCTGACATCTCTTTGAGGCGCGCGTGGAACACAACGCGCCGTCGACCCGGGCTTGGTCCTTACCGGACAGCGAGCTACGCATTACTCGCCGTCCGCAAGCCCGTGCCTACGGTGGCCGGGAATCAGCCTGGGATTCCCGACGCCCAGGGCGTCTCCTGCGAAGGCCACGGCTGTGAGGGCGCATGTACTGCATCTCCCTCACGTGCGCCACCTCCCTCTTTGCGAGCATAACTGCTTCGCTGAAGGAGGCGACTGCCAGCCATGCCCTCTCGCTCCGTACCATGGCCTGGACCAGGGTCGGACGCGAGAGATCGCCGCCGCCGATCACCTCCACGAGGACACGGCGTTGCTCCGCCCAAGCTGGGCAGACCTCCACCGTATGCTCCACCGTGTCCTCTGGGCGATCTTCGCAATGGAAACACCCGGGCGTTTCCTCCCGCCCTATGCGAAACAGGAACCTTCCGAAACAGCCATGTCCGGTGAGGACCTGTGTCAGGCGGAAGGTGAGGACGCCATGCCGCCTCTCAAGCCACTCCTCAAAGAGGGGACTTACCGCCGCAATCGCGGCGTGCCCAACCTTGGGACGGCGTCATGTTATAACTCGAGCACGAGTTCGATGAAATTAAACTCGTACCTCTAGAAAAACCAAACGTCGGTCGTAGAAGCAAAATTAAATCTCATGAAAAGGATGGAGAGTACTATAAACAAACATCATAAAATAATAAATCAAAGCTTAATTATCTCCAAGATTCTTATAAGAATCTTGCTCAGCAAGAGCAAAATATAACTATCATCACAGACTTCATAACCACGGCTTTCACCGCCAACAACTTGTTGTATACCCTTCGACGAATCCAGGACTCAATTTTGGATACAGTAACTGATATTTATAGTGGAAACTGATCATCAACTGATCTCAGTTGCTTCGGGGATATCAAGTGAAAATCTAATTTTAATCAGAGCTAAGCATAATATCAGCACAAATATCTGGAGACTTGGTAGTTCCTGTCGACAACTTTAATCTTAAAGATCTTTACAGCTTGGTCAAAGTAAGAACCAAATATTCTGGCAAAAATACTTACCTAATTATAGAAATAAGAATACCCCTGATTGAAAGGGATCTTTACGAGGTATTCAATCTTATTCCAGTACCGCGCATTGTGAAAGATAACATGATGAAGGTCGAAACTATCTCTGAACTAGCAGTCATCAACATGAGAAAGGATTCGTATTTAACTATCACAGACACGGATCTGCAGTCATGCGTATTACAAAATACTGTGACTATTCTGTGTCATATCAGAAGGCCCATTTACCACATGAAAAACGATCATAGCCTTCGTAAGACGACCCCAGGCACAAGAACTTGTAAAACTAAAACTACTTCGTGCAAGAATGACTGGAGAGAGTTAACATCAGAAAACAAATATTATTATGTATGCTGCAATGAATGTAACATCAAACTTCTGTGTGAAAATCAAGTTAAATCAGTTAGGTTATCAGATGCTGGTCTGTTGCGTGTTGGGGAAGGCTGTTTAGTAAAAACAAGATTTTATGGTGTATTCAAACAAAAGATTGTCCAGTAAAATTAGCACTACAACAAATATTATCTCGCCAGAAATATCACCAATCAATCACATAATAAATATCACTATGCCAGAAATCTCATATGAATTTAATCCCAATAACTCAGACAACCTCAGACAATTTGAAAACATTAGGAGAAGTATTGAGATCATGAAGCAAAGTGAACCTTTGAGCACCGATATCTCCTACCACGACGTACATCTTTATATTGCTACATATCTCAGCATATTGGGAATCTTGTTATTGGTGGCAGCTTACTGGTTTAAACGTTGGCGGCAAAGGCAACGTAAAGGAAATCGTTCCATTTCTACAGCAGAGCGGTCGACAGCTTCGGCGGCAACTGCGTTGCCAACTCCACACACCTTTACAGAAATTGTTGTGATTGAGTGCAGTGAAATTAGGGAAAAAGGACAATCTAGTAGTAAATCAGTGAAAAGTGATGCTAAGCGACTTGCTTTATCTAGTGAGTGTTTACAAAAAAAGGAAGATTCACCAATCTTTCGCGTGTTTTCTCTTCCTGATTTACACTGCAGCGATTCTGTTTAATTTGTAATGTTACTTTTATCCCATCTTTTAACATAACTAACCCTACATAACTAGTATTATTTGAACACTGTTTTCACCTTGTTAATATTAAGTACATTACACATTTAACTATACTTACTTACTAACCTCATCTTTTTCTCCCTCGGGAGCATGTTCAGGTCACTCACCGAACAATAACAAACATGTCAGCGTAATTGTGACACCGCGCTCTATGCCTTGAATATTTGATGTATTCATTACCTAAGTAAATTAGTCAGTACGCTTTCAGACAGCATATCGGGCGCGGCTCAATCTCATCTCATTCACCTCATTAGTTTTAATCGTTATCCCATTTATATTACTGAAATATAGCTATCTTTTTATTCCTTCATCTTAGTTTATCTTAAACTCACCCCAACCCCGAACAGTAACTATAGTATCACGTTTTGTGGCAGAATCAAGGCGGATAAAAAACTTTCAAATATAGAAACGAATATAAAAATAATTACCTCAGCCGCAGTGTTCGAGTCAGCATTGCACAATAATCTCTTCAAATTTCATGAATCTCAAGAACTCGACCATTAATATTTATTTATTAATTTTAAATATACACATAAATCAGTAAAACTATTTAAATAAAACAGAAAACGTCGAGCTTGCGACGAGCACAAAGCCAGACTGCCCCTCGCACGCAGTCCCACCCCCTCTCAGGCACCGAGCTTCGGGCGGCTTGCGAATTTGCACACATACAAAGGATGAAAACCACAGAGCAATAAATATCATAGAGGTAGATATAGCAAACAAAGTCACCGCAATTTGCATTCCTCTTTCTTTCTGACGAAACATCTTCCGGTTTGGAAAGAGTACGTCATAGTTAACCCTACAGCTAAATTATTATCGTGACCGTTATCGTTAATATGAAAGAATAAAGGTCTTCATCCGTCATCAGACGAAATGCCTTCATCCGTTCTCAGTAGAGTTAACTGGGACCAGCCCACGAAAGTTTAAAGTTATGAGATTAAAGGCGCTGCTCCACGATAGAGCACGGCTAAGCTACGGACGTGTACTTAACTTCTCTTTGTATGTAAATATAGGTGCGATGGTCCACAGCGACGTACAGCTACGCTACACAAGAATGTGTTGCTGGCAAACAATAACTTTTTCCAAAAAAAAGTACCGTTTTCCGAGAAAAAACGCTACAAAGTGAACAACTTTAATTTCGGAGTTCCGTGTCTTTGATTATTGGTTGTTTGATTTGGAAGTCTGGTGTTTTTATTTGGAAAAGTTTTTATTTTTCACTCTTTAGTTTAGTACCTAGCCCACACCAATTCGAAATTTCATCATCCTTGGTGTATTCTCAAAGTCAATCAAATCAAAACAATGCATATTTATTCGATAGCAGTAACGCAGTTGATTTGCTGTCACGTTTTGAAAAGTTCCGTTGTCTATCCGAAACTCATCATGAGCTTTTTAAGAAATTGAAATGTGACCATTTCGGAATTTTGCAAATCTGTCTGTATATGATGGAGTTATGCCCGCACACATAAAAATATATAAACATACCGAATTGATAACGACCTTCTTTTTTTTGAAGATGGTTAAAAAATGATCCACCGTTAACGTGGCAAGTCTCGCCGTGCATGTCCTCCGTAGCAGTGGACGGTCGACTTAAAGGGTCTATTCTATTCGTTAATTACTCTGTGTCTCTTTAATAACATACTACGAGGAAGGGTTGAACGCACACACACTACGAAGTTCCAGACGAAATGCGATCGATATCGTTTTTATCTCTATAGTATAAAACAACGTCGCTTTTCGTGGCTGCGCGCTGATCTTATAAACTACGCAACGGATTATAATGCGGTTTTCATCAATAGACAGAGTAGATCAAGAGTAAGGTTAATGTGTATAGTACACCGACCTCCACACGCGCGAAGCGGCTGGCAAAAGCTAGATGTCTATTATTTTATTGTTATGTACCTAGTTAGTAACCAACCCTTTTGATACTTAGTGTTCCGTAGCGAAATGTGAAATGTAAAAACGACCATGATTTTAATTGACAATTAACTTTTGTCCACCGCTTCACACGCGTATAGTGGAGCGTATTTCTAGGAATTACTTTAGATACAAATTTCAGATGCAACAGCAATGGGGTGACCACACTACAGCTCTTTCAGCTAGATAGCTGAACTTATCAGCTGCTTATGCAGTAAGAAAAATGATGCAGTTGACTGATGTGGCTAGTACTTTGCTTATTTCCACACTATTATGTCTTACAACGTTATGCTGTGGATTGACAGCTGACGTAGATGCAATTTTAATTTTTCAAAAGAGGGCAATCCACGCAATCTATCTAATGGGCCCCGCGAGTCTCATAGAAACAAATTCAACGAAATTGATAAACTTGCTCTGCCTTCTCTTTATCTTAAAAAGTATCTTATATTCTCTAGTCTATTAACTGCTCCCAAATTGCAATGTTAATTTTTATTTTTTACAATATCTAACATATTCTCGTCATTATTTGACTACTACATTATACATCAACTAGTATCGACTATTTATATAGCGTAACTTTTAAAAACAAATATCAACTTGTGAATTCTACTATTTAAAGCTCCTTTATGTTATTTGAACGAAAGTGTTTCATTCATTATTGTACCAATGTATTTTGTTGTAAGTATTTGCCATTTTAATTTTGGGACACATAGTCGAGGTCAAAGTCAAAGTATTTATTTCAAATAGACACATAAAAGGCACTTATGAACGTTCATATTTACATGAAAATAGAATTTATTCTACATTTTGAAAGGAGGTCGCCCCTTTCAAAATGTAGTTAGAAACTGTACCGTTACTCTTTTAAAATGTTTTACAATATTTTACATACAAGTTATATTAGGTATATAATTTGGTATGAAAACGATGCACCTAGAATAAAATTACCATACCACAATAGGTAAAAGAATTAAAATGAAGCAATGACTGATACATTAATTATTTGATAGATACCTACGTGCTCACATATTTACATTGTAAAAGTAATTATACGACTTTGTAAGAATATCAACAAGTCAAGTAATAAGTCAGTGTGTGAGCAACCAGTTCGATTCGAGTTTGTCCAGACTGCAGATTGTCCTACACACATATTGGTTATTTGGAGGAATAGCACAATAATGGGCATATAATGTCGAGGTAGTGCCAACTGCCAGTTGATGTTTGCTTGCGCATCGAAAATTTTATGTAATTTGACTTGTCGCCATTAATGTTAGTGAATTATGTTGAAACCCTTTATTAACAATATTGAATCCGTGTTGCGCAAGCTTGCAGACATTATTTTCTGAGTCAGCGTAAAATAGAAGGCCAGTGTCGTCAGCATAAGAAACAATTTGCCATGATCTAGGTTTAGATTACAAAGGTCGTTTATGTAAATCAAAAATAGTGTAGGCCCTAAAACACTTCCTTGGGATATTCTGAAAGACGTGTTTTTTTATCATCGCTGAGAACATTACAAATCCTTACATATTGTGTACGGTCTTCTAGATAGCTTTAATAGTTTCAGCTGGGTGCCTCTGATACCTATGACTTCAAGCTTGTACAAAAGAATAGAAATAGAAACCGTGTCAAAAGCTTTGGCGAGGTCCAATAAGATTCTTACTGTGTGGTTACCGTTATGAAGTTCTTTTGCTAAGTAGTCAGTCAGATGCTGTACGGCATCGTCTGTTAACATTCCAGGTCTAAATCCATACTGCCGCTTCGATAAAATTAATATAAGTATCCTCCAAGTATTTGTGAAGCCTTTTATTTATGATTTTTTGTAACATTTTAGGCATAGAAGGCAGTAAGGAAATAGGTCTATTATTTGTCACTTGATCTTTGCTGCCCGATTTATAAATAGGCACCACAACAACTTTTTTTAAGCAATCGGGAAAAAGACCCGTAGATAAGCATTTTTGTAAAATATAAGTTAGTGGCGGTACCAAAATGTGCCTAAACTGTTTAATAATTTTATTAGATATGTTATCCCAGCCGACTGCATAGGCGTCCTTCAAACTCATAATGATCGCTTCTACCTCAGCCTCTTCAGTGTCTATCAACGCTATGAAACAGTGCTACACATAAATGGTGTGCTTGTTGGATATTGTGATTGGCCCCGAAATTTTTTAGCCAGACACTTTCCAACATTCACAAAGAAATTATTTGTAATGTTGGCAGATGTTGACTGTGATGAGTTTGCTTGTAACAAACTTGAAGATGACTGATTCTGATTCGATTTATACATTACACTTGTAATAAAATTCCAGATTTTTTGCTATTTGTACCAGCCTTTTTGAGTGCAATTTTATCGTAGTTGCTTTTTACTTTTCATAGGAGATCATTACAGAAGCTACAATATCGTTTATACGTCAGTTGCAAAATTAAATTATTTGGATTAGATTTAACTTTCTTATGCACTTTATCTCTATTTTTCTTACAGTGAATGAGTCCTGTCGTGATCCATGGCGTTATGTTGCAGTTTTTGTTATTTAGCCGAGATTTGACAGTGTTTTTCTGAATTGCATGTTACCCATTTTTTATTAGATACAACATACAAAACTGCGGATCAGCGGAATCGTAGACTTGGTCAAAGTTGATATTTAGTAAGTATTCTTCAAGTTTATTTACGTTCAAACTAGGAACTGTGTGATTGACTACCTACTTTAGGCAACTTACAATTTAAAATAAGCACTGTGATGGGTTATTGTTATTTGTTTATTTATTTTATTTGTTAACATACTTAAGTAAATAAAATACAGATAAGGGTAAGTGCAGGATAATTTGATTTGAGTATTATATAGTCCAAGCAGGAGCCACTTTGATATGTTTCCTACACATCAAAGTGTGTGAGTGGGAAGCAAACCATGTTAGGCGCATAGGTATTTTTTTATCTGGGTGGGAAATCATCAAGTGACTTCTCCCGCTCTGGGTGGACCAGGAGGCACATTGGGGACAGAATGTTCAAAACCACCTAGAGACCACAAATATTAACCAAATTAAACCATTTTTGCGCAGAAATGTTTGACATCAAATTCCAGAGACACTCACGAAGCTCGATTTGCGAAATTAGGTTGTATTTTTTTTAATAAAAAATGCATATGAATGGAATATAAAAAAATATATTTTTTTTATATTATGACTGATTTTATATTATACTCTAGTGATCATGTGATTTTTTCCTGATACGAAATAAACAATGAATATATCAGAGAAATAAATATTTTTTTATGAAAAAAAAGGGTTGTTTTTCGGTTTATTGCATTTTTGACATTAGATTCGTTTTCAGCGACGAAAAATACATCGGAAGCGTTTATTTGCACTTCCATACAAGTGCTAGTTGAAATGCGTGCCTGAAAGGGTTAAAGAACAGGGTAATACTCGCTTTACCTTGGTTTTAGTGGGTTATGAAGTTTTTAGATTTAAGGAATATTAGAAATCCGGCTTCGTCAGTCTCTTTAGAATTTAATTACAAACATTTCTGTCCAAAAATTGTCTCATTTGGTTTATTTTTGCGATCTGTAGGTGGTTTTGAACAAAAAATTCGCTCTATCCCCAATGTGGGAGGGCGTGTCAGACTTTTACTGACTAAAACCCACCCGTGTTCCCTCAGTTGCCTGTGTGCCAGGGGGCCGCGTAGGCGCATAGGTTAAGGTATTCCTCAGCGGATGCGTCAACACTTTTTGGAATAATATTGATGTTAATATCTTCCATTAAAATGATATTTTTGAAAGATAGGTTGTACAAGGTGTCGTTTAGAGAGAAAGTGAAATTGTTGATATCTCTAAAAGAGGGGCGACTTAATTAATAAACCAGAATTCGCAATACTTGCCTTATGACACTTAGCGACATATTTTATAATTCTGATCCAATCTTAATTAGCAATCTGCTACAGTCCAGTATTTTACACGGAACGACTGCCGATCTGACCTCCACAACCCAGTTACTGAGTAATACGATAAGACTGGTTGTCAGACTTCCGGCCTTCTGACGACCCGTAACGACTATCAAAGATCCACGAATGACAGCCGGGACCAACGGCTTAACGTGCTTTCCGAGGCAAGGAGGGGTCTATATCACTAAGTTTACATGAATAATATTAGTACTTATTATGATTTAGCTATGTAACCCTCGTATGCTTCCCGTCTTCCGCGAACTCAAAACATCGTGGAAGCATGACACCGGCCATGGAATTGGCTTTATTCAAAAGCTCATTGACGAACAAGAATACAACCACCCACAAAATTTAGAAAATTTTAGTTAATATCCTACAGACGCTGTCAGCTAAAAAATAAAGAAAATGCTATCGCAGCGATTTTACAAACGACAACCTCTATGAGTACTATTCAAATTATAAGAGCTGTAGCATTAAATACCGAGTTATTTTATATTAATTTGAATCTACCATTTTGTGATATTTTTTTCCATTTTCGTACTGGCTTACTATTCAAACAGTTTTTCGAATCAGCGTGTTCATGTCATTCGATACCTATAGCGATTTTCGACTCAATGTGTTTTCGAACTGGCGTAAGTATCACTCGTTAAGTTTCTCAAATTAACGTTATTTGAATCTTCATATCACTCCCACTTGTAACACCCTTTTTTCCATCATGGGTTAAAAATGAGAACCTTTGTTAAATTAAGTACCTATGAATTCTCTATGGGTTTTTGAAAAGTCACATTAGGTTACGTAATAAAAGCATTCTGCATTTCCGTCACAAATGAATAAGGATTGTAGTACCTACTATTAAAAGTCTGACACGCCCTCCCGCTCCGCCCAGAGCGGGAGAAGTTATTTGATGATTACCCACGCAAAAAAAAAAAAATTGTAGATATTTATTCCGTTACCTACTGAAATGCCAGTGCCTTAGATCACTGTTTTATAACTTTGTTTCAGTAGCTGGTTTCTTCAGAAGTTTATAAAAACGAAGGTACTTTTTTAAAGAATTCTATTAATAATGGAATTTTTCAATATTTCTACTAATAATGGAATTTTTCAATAAGGAGTTCAAGTTGGGCCGCCGTCGTGAACGGTCGCGTCTGCCCGCGCGCAGCAGATGTTGACTTACTTGCCAGACTTCGAAATCAAACCGAGTTTTTCGTGTATCTCCGTCTGTGTCGCAATTTGTTATATTGGGTAGTATAAAACAAGGGAGCAAAAGTGTCGTAAGTGCGCTTCGCCTGCAGCGAAGACTGGCTGCTGGAGGACGAGTGACACGGCTGACCCCTGGCGGCTAAACCTGGTGAGATCGTTCCTAATATTTCAGGGATTTGTTCTATAAAACTGAGAACGACCGGCCTTTCGTTATGGGCCAGTGTGCTAACACTATATATAATAGGGCGGCACAAACTAATTTACGCTATTATTCTAGCGCAAAATACGGTACCTATCGCTCAAAACGCAGTACCTAAAGATTGTATTATTATAACTTATAACGCCACGGTTACCGAAATTTGAGTCGGCCCACGGCCCATAAGTGCTGAAGTGTACAAAAAAGTTACCCTTAACTCTTAAGTTCGCATAGCACGCTTTTGTTCTACAGATAAACCAAAAAAAAAGGTCTAGTCAGCCTCAGCCCCTTTGCACGTGTCCTGGACTTGCACTACAAACAAAAGTGTTTTCAAAAAATAATTTAATGGGCTTAACACTCGATCATAGGATTGTCAGTCAAGATCTCGCCACATATATGTGGAAACATCGACAGGACGATAGAATTTTCCTAGCACTTCTAAAAAATATATACATGATTTTCTCCCCACCAGCATTCTCTTCCAGGAATAAAGGATAACAAAATACATAACCGCACAATCCCTACTAATATTATAAATGCGAAAGTGACTTTCTGTATGTATGTTACGCTTTCACGCCTAAACCGCTGAACCAAGTGTCACGAAATTTGGCTGAGATATAGCCTAGAATATGGAGAGAGACATAGGCTACTTTTCATATAGGAACATACGCTATAACCGACATCCACGCGGGCGGAGCCGCGGTCAGGGGCTAGTTTAATATAACATTTTGTGGTGGCGAAGATATCATCATCGCCTTGTCCGAATACTATCTCGTAAATGTGCACAGAAACAACAGAAACGCACTAGGGTATTCACCTATTGGCGAACTAGTACCCGCCGACAGCGACATCCTAAGTAAAACGCTAAAACACCACAACATGCCAATCCTTATAACCGGTAAAACACACGAGAAGAGCAAGAAAAATCCACGAAACCCCGGCCTCAAACGAACAGCCCCCAATTAGCGAACTCATTAACACCGTGTGAAGAACAAGAAGCAAGCTACTCACACCGTTATCAGACGTAATCGCAAACGACACTGGATACACTGTTGTGTACACCCAGAAACAGACCTTTACCGCAATTAAGCGCACTTGACCAGACCTGTGCATCGGCGCCTCAACACCAGCCAAAGAAAGAAAATCAAATAGACGCTGAACCTTCACGTAGCGGCATTCATATAGCCAACCTACAGGAAACAGGGTTGAACTCAGGAACATACATCTCCACACTGTGATTGGCACCCCTCAAGAAAAGCGAGTAACACACTCCGGGGTCATATCAAGCACAAACAATGCAACTACGCAGCTCTCAACAGAAATTCTGTATAAATAAAATACGAAGACTGGATAACAAAAAAACTAGCAAATAAAGACATCATCCCAACGGGTAAAGACATCGAAATACCCTGGAACACAATAACGGAGGTTATTAAAACCGACCGCTGCTTATTATTGAAACTGATTCTTCAGCCAATTTAATCAAGAGACCATCGCTTAGCTCTTGCTAACCTACAAAGCGGGAAACCGGATAATCCAAATAGGCATAAAAATAATGGCAGACAACACTCCAAAAGGTTAAATATCAAGAAGAACAAAAACACGCAGAGCCCACTTCACCGGACTGGGGACATTTCACACCGGAAAATGCAGGCAAATGCTCGACACGTTTTACCTAAATCAGGACCGCGTTTCACTCCCCCTGGTATTATCATTTGCGGACGATGTTATACTCATTGCAGATGATCTAGAAGGACTAGAGCGCATCTTATACCACACAAAACCTTTACTAAATACCGCAGGCCTCCAAATAAACGAAACAAAAACAAACATTCTAATTAGGGACCCCATAACATCACAGCAAACAATCAACGTGACCCTCAACGGAATAAGTATACCAACAATGAACGAAATAAAATAGATAGGCACATACACAAGCAGAAAAAGCACAATTAGAAAACGATGCCAACAGGCCACGAGAAACGCAAATCATTACTACCATTCACACTAAAGGCAAAGATGGACTGGAAGTTAGCTAGACTTATGTATCGAAGGGTTATCGTACCTTGTATGATATATGACTTAAAAGTATCGACCCAAGGTGAACAGATTAAGTCTCAGAAGATATGAACGAGTTATCATGAGAAACTTGATTAACCACATCAGGAATAAACTAATAATTAAGAAAATGCACCAAATCTTAGACGAAAAAACCGTAACAAAACGCATCAAGAACCACAGGCTGTGCTACTTAGCATACGTCTTCAGACGGGATAAACCACACCTATGCAGGTAGCAATGAAGTACAAGGCCAAATCTAAGAACCTCGGACGACCTATTTACCCAAGGAATGACAATCTAAAACAAGCAATGAAATACTTCGACATGGGAATCAAGTTTTGAAAGGACATGGCTGGAGACAAAAATAAGATCAAGAAAGCGGCTAGCGATATCTACAAAAAACCAGAAACTGTTAGCTGCGAGAACTCAGAATATTACTACTAAAACAATAAAACAGAACATAGCGAAGCAACGGCATAGAAAAGAGCTAAGAAAACAATTGAACGTACCCAAGAAGCCCGATCTGAATCAACATCGGCAACGTCGTGAAAAGATGCCCTCCTATAAATAAATACCACCCGTCTCTCCACTAGTCCAATGCTTACTCAAGGATGCATATCCGGTAGGCTCGCAATCCTTTCCTATCCATAGGATAGGAAAGGATTGCGAGCCTACCGCGCCCCCCGGTCTACTTCTTGATATGCAATGGCCTCTGTAACACCATGAAGCATGAGGCTCCAGGGGCTAGTGCAAATCTTGGGGTTCATTCGATTTATCGAGTCTGGTCAAGCCACGCTGGGATCGGTGCATTTCATATCATATTCATATTCATATTCATAATAATGGAATTTTTCAATAATAGAGAGATTAGAGATTTTAACGTAATAGATCTTGATAGGAACGCAATTTTCATATTGTGACAGTTTTAGGCTACGTTCCGAGTTACGATAATATCGATTTGAGCGTGCTCACGTCCGTTCCGAATCATGTCCCGTGGATCGTCTTAGATGACGTTATGACATGCACCATCTTGCGATAACGCCGACCATGCGGTATACTACTAATAACACCGTGAGCGCTGTCAAAAATGTTTCGTTTTAAGTCGTATCATATCTTTAGCTAACCTAGATTTATTAGAAATAATCCTTCTGGCTGGAGTCGTTATCTAACCAAATAAGGAGACGAAATTCTAACTAAATAAGAAAAGGAAATTTGTGGTATATACAAGTTTTATATGGTGAAAATAGGTTTTAACATTGAGTGACTCTAATACTACATTAATACACTACTAGTGGCTACTACACTCTTCTCCCGCTCTGGGTGGAACAGCAGGCCTAGACAAAACACATTTCTGTTAGCGTTCATGCCAAACGCTACGCCAAAATGTACCTAACAGAAATGTGTTTTGTCTCAGGGCCCAGGAGGGCGTGTCAGACTTTTACTGACTAAAACCCACCCGTGTTTCGTCAATTGCCTGTGTGCCAGGGGCCGCGATATCTCTTTCGAACAACCCGCACCCCTGGCAGGCCGATGCCTGCCAGAGGTGCACCAACAGCACCAACTGGTGGGGTCCGCAAGGGTCGATACCCTTGCGGACCCCACCAGTTGGTGCTGACATCTTTTTGAGGCGCGCGTGGAACACAACTCTGCTGTCATAATCGTGATAATTATCTTATATTGGAACGCAAATCTTATATTGGACCGCAAATTATTGATGGGAGCGCTCACAGCGCTATTTTTCTAATTCGGAAAGCGGCCTTACATTGCGAAGCCGGTGTGTTTTTCTGTCAGTGTCATTAATTCTCTTGTTGAGTGAACCGATAACCGATTTTATTGCATTTTTATAAATAAAAGAGATAAATATTGCTGATAAACCTATTCGTGAAAGTTAGTGCTAAACAAACAGAATGAGTGATCCCGACAAGATAAATACTTCGAACCGAAACAGAGGAATATCTGCGGTATGGTTTTGACTTTAATTTTAAGCCCTTTTTCCGTAATTTTTTAAAAGATTTTATGTGAATTTCATAAAATGTTATTTAACCCGTTACTAATTATAATACCTAAGTCATTGACTAAACCTACTGCTAAACCAGGTATTAAATACATAAAGCGGTTCAGTCGGGCAAAGTAATTTCAGTAGGTACAAACTTTTAAAATCATTTTAGTAAGTCTTAAAAACTGAATCGTTAATTTCCGCAATATCTAATTGTTTAGCTAAAATGTTTGAAACTTAGTTACTACTTCATTTTATTCATTAATATATCAATTTAGGTTTAATATCTCACATACCTAATTGAAGTTGTAACTAGTACCTATCTACTTAAGGAAACTGAAAAATTACTTTTTATCCCTAAATCAAAAATATTAATTTATTATGTGAGCACCTACATTCTGAGTTTATCTTGGACATTACTGACATCGGGTAAGAAAAGACTTCATGACGACTTATATTATTACAGGGTAAGTTTTGATCCAGTGCGCAAACTGTAACCATGAATTCAGCATATCATTCTAGACCCCCCAGCGTAGAAATTTTTCGTCGGATATCCAAAAAAAAATCACTTGTTTCATAAAAAAGTGCAATACCTACGCTAGGGTGTCCCAAGAGTTATGGTAGGATTTTTTTTCTCGAAAATAAAATCGCATACCCTCTATTTTTTTTTCTAAATGGCCTTATTAGCTTAAATAATAAATATTATTGCGATTGGACATGGTCATGACTACCCGTGCCAACTTAATACCAAACATAAAATATTAAATTTTGTTCCGGGTTAGTTTAGAAGATTTCTAGAAGTTCGAGTTTGTTTAGTATATAAAACACTAATATACCCAAAAAATATTACCATTTAATATTTTACACAAATAAAACATAATGCTACAAATTTTCTTTTTAAGGTTTGTTTTTTACAGTCTGGATAAATCTTCCGGTGTTCTTGTACGCAGAGTAATAAAAAGTGCTTTTGTTCTTGTTCCACTGTAATTAAACCATGAAATTCTTGCATTATCTTGACCGCTCTTTCAGCTGTATCGTTTACTGCCCTCAGCACTCAAACCTTCTTCTTGGCATCTTGAAACAAAGCATTAATCGGGCAAAAAGATGGTTCAGAAAACTGTCATCAATTTGAAGCCGGGTGAACAACGCTTTACTTTTGACTGATACGAAGTCGTAGATGTTTTTGTCTAAAACAATATTTACTAACTTACCATACAATGAACCACAGAGTTCTTATTTGGATGGGATGTAGCATTTACCATGGGTTGATGGATTCTCTTTGGTTAAATTTTCAACCAATTTTATTTTTTATTTCTTGGTCCACATCGTTGTCAAATAATGATAAAAAGCAGCTATTTCATCGGCGAAATACCATAGATGCTGACTTAATTTCTGTAAAACTGCTTTCGAGACGTTTGTATCGATTATTTCATGAGCCTTCATCGACTTCAAAAAGCACAAATCCTGATAAGGTGCTTTTACAGCCAAAATACATTGGACATTGGAGATTTGCACTTTAATTTACAGTTAAATTCAGTTGACGAATGTTATAAAATAACACTGCTAAAACTTAGGTATCTATTAGAAGAAATTTTTGATCCCGTTATTTGATGTTTTGCGTAACCTATTAATAATACTTATAACCTTTTAGAACTTCGTAATTTCATTGACATGTTGACCGAACAAAAACACTCTGTTGTTTTTTCTGTAATAGAAAGACAAATTATAACAAGCACATCGATCGTTCGAGCGCGTCGGCCGTAGTTAGGTACATAGCAAGTTTTGGTAATTTCCGATGCAAGTCGACACGGGATATCGTGATCCTACCCACACCAAATTTAGTTTACAATTGTTTCAACATCATTCAAACAAATTAAGAGGATATGCGTTAAAAAAAAATTAAGTACTTTAATTTTTTTTGAGACACCCTAACCTACTCGGTAAAAAAAAATGGAACAGCGAATTATTATTTTTTGTCAAACCGACGAAATTTCTACGCTGGGGGTCTAGAATGATATGCTGAATTTATGGTTACAGTTTGCGCACTGGATAAAAACTTATCTTGTATATAAGTTTGAAATCGCCAACCCCTCTTGAGCAAACCTGGTGATCAATGCTTGAGTGTTTCCTGTATGAGAATAAGTCTTTGCCTTGCAGTGGGACAATAGGCTGATATTGTTATAGTTTAAAACTAAGTAGGTACTTACTCGTTGTTGCTATTTGACAACCAATGCTTTCAATTGGTAGGTACACTTAGCATAGTATAATTACTAACTAGTTTTTGCCAGTGGCTTCGCCGCATGGCCGTCGAAATTTATCCCAGTGGAACATACTATCAGGGAAAAAGTATCCTATGTGTTTATTTATTTATTGATTTAGGATCTCTAACAAAAGATCAATACATGACACATAAATAAATGGTAACATGAGGTATTAAGTAGTGTAGTGTAATTCCAGATTACGAACTATCTGTGTGCCAAATTTCATCCAGCTCCGTTCAGCCGTTTTTGCATGATTGAGTAACAAACATCTAAATATGGCATACAACCTATCATATTTATAATGTTAGTAGGATAGTAGGATAAACTTGTAATCAGCCTAACATTTGTGGAACTTTGACAGTTGCTACGCCTTGTCAGAAGCCCGAAAATAAACCAGTCTTACCAAGAGGTATTACCCAGTAACTGGGTTGTGAAGCTCAGATAGGCAGTTGCTCTATGTAAAATACTGGTATACAGAAGCTGCGTCCGGCTAAACTGGAAGCCGACCCAAAAATAGTTGCGAAAGGCTAGACAGAAAATGGTGCCGATTCTCTTGTCACAAAATTCTTTAAACTAAACTAAAAATCACCAAAATTTAGTTTATTCCTGTCAAACGACGATTTCCCATTCTGAAATTGACTGAAGTGACACAACATAACTATAAGTATTTTAGATTGACAGCACTAAGATTGCACTGAGTTTTTCATTTAGTGAAAATGGTAATTTTGCTATTCTGTTGTTGTCAATTTCATTATTCTATTCAACATAAAATTTTGATTGTAACTAAATCTGACTATTTTTAATCGCAATTATAAAGGTGTGGAATAAAATTAGTTGTCAAGAACTAAAATTCTCACCAACACCTCAACTTCGGGCGCAAATACAGTACTGTATCATTTTTTCTTTTCTTTTGCTTATTCTTTATTATCTCGAAAATGGTGTGTCCTATCATAAAAATAATGAAAATTTCGACGCCCTTTATAAAACACATACACCTCTAAAACTCAACATGTAGGTAATATTTTTCCATACAAAAAGTAAAACAAAATCCATTTAAAACACGTCGAGGCTGCCCCCCCTGCGCGACTCCGGCTCTAAAAAAATCACGGAGTAGGGCAAACAAGTACCACGTTGCGAATTCAAAAAATACCACGTGGAGTCGCGATTGTTAAATTCGATTTTAGTTGTGTCAAAATTATTTTTAAATTTAGAGATCTTTTTTTGCAGAATAGCTTTAAGATTCTCATAGCCAAAACTAATGAATTTTAGTGATAGTTTAGTTAGTTTATTTAGTTCGGTGTACAAGAGAATCGGCACCAACACCAGTGAATCGTATAATCAGAATAATTACACCAATAAACAGCAAATTGATTGAATAAAAAAAGTGACACAAAAATTTTCAAGTTTAGGGCATTTTTTCTTAAACCAGATATCTTTATCCAAGGAATTAATTTTAATTTTATTCCACAGATAAAAGATAACCAGAATAACCAGTCCACCCAGACTACCTCGTATAACTGTTACTTTTTATACGTACAACAGTAAACATCTTGAATTAATTATTTACAAAATCCATCTATTGATGTCTCTAATCAAATTTGCTGTTACAGTAGCCTTCCTCTTTAGAACAGGTACAGTTTAATCTCAGGAATTATTTGCCAATAAATTTGCATGTAAATTTGTTGGCACCTTAATCAGTCAATAAACATATGTTATTGCAGTTATAAAGTGGGTATCAGTTATACAGTCAAAAATTATCATTTTATTGCATTGATAAAGTAGTGTGAATGTTTCCTTATAGTCAAGTTCAGGCAAAGTCAAGTAATGCTATGGATAAAAAAAAAACAAGAGGCCCTGGAAGGCAATGTAAGTGACCTAATTGGTGTTGTTATTCAGAACGGTCACGTGCAAAGTACTCGCAACCAGGGTGTGTGAAAGAACAGATGTTTGAACATAGCCAATGCAAAAGGAGAGTAGATAAGGATTGAAGCAGGTGGGGTTCCATATTTTTTGCCTACACCCATTTGCCTACATACAAAAATACTCAGAATTAGGTAGCTGCCCAGTAGGCATCTCGATTTCTGCTTCATTACCTACTACATATTTTTTATAAAAGTATTGCTGTCTAATAAGAAAAGTAATACTTTGAACATGAGACATGGTTTGAAACATTTTCTTTTAACATATTATGTAAATATAATTTAATTTAATAGAACATGATTAATACCTACATTTATCTCATTGATAACCGTTGTTATCTAGACATCTCAATCTCAGACCTATGGACTGAAATCGTACCTCTCTGGTTTATTAGCTTTCGAAATAAGATTAGACATATAAACAAACCTTTTTTACAGTCCGCTCCATCAATTTTGACTTCTATTCTGTAGGCATAAGGATGGCATTAAAAGCAAAAAAGGTGTTGTTGATGCTGTAGTTGACGAGTCATTTTAATTATTAAAAAGCCAACCGGGTTGCAGATTCCATTTTCTATGATTTTTTTCGAATTTCATTTGATATCTAGTCACTAGTAATAATAATAAATATTTATTTCAGATCAAAATCCATACCTATGTTGTTAGTAAAAGTCTTGACCTAATTTTAGTAAAATTCTATTTACAAAATTGAAAACGACTGACACCTACGTGTGCAGCCGTATCCAGTGAGCCAGCATGGGACTGTCCCACCTAACACACAATACACTCAGGATGCCGTGAGAGCTAGCACGTATTCTATAGAATAATACTAATAATAATCAAATTAAAAAAATAAAAAATAAAACCGATAATAGAGCTTATTTTGCAATAATATAGACCCGATTTGCAAAAGCATAGGCAATTCGAGGTCAAAGCTCAATAAGAGCAACGTAATATGAGATTTGACTACGAATTACGTTCAATAGCCTTTTGTTTATTTTATAAACATAACCAATACTTGGTACTCCCTTTCTTGTAAAATTGTTTGTCCGAAAATCATTACCCATAACACGTTTGCTATAAACTTCAGTCACCATAATGTTCAAAAATTCGAAATTTTGTTTTACATTATCTTTACTTCTAAAACTATTCTGTCATAATATCGAATATTATAAATGAGAAATGATTTTATTTCTGTAAGTAGGTTTGTACAAACACTTTTACACGTCAATCATATTTTTAAAACTAGATGAGGTCGGCGTTTCCTATCTGACTACTGTGAGAAAAAGCCGAAACAAACTCAGAGGTCATAGTCTCTTTTAAAGTCCAGACATAATCTTGGTCAGATCATGTGAAGACCATGTGGATTGGCTTCTGAAATGGTCTTTTGAGAAAAGAACCGCACAGATTGAGTGGACCTGTCCAATCAGTGCACGCATTTATCAGTAATCATGCAGTTCAACTCAGAACTTGAGGAGCTCAACAATTTGACGAACAATACCAAAGAAAGGACATTTGGGTAGGCCGCATAAATTACTCAAACTGCCAGACCATGACTAAATGAAGAATTTTTTTTTTTTTTTTACAGGAGAGGCCTTTTAATTTTTTTTTTTGTAATAAGTTTTTATTTTTCACTTTTTAGTTATGGTACACACAGCGTCAGTATGTGCTAACCCCTCAAGTTTTAAAATGTTACACTGCTACATTATTGAATTCGGTACGAATAACCTACAGAATACTTCAAAATGGGTTTATTGTTTCGACTTGAATTCGAACCATCGCATCACCGAACATCGTCATACAGTTCAGGCAGGCAGTTTGGCGAACTAGCCAGCGAGCCCATATCAAATGTGATGAAATTGTTATCCACTATCGTCCGAGTCACTTTATCTCGTGACTCATCGGTAGACTTTGTTATTTGAGGGTATGCACTAATTTAACTTAGTTACGTTTTCTTTATAATATTGATCACCACCCTCAAGTTATAACTACGTTTGATATATTATATACGTTCACTTAAAACTTTAAAACGTCTGTATGCAGATTGCAGAGACGACATTACAGATCACGTGATATTTCATTAGTTTATGTCAATCTAAAATATTTCTAGCGATTCCTATTGTATCGTTTGCGTTAAAAGGTTGTCACTTGTCTAGGGACCTGTTTGTGTCAGTTAGCAAAATATGTATAATATTAAGTAAACTGTAAATTAGCAAATCAAATTGTAAAATCTTTGTAGTAAAATAAGATCAAAGTTTTTTTCTTGATTTTATTTCAAGTCTTTATAAATATTACTAAAACAAAATAGAAAAATACTTTAAATAAAAAATAAAAATGCATGACAAAAGCACATTTCGTGCCCAGGATTCGAACCTTCAATTTTATTCACGGCAAGCGGTCTTGTAACATTCGGTCTAATTAGAAGTAGAATAACTCCGCGTAAATGTCAACCATATTCATTAAAATAATGCAGTAATACAAATAAAATGTTTTTGCAAAATACAAAAAGTAACTTGGGCCTGGCACGGATTTGAACGCACATGTCTTTTGGAGGGATAACCAATCATTGAAGCTGTGTGTACCTACCCCACACCAATTCAGGAAGCAGAAGAATGTCATCGAGATATATAAAGTAGATTATAACGTATTATAATAGACGCTAACGCAAAAATTACCAAAGCGAGGTTAATAAAATTTATATGGGACACCCCTGAAGATTACATTATCCAATAATAAAAGAATTTTCGAAATCCATCCACAATTTACGGAGATATCGCGGAACAAACATACACAAAAATAAACTAGACGAATTGAGAACCTCCCCCTTTTTGAAGTCTGTTAAAAACAAACTCCCACGCCGCGTCTGTCTGTCTGTCTATTCACGATAAACTAAAAACTACTGAACGGATTTTCATGCGGTTTTAGTGATTCAAGAGGAAGGTTTCAAAATCAAAAGTCATTTATTCAAACTAGGCTGAGAGTCAGCTCTTTTTTATAAACGTCAAAATTACATAAGACAGTCCCCCAAAAACGCCCACCCTTCACCACTGCCTAATGCTTTAGCTGGGAAGAAGAAGTGGCGCAACAAACTCCCCAGCAGCACAGCCGTCTATTAAGTTAGAGTTCGTTTATATGTATATATATGCACCGACCTCCACGTGGACGAAAGCCGCTGGCAAAAGCTAGTGAAGTATAAAATTGAAAACAGGAATTTTGCTGTAGTATAAAATTGATAACTCATAAAAGACCAAGAATTGTACTTCCGCGATACAAATCCGCAAGCAATAGGAAATGATAGCTGAAATTCGTCACTCGTTCAAACGAAAAATAGATTTGTGTGACGCATGGATTTTATATTAATAATCAAGCCATAAATTCTAAATAATTAAAAAGTGCCTATTAAATTGTCACTTCCTAATCTGGGATTAGTTTGAAGAAAATTTGTTATACAGTTATACCTAACTCAGCTTTTATCAATCGTAAAATAATTAAACAGGCCATGTTGTTAAAACCATGTGTGGCATTTCGCTCCCTGCACGGTTACAACGCATTTTGACACTTAAATCTACCCAAATAAAAGTATTTTTAGTTTTTAACAGAACAAAGATATCTTATTCTGAGATTATGTTGATCCGTAGGATTAGAGAAAGACTCGTGTAAAAACAATAATTTCTCTTGTAGGTACCTCCAACTTAACTATATTTCGAGGAATTTTAGTAGCTATCTGTGGCCAGACAAGGTCGAGAATTCGACACATCATTATAAAGCTTGATGTTAAGATGTCAATCATGTAAAACGCCAGATTAGAACTACAAAACAATCAGCTATTTTTTAGTCGAAAAGAGTTATTTGTCAAATTACTAAATTTATCGCGCGACATACGTTCATTCCTTTATTGCCAAAAAAGAGGGTTCGAAGCGGGGTCGGAAGGTGAAACAATCCTTTGAGTGGCCTAGACTTTGAAGGGTTCTCCCCATCAAAATTGAGGGCGTTCATTCAGGGTCTCAGTCATGAAAAGGGAAACTTGAGGCATCATTCGTTTCGAAAATGTTCAAAGTCGCGCCGTTACTAACATCATCTGCGTGGCTTTTTCGCAGCTATTTTTGGGGTCGGCTTCCAGTCTAACCAGATGCAGCTGTGCCAGGGGTGCGGGTTGTTCGAAAGAGATACCGCGGCCCCTGGCACACAGGCAACTGAGGGAACACGGGTGGGTTTTAGTCAGTAAAAGTAAAAGTCTGACACGCCCTCCTGCTCCACCCAGAGCGGGAGAAGTCATTTGATGATTTCCCACCCAAAAAAAAAGCAGGGGCAGCTGAATACCAGTATCTTACGTGGAGCGACTGCCTAGCTGACCTCCACAACCAAGTTACTGGGTAAGACTATCCCTTGATAACACTGGTTGTCACACTTTGTTTGGTTTGGCTGGTGGTTTGGTTGTTGTAACAACTGCCAAAGATCCACAAATAACAACCGGGACCCACGGCTTAACGTGCTTTTCGAGGCACGGAGGGGTCTTGGTATGCAATGATGGACTTCCATCCATGGACCGACCTCGGCAGTCGTAACTTAACCTGATAGATTGACCAGCGGGGCTGTTATTACTTAGCCACTAACCCCCCTCGCGCCGTTACTAACGCCTGTAAGTTTCACGTACCTACGCCTAGTAATATCTTGGTCCGTGCCTAAATTAATGGCATACTCAGGCTTACAATGGCTGATTATATTTTACGCCATATCCGCTGCATTCATAACACATGTGTTATTTTGAAACAAAAACAAAACAATATCGATTGTCTTCAAACAATAATCAAAGGATTATCTTCAGTTGTTGAATCACAGAATAACCTCGAAACGTGGGGCAATGTTCGCGATAACGTTGAGGTGTGGGTCGTTGTGAGGTGTACCACCTGTAAGTATACAGAAATCATTGTTGTAATTGCAACTAATCTTACGGATGTATTGCAATAACTTTGATAAATCGATGACTACTCGACACCGTGGGTTTGGCCCCGATTCTTGTACTAAAAAGAAGGTTATCAATTCGACATGTTTATACATATATACAGTGTGTTTGGCAGAACGTTGAACATACGAAAATGGTGGATAGGTGGGGTCATCTGCTACTTACTCAGCCCTAATTTATTTGGCCCTGGACCCCTGGATATGTAAAAAAAAATGTTTTTGCTTTCTTCTAGTTTCACCACTTTCTTAACTTTAAAGTGTAATTTTTATTAAAAATGGGTAAAACAGGCAATTTTTTTTTTTTAATGCAAGTTGAAATTAAAATGTAAGTATTTTTTACATCTTTCTGTAAGTTTGAGGACCCATTACCTTTTTTCTAGCTTACATCTGAATAAAGCAATCATTTTATAAGAATCTGCCTAAAAATTACACTTTCAAGCTAAGAAAGTGGTGAAACTAGAAGAAAGCAAAAAAAAAATTTTAAAATATCCAGGGATCCAGGGCCACATAAATTAGGGCTGAGTAAGTAGCAGATGACCCCACCTATCCACCATTTTCGTATGTTCAACGTTCTGTCAAACACTCTGTATATATAGTATAATTTATTTTAGGTATGTTCGAGCATAAGCAGTCATAGACGGATTTGCAAAAATTTTTTTTTGTTGGAAAGGGTTTTATTCCGAAATGGTCCCATTTAAAATTCATATGGATCTGATGATGCGTTTCGGACACAGACAACGGAACTCTTCAAAAAACACTACAAAGTGAAAAATAACTTTAATTTCGGAAGTCGGTGACTTTGGATTTGTATTTTAATTTAAAGTTATGTTTCACTTTTTAGTGTTTTTCCGGAAGTCGGATGATTTTTTTTTTTTTTGGAAAGAGTTTTTATTTTTCACTTTTTATCTATTCGAAATTTCATCATCCTTGGGGTCAAAACAATGCATATTTATGCGATAGCAGCAATCGCATTTGGTTTGCTGTAATTTTAAACCCACTTCAAAAAAAAGCAGGTTATCAATTTAGAAAAGGTTTTTTCGGAGCCACACTCAAAAATAAATGTTATCTTTGAATAGTCACAAAACAAAAACTAGCATCTGTTACGCTAAGTAGTTTTATATGCAGAAATAAAAATGAGGATATTTTTTATAGCCTCTACTATCTTTACTCACCTAACTCATTACTTCGTAAGTCATTTATTTTCATAACGAAATACAGTGATGTTTATTTCATCTCGGTTATCGGTTGCATTATAACATTTGTAACCGATTACCGAGATGATAACTAAAAATGTTGCGCCGACCCCAATTATATTGGGATACGTTTAAAAGAATGACAATGATTGGTTTACAATTAATATAATCACTTAAGGCCCTGGTAACTTTAAATATTGTCGTTGATTGCAATAAGAACTATTACCGCTCGTAATAATTCTTATTGCAATCTGTTACGGGATAAAATCTGATGTAATGAATTCGAATAAAAATGAGCAAGCGTATGTCGTAAAAATGCAAATAAAATCTTATAAAATTTGATATTAACTATTTAATAATAAATAATCCATCACTGGATGCAGTTTGGCATTTGGAATTTTATGGTATATTTTAAATTATGTTTATATAACTGTTATTGAAGGGATAAACTGATTTTAAAGATAATTAAGAGGTGACTTTGATGATTTTTTTGATGCATTAAAATATGTTTAATTTTCTTTTGAGTTCTATCACTGTATGCAAAAAAGACACATATCTCACAAATTTTATTGCTTTCAAAATTATTTACGGTTAAAGAGATACACAGCTTTAAAAAAAACACCGTTTTAAGCGTTTTCCAGAAATCACCGCCTTAAGGGCGCTGTCACATTTTTTCTCGATTTTGAGCGTTTGACTCGAGATTTGGTGAGTGATTATGGATTAAATATAAACAAAAAAAAAATTAAAAAATATGTCCTACAAAATTTCATTATTTGTCTAGGGAGCGCTCTAAAAAAAAAAATATTTCAATTTGTTTACATAAGTCAGTAAAAACCTTGTCTCGGCAAAGGATGTTTCATAAAATTTTACTTTCGGGCATCTTTTGATGCTTTGTTACATGGAACATATAATAGTTTAGTAATTTATAAAAATGTCTGTAGTAGGACTGTACCTTGTTATTTGGAATGCTCAAGTCAATTTTTTATGTTTCATACAGTAATACACCAAAAATAATTCCGTAAAACAGAGAGTTTATGATCATTTTTCGTCTGAAATTACATTTTTATCTATGTATGTTTAATCGAAATTCAATCAAAAAGTAAGGTAATAACTAAGGGTACTATGTCAGCTTACTTGAAAAAAAAAATCAGTAAATTTTAAAGTAAAATAATATTTTTAAACAATTTTTGTATACAATGCTATAAATCAATATAAATCTCGAGACGCGCGGGCCCCAACCGTCCCTTGCCCGCAGAAGTGCCAGCCCGCGCCGAAGCTGAGCAAGTAGAGTTAAAATCCCCATGATTAATAATAAAGAAATTATTGATCCAGCCTGTCCCCACTTGCTGCCCTCCCTGAAAGTGACTCCCTAAGCCGAGGCTCGTACCCCGCAGGGGGTGCCCTCAGTGCGCAGTTGCTGTAGGTTTTTAATTTTAGTGTGTAAGCCCTGGCTGGAGGCTCTTAGCCTAAAAACTATTAGTCCCCACAGGAAAGCCTGGTTAAGTAGTCACGGCCTCTCAAGGTCAACTACGAGATGCCCATCCAAAAAAAAAAAAACAAAAAAAAAAGAAAGACGCGCGGGCCTTAGCTTTAGTCCGCGCCGAGCGCTTCGAGGGAGGATGTATCGCTCGCTGTTGCCGCTTTGTGCGGTACGTAGTCTCGCCAATTCGCCAAGAATATAGCGTGAACACTTCTTAATACAAGTTATAATTTTTTTTGTTACACATTTTGCTTTATTATTCTAGAGCGAATATATTAAAAGAAAATGTAATCAAAAATTTAAATTCAATTCATTATTTTCAGATTTAGTACAACGTTATATAGATCCTGCGCCTTTAGTCAAAAGTTTACTGTACTCTTACAATTTAGATCATGTGCCTTCCATCAAACATGGAAAAGAGTCAAGACCTTTAACTCAACTTTGCTGTCAAATGAATTTACAAATAGAGAAGTGTGGCCTATTTATAAGTACAGAGCATTCCTTTTTAGGAGCTACACCTGATGGATTATTTGAAGACGGTGTTGTTGAAATTAAGTGCCCCATATCTGCTTTTGAGGTGGATCCTTATACTGCCATTTTAGAAAAGAAGTTGAAATGCTTCAAAATCCATAACAATGGCGAAGTATTTTTTAGTAAAAATCACGATTACTTAGTATTATCAAATACAAGGCCAACTACACATTGCAAATAAAAATGTTTGTTTATTTGCAGTGTGGACTAGTACTGGATACCCACTAAAATAAAGTCAAATATCTTCCGGCTCCTTGGCTTACTCCTGCCATTAAAGATGCGATGGCAAGTAGGGACAGAGCCAAAAGAAGATGTAAACGCTGTCCTTCTGAGCGTAACTTGAATGCGTATAAGGTACTGCGTAATCGCTGCAGGCGTATGTGTAGAGATGCGAAGCGACGCTACTTCCATAATTCTCTTGACAACCGTAACTCCTCTGAGGTCTGGAAGTTTCTTAAAACTGTTGGTATTGGCAAGTCTCCAGGCGTTTCTAGTAATGAAATAGACGTGTGTGCTCTTAACAAACATTTCTCACATCCCCCTGTTACTTTTGATCCGCACGTCAAATCAGCTACGTTATCCAAACTTTCGTGTTTGCCAATGCCACAGTGTTCTCCTTTTAAATTAAGCCCAGTAAGTGAAATTGAGGTCAAAAAATCCTTTAGTGCTATCTCCTCTACTGCAGTTGGTAACGATAAACTTTGCTCAAGAATGATTTCTCCTATCCTCCCTACACTACTTCCCGTCTTGACCCACATCTTTAATTTCTCCTTGTTTTCGTGTACTTTCCCTGAGGCCTGGAAACAAGCTCATATCATCCCTTTACCCAAAATTGCTAAGCCGATCTCACCCACCGATTTCCGTCCAATTTCTATCTTCCCATATCTCTCCAAAGTTCTGGAGCATATCGTTCATCAACAATTTTCTGCCTATCTTTCTTCGAATAATCTACTCAGTCCTCTCCAATCTGGTTTTCGTCCTGGTCATAGCACAGTAACGGCTCTTGTGAAGGTTACCGATGACATCCGCTGGGCTATGGACCACAAATCTCTCACTTTACTTGTACTTCTTGACTTTAGCAGTGCCTTTAACTCTGTTGATTTTGATATCCTTCTAGGGATCCTTAAATCTTTAAATTTCTCCTCTTCCGCTATTGGTTGGTTTGACTCTTATCTTAAGGGCCGCTCGCAACGAGTTTGTCTCGATGATTCGTCTTCTGACTGGTGCTATCTAATCGCGGGTGTGCCTCAGGGTGGCGTTCTCTCTCCCCTTCTCTTTTCCACTTTCATTAACTCTGTCACCAGAATCATCTCTTCCTACTTCCATCTCTATGCCGACGATCTGCAGCTCTACAATCATTTCTTAAGGGAGGATGCAGAAGCCGCCGTGGCTGCCATGAACAGTGACCTGGATTTGATTAGCGAGTGGTCGCGGTCTTTTGGACTGCAAATCAACCCTAGGAAATCCCAGGCCCTGGTTATTGGCGGCAGATATATGCGAAATAGGCTCGATGTTGCGTCGCTGTCTCCGCTCTGTCTGAATGGAGTTCAGATTGAATACGCACGTACGGTTAAAAACCTGGGGGTGACGATGGATTCCTACTTATCGTGGTCTGCCCATGTCGCTCAAGTCAGTCGGAAAGTGCACTACACTTTCCATTCGCTGAAATGTCTGCAAGGCTTCTTGCCCTTAAACACCAAAATCTCTCTTGCTCAAACTCTCATTCAGCCCATCATAGATTACGCCGATGCCTGTTTTTTGGATGCTACGGAAGAACTTTTAAATAAACTTGAGCGTTTGCAGAACATCTGTATTCGTTTTGTTTTCAATCTTAAAAAGTATGATCGTGTTTCCAACTTTCGCAAGACACTCAAATGGCTCCCCATTCGATTTCGCAGGAACTCTCGGATACTGTGTCTGCTGTTCAACCTTCTTCACAATCCTAAAACCCCTTCCTATCTGCGGGACCGTTTTTCCTACGCCCGTCCTTCAGATGCGCCTTGCAGGTCGCATCTTCGAAACCTCCTTAAGTCCCCTCCCCACGCCACTGACTTCTACTCCTACTCCTTCACTGTGCACGCGGTGCGGTTGTGGAATGCACTTCCGCCCGACATTAGGGACTGCCAAAATGTTGCAGTTTTTAAAAGAAAAGTGAAAGAACACTATCTGTCCACATCGTCATAGTTGTGTATATATTATTTTATTTACATTATTATTATTAATATTTTAGTGATATTTATTTTAGAAATATGTATGTATGTATGTTTGTAATTATGTATGTAAGTATATTCCCATATTAGTTGTTTAATTTGTTTAGTGTATTATTGTTTTTGATCGTAAAACAATGTAGTTTATTTTCTTATTTACCCTTTCACACGCTGTCTACATTTCTTTATCTTCTCTCCTATCGCAGGTATGCTGGAAGAGATTTCTTTAGAAATAAGCATCACCTTTGTACCTATTTTTCTGTTCTAATCTTCTTGTCTGTTTATATATGTGTGTACATAAATGGTTAAATAAAAAAATAAAAAAAAAAAAAAAAAAGTTTTAAATATTAAATTTATAAAGACGATGATTTCTGGAACCAGAAAATGTTGCCAAAGTTACTTAAGTTTTATGAGGACTGTGTTCTTCCCGAAATCATAGATTTGAGGAAAGCAAGGTCTATGCCACTTCAGAAAATATTATTTTAACTTATTTTTACAATTATTATACTTTATTTCTTCAGTCTGGGTTTTTTACACCCGTTGTGCCCATCTATAAAATTATAAACTATCTCGAACGATACACATTTAAGGATTGCATCACTTTAAAATCGCGGTGAATTCTTTAAATGTGTACATTTCATATAAATTTATTTGGTACCGCTATAAAACAATTACATTAAAAATAAAGGGCATACAAGAAACGTAATTGTTTCGGTGTATAATATTACCGTGGTACTTTCTTTAGTTACGGACTAAAGTTAGTACCACGGACACCTCGGAAGTCCGACTCGCACTTGGCTGCTTTTTTAACTCATCGTATACATTTCATACTACTATTATCGAAACTGATTACAACTGTTGAAGCAATATCACAATGCATTTATTTCTATAAATAAGTACCACGAAATAAAATTCAAGTACTTTTTGTGCGACACTACTCACTAAATTAGCCGTTCTAGGTGATATATATATTCCCCATGCCATTACATAAAAAGCCGCATACACTTGAATGCAGGCCTTATACAGCTAGTCGTTGCAAAAGGTTTAAAAATAATATCGCTCATAGAATTACACCATCTATAGCACAACACGAGAATCCGAATGAAATGTATGGAGCCCTTTTTGATGTTGTGCAAAAAGAGTACCAATCTACTTTCAAGACCAAAACCTTTAACATTAATGGCACCTCCGTTGGCTTTAACCAATGGGCTACTCCAGGTATTTACAAAAGTAGAGCGAGACTGTACGAGTTATATGGATTAACACACTTAAGTCTAAAAACACTGGTGATTTCTGGGGCATTTCCATTAAACTTTTGAATAATATAATAGGTGTCGTAGCCCCCTATCTAGCTGTCACTTTTAATAAATGTGTTGATTCAGGAACTTTTCCTGACCTCATGAAGAGTAGTAAAGTCATACCATTATTTAAATCAGGTAATAAAAAATGACGTTCGTAATTTCAGGCCTATTTCTATCTTACCTGCATTTAGCAAAATATTTGAAAAGTTACTACTCAAGCAGTTGCTAAGACATTTTAATTCAAATAGGCTCCTTCATAATGAGCAATATGGCTTTACAAAAGGTCGTTCGACTACAGATGCGGGTGTTGCTCCGTTGAAACACATATTTAAAGCATGGGAGAACTCGCAAAATGCTATTGGAGTTTTCTGTGATCTCTCCAAAGCCTTTGATTGCGTGCACCATGAAACGCTTTTGCGAAAACTGAGTTATTACGGTGTCCATAACGAAGCTTTAAAAGTAATAAATTCTTATTTACAAAATAGGTTCCAATGTGTAGAAATTAATGGTGAAAAATCTTCCAGGCTACCAGTTCAGTTAGGTGTGCCTCAAGGCTCAATACTCGGCCCATTCTTGTTTTTAGTGTATATCAATGACTTACCATTCTATTTAAAGGGTATTTGTGATGTTGTACTGTTTGCAGATGATACTTCTCTTATTTTTAAAGTAGACCGGAATAGACAAGATTTTGACGACGTAAACAGTGCTCTCTCAATGGTTACGGATTGGTTTACGGCAAATAACCTAGTTCTCAATGCCAAGAAAACAAAATGTGTAAAATTTGCCTTACCGAATGTTAGAAGTCTAGGTCCCAACATCGTCTTAGATAAAGAGGTGCTTGAAACCGTAGACTCGGCAGTTTTTCTGGGCATAACAGTAGATGCCAAACTTCAGTGGGGATCACACATATCAAGCCTAGCGGGGAGGCTCAGTTCAGCCGCCTACGCCGTCAGAAAATTAAGACAATACACTGACGTCGATACAGCTCGGTTAGTCTACTTTAGTTATTTTCACAGCGTTATGTCCTACGGTATTCTGCTGTGGGGCAAAGCTGCTGATATTCAAAATATTTTTGTCCTTCAAAAACGTGCTGTTCGTGCAATTTACCAGCTAGGTGCCAGAGTTTCCTTGAGGGACTTTTTTAAAGATGTTGGTATTCTCACGGTGGCATCACAATTCATATTCGCTAACATCTTATATATTAGGCAAAATATACACTTGTACACTAAAAACAGTGATATTCACACCGTTAACACAAGAAATAAGGACAAACTACGTGCTCCCTTTCACCGGCTTCATAAGGTTCATAACTCATTTGTTGGGCTTGGTATAACTTTTTATAACAAGCTTCCCTCTTCTTTGCTAGATTTGCCTTTTAATGCGTTTAAAGCTCAAGTAAAATCCGTCCTTTGTTTAAAGGCTTACTATTCCATCAACGACTATTTAAATGACAAGAATAGTTGGTCGCTGTGATTAACTCAAGACAATGTTTATGTTCTTTCTCCAGAATCGGCGTATCTAGTGACAGGTTATATGCGTTCATATAATTATTATTTTATTTTTTATTGCCTGTCTAACAACTTTTTTTTTATAACTATCTATTAAGTCATTAGTTATTGACATGATCTACTCATAACAATATTTTCTATGATGAGTTCTTTTAGGCTTTATTTGGCCTCGACAGTTTTCATTTTATTTGTCGGTATATTGGTATGGCTAGCTGACATTTTGACTAATTATTTAATTAATATTTTGTGTCTTGTAATGTTTATTACTTTGCCTAAGTATGTATAGAATCAAGTCTATCCGACTAAACAGACAGCTGTGCTGCTGGGGAGTTTGTTCCACTACTTCTTCTTCCCAGCTAAAGCACTAGGAAGTGGTGAAGGGTGGGCGTTTTGGGGGACTGTCTCATGTACTTTGACGTTCGAAAAGTGCTGATTCTCAGCCTAATTTGAATAAATTACTTTTGATTTTGATTTTGATTTTGATAACTTCCATCAGTACAAACAAAATTTCACGAACTATAATAATAGTAATTTAATTTATTTCGAATTCAAAGTGGCAAAAGGTCATGTTGGTTTGTTCCTGGCGTCCGGCGTATAACGGTTTGCATGTGTGCGTAGCGTGCTTCACTAGACGCACACGCGCACATTGGCTGCCGCGCGCCGTCAAATTTACCTAAAACTGAGCACTTTCTTTTTGTAACAGCGCTCTTAAGGTGAATCAAGTCCAAATTTTTCCCATACAAACTTCGGGAGTGTATTACTCCACTGTTCGACAATGAACATCAAAAATTAAACATGGTATGGTTTTGTCTAAAATAAAAAGCCATTAAGAAGTTACGAGCCAACAAAGATTAGTTTTTCTTGCTAATTTAACCTAACTTTGGGCGTGTTTAAGTAATAAAAGAAGTGTAAAATCTGAAAAACCAAGTCGGTACCGACAAACTTCAAATATCGAAAACTTCAATAAACTTTATTGGTTATTGATTTATGTAGTGGCTTTTTCATAAAACCTGATCTTCCGAAGGACTGTTCTTAATTTTTTACGCACCTGTTGTACTATGAACGATCCTGCATCTCACTCAATAACGTTGTGCGTGTAGACTTGCGTCTAACTGCTCATCACTGATACCACCTCTGTCGCACATGATGCCTGGCGAGACAGCGTGCTTTTTAGTCATCAGTGAGTTCGAGCCCACGACTAGGTTCCCCTTAACCTTTACTCCTGTTGTCATTTCTGCAGCGCGTTGCCAATGCCAAATGATTTATGTAAATTAAAACTCTTATAATTGTACTTATTTTCTACTTTTGTGTTGTTACTGCATCCACCTATGATGACTAAAAGCCATATTGTTATAGGCTTAAGTACTATTACACAAATTCCTTCCCCTTTTTAACTGTAATTAATACCCATGTATCTAACTGTACTCTAAACGCCTACATATCTTCTACTACTCTCCACTAACTATCTGCTATTACATTCCAGACTCATACTCATGACTACCGAGGAGTGCCGACCGTTGAATACGAGGACGACCGAGCGGAAAAGCCCTGGCAACGGGTTAACACTCACACATTACTAAATCATCCTTTTTACTTCACTTTTCATTTATGCACTAACTTGTTTATTCTATCTACTTCACTTTGCACAAGTTTAATTCAATTTACTTCACTTTCATTTTCTAAATACAACTACTTCAATCAACCGGCTACATTTAGCCAAAAACCGTTCAATTTACTTCACTGTACCAGTAGTTTGGTTTTACCTTGCATTCATTGATTTCACTTTGCACAAATGCTAAGTTATTTCATTTATTGACCAAAGTAATCTGAATAATTACCTTTGTTTCTTTTATTCACTCACGCTGTCATTATTTCATTTAACAAAGCATTAAATAACAATACTAAATTTTGTTTACTCACTGACATATTCACACAAGTATTTGCGAAATCATCATTTAAATGGTATTTTGGTATGTATTATTTCATAATAAACATCATTTAATACTTTCCAGTTTGTCTGAACCATTTTCATTCATAAAATAATTTAATTCATAAACATTTAGATTAAATTAAGTAGGTGGCCTAGTGTCTTACGATTTTCTGCGGATAATCTTTTTAGACTTTAATGCTAAGACAAAGTAATCTTTTAAGACTAATTAATAGGTAATCTGTAATCGTTTGTGTTGACATATTCGACTTTAGATTATTTTCAAAGTAATGGATTTATTCACGTTGCCAAGGGAGTATTATTTTGTATGTTTTATGGATTTTTATTTATGTATTATTTTAGGTTTTCAAAGGACTGAGAAAGAATGGGAGTCATATGAATGACCCTGTCAGATCTGTAAGTTATAAATAAAATAAAAGGGTGTTTTTTTTTTGGGAATTGTGACGTCTTGTTAAAATTGGATAAGTGTTTTGTAAAAATAGGTAAATAATTAGGTCAAAAGTTGTAGTACATTTTGATCTATTATAATGTGGGTGCTGGCTTTGATAAAAATGATGAAAGAAATGAAAAAAACTTTGAAAGAACGTCTTTCCATATTGCAAGTAACTTGCAGCCTCGTTATTCTAGTGGTCGCAAGCGCCACTCTTAAGCATGAGGTCCCGGGCTCAATTCCCGGGTCGGTTAAAGTGTTATTGGGTTATTCAACTATGAAATTCTCAGTAGCAGCCCGGTGTCTGGATTTGTGACCGGTTGAAGGCTATGCGCTCGCCCCCATTACATGGGACTTAAACATGACTGGTGAAATGTGGGTAAACCTATACGGTAAGTAAGTTCACCTCTGCCTAACCCTTCGAGGATAACAGGCGTGATGTATGTTATGTTGCGGTAAAATGTGACGTCAAACCTATGTTTGACTATCTTTAAGGCCATATTAACTTGCATGAAGTGTCGTTCTTTGACACACGAAAATGGCGCCTAGGGAACGCATCACATTTGCGCCCCTTCGTAAATTATCTTCTCAGTCTACACTGAGCAAAGCTAGGTCGCATAACCTTTCTTGAGCAATTATAGCCTTCAATAACGAAGGTAATAATTACAACTTGCTAAGAAATCGCTTGCAATGCTACAATTTTAAGAGAATTTGAATAGAAATAGGCAGATTTGGAAATACGATTTCATCCTCGTACCGCACAATATATTTAAGTAGCTCTTCAGATTTCTTAGATAACAGGTTACAGTATAAAATGGTTTATTGATGTTTTTTTTTATAAATTGGCGACTTTTTGCGCTGCTCTACTTGCAGGATGGAAAATTTAGATTTTGAAGAGAAAAAAAATATGTCCAAAACTTGCAACATTTTTCAAATAAAAGAACATCATTGCAGAATTTAATTTGCTGGTATTTTTGAAGACAGATTAAGAAAGTAGGTGACCTAATTCACTTATCACCGAATTTAATATTAGTAAGGTACTTACCTACAAACTTAGTTATCATCGTGACGGATAAAATCACGACATTGAAGAATGCGGCGATAAAAAGTAGCTATTCTTTATATATTAGTGCTATAATAATGTACAATGTCTACATCTGACAATGAATGAAAATACTGGCAAAAGTCAGAGGAGTAGAATTCAAATTATCAAATAAAACGAAAAAAAAATACGAGTAGTATAAAGAGTAAGGGTGAACCGACTTTCGGCACAGTATAAATATGGACAGTCTCGAAACTTGGCCTATTTGTTGAAATAATTACCTACGCTCCATCGGAGCGTTAAGGGTTGCCATTCTTAGTGCTTGTAAAACTGAAATTAAGTAACTTATCAAATCTTGTTGATAGACAGTATTAAATTAATTCAGCATACAAAGTTCAAGTTTCTTTTAAGCCTTAGGGCAAAGATCGATTACAAAAAAGACAATATTCACAGTGAATTTAGTTTATGTTTAAAAAATCAAATGTCTACCCAAGAATTTTTGATAGCATACTTTAAAAAATCATCCTGTACGCATACATAACGATTTTTTGAGTAAACAATGTGAACACATTTTACAGGTATACTATACAGGGTGAATTTAGCTTTTGAAATTAAACTGAACAGTTTCACTTTATATTTACTGTCCAATAATTTTGTATTCCTTTTTCATAATGCTAGATGGAGTTTGATCGCCCATTTCTAACAAATTCAAACTAACATTTATTAACCATCAAATTATTAACGTTGGGATTCATTAATTTCTTAAAATTACACTTATTGTAACATCTTATTTAAGATCTTTTTAGAAAACCATCTCTTAAGTTATAGTTCTCTAGTTCACTAATGATTTTTCTATTATAAAATATTGGTTCTACTGTTGCATGATGTGTGTTTTATTAAATGTTGTGCATGTTTTGTGATGTCCGAGTTCAAAAGGTTGTGTTGGGAATATTCTATATAATTGTAACGATCCAAGAAAAGTCTTCCCAAATTACTGGGATTTAAACGTCATTCACTAGTCTCAGGTGTAAATAATTATCTATCTACACGTGAAACTATCTTTGTTTAACTAAGTTTGCGCAACTACACGCTCCATCTTACTTACCTTCATAAATTTTAACTTAGTCGATAAAATCACGGCGTGGTTTGTCGCGCATTGGATTTTCAAGTCTCGGTGTTACATCAAGCATTGAAAATCAAATAGAGTGCATCTCACTCACTCAGCGCGTCGGAGAAAACAGTGTTCGATTTTCAATTCTCGGCGCTAAGCAATGCGTTGAAGATCCAGAAGACGGCAAAAGAGTGTACCTTACAAACTTTTTGCTGTTCTTGGCGCAAGCAAGTCGTTGCGTTTAGCCAGGCGAACAACGCTATTTAAAGGCCTCCCCACTTTTCCGCGTGTTGCATGGAGGAGTGATCATGGAGTGGTATTACCACTCCATGATCACTCCTCCATACATAAAACCTCATCATTCCACTTAAATTACCACCACTTTAATATTCCAGGTACCAAGCACAATTCTAATACTAGTACTAGGAATCTACCTACTGTTGGCGTACTTAACACAGCTGGTTGAAGATGACATGCCTTCTATTGTACATGAAGCAGACGTGGCTAGAGACGTAAGTATTATTTTTAATGTAGTTATCTAGCGATCCGCCCCCTGCTTCGTGCGGTTTTACTACTTGACAAAACATTACTGATATGTTATGTTTGTAATGCAGATGAACCTTCCGAAATAAATTATCTAATTAATTCGATAAAGGAGGCGGCACACGTGAAGGAGAGGCAGTATATGCGCCCTCACGGCCCTAGTGGCCGCAGGAGACGCCCTGGGCGTCGGGAATCCCAGGCCGATTCCCGGCCACCGTAAGCGTAGGCTTACGGATGGCGAGTAATGGGTAGCTCGCTGTCCCGTAAGGACCAAGCCCGGGTCGACGGCATGTTGTTTTCCACGCGCGCCTCAAAGAGATGTCAGCACCAACTAGTGGGGCCCGCAAGGGCCGATGCCTGCCAGGGGTACGGGTTGTTCGAAATAAATACCGTGGCCCCTGGCACACAGGCAACTGACGGAACACGGGTGGGTTTTAGTCAGTAAAAGCCTGCCACGCCCTCCTGCTCCATCCAGAGCGGGAGAAGTTATTTGATGATTTCCCAAATAAAAAGACAAAAAAAGATATGGTAGCTAGCAGTTGAATTCGACAACCAAAGATTGCGTTAAATGGCATGCTATTGGAAATACCTGTGACTTGTTGTAGGCTTATGAGACTACTTCTAAATTAAGTACCTTTATTACCTTTTAGAATTCGGACACATTCAGTGAAGAAGTAGCCCGGCGTTACCTGGACCGTATCATTGGTGTTGAGCCGCGCGTGTCTGGCACTAAGTACCACCTGGCGCAGACCAGCGACCTGAAGGCAATGCTCGATGAGATAGCGGCCCAAGCCATTCAGGTGGTTAGAACTGACTGGCAGATCGCTTCTGGTGAGTATTTAGACTTCTTCTTGTTCTAATTTTAAATTCAGGGTCTTTTTGGTACCAGTAACTCACGTCTATTTGGTACCACATGATCTGACCAAGATAATGTCAGGATTTTAAAAGAGACTGACCTCTGAAATTGTTTCGGCCTTGCTTCTCAGAGTATTCAGATAGGAAACACTGACCTCATCTAGTTTTAAAAATATGATTGATGAATAAATGTGTACAAACGATTGTACAAACACTTTTACACGTTAATTACTACAAACGCACTGCACTAGGCTTATATAATTTATAATTATTACTAAGACTTGACAAAACATCGATATTTATTTGTAATAAGGGGCCATTGAAGTATTACGTAAGCAGATTTTTTACAATTATTAACCTCCCCTCCCCCTCGTCAGCAAAAGTAAGCAAAGCTCTTACCCCCCTCCCATGCTCACGTAAACATCAGTACCTACATGCATTTTTCAATGCAATGTGTTCTGGTTTATTTATTGATTTATAAGCAGCAGTTTTAAGTTAAGAACTAAGGAATAGGCTTGGAATAGAGGACTTTAACCCATATAATATTTATGTAAGCAAATTTTATTGAGATGGTGTCCAGTTATTATAATCCTTATTTATTAACGAAAAAACAAACTATTAAAAAAAAATTGGTATATTAATTTAAATAAACAGTCTTCAGTCCATGACACACGAATCCATGACTCTAAGTCTTCGATGACCTTGGATGTTTGCTGCTCAATGTTGTGTGTCTGCTTACTTTCGTGTGATTTTGGAAAAACGTCATCATTTTCTTCGAGCCATTCATAGACAAGTAGGGTTGCCACATGTGTTCAAACCAAAATCAACAAAATTTTGTAGAAAATCCAATAAAGTAAAAAATAAATACTGCTGACGTAATCACCATCCAGACTCCCGCATCCCCCATGTCATCAAAAATAAGCAAAGCAAAGACCCCTCGCCCCCCTGTGGTGCTTACGTAATACTTGAACAGCCCCTAAACTGTAATTTTAACTTCAATGTTATGAACACATGAACCTTCCGAAATAAATTCTCTTCATGATGGTGAACACCTCAAAAAAATCCGTTATGGAGATGAAAAGAACAATGCGGTCACACAAATGATATTTAGGTACTATCGATGGTCACTCAAAATCAAGTTAAACATAACTCTGAAGTAGCAGTATGTACACACTAGATAGAAACAAGACTGAAACCATGTACAAGATAAGGCGATCGACCTATTGTAAATTAAGAAATATTGTTGATTTTCCAACAAATAAAATATTATGTGTTTTACCTTCCAGGTGACTACTTCCACAAGTCAACCACTTCGTTCTTCAACATGTATCAAAACGTGTCAAACATTGTCGCTTTGTTAGAGGGAGAGAGTGGGTTCCATGCAAACGGCACCATAGGCAGTTCCATACTCGTCAACTGTCACTACGATTCTGTGCCCTTTGCGTTAGGTGAGATGGTTTATTTTAAGTTACGATTTTGTGCCTTATTTACTTGGCTTTAAGAGTTGTTATTGTTTTTCAACGTGTACCAGAATATTGCATGTTAATGCGCCCATACGTTTCTGTATCTTATGTTTTAGAGACGAAGGTTAATTTTAGGTTATTGAAGTTGAGCTTTTTTGTGAATTTTAACCATATTTTTTCTATTCGATGTTTATATGTTATGTTTATATTGCTTGATTTGCAGGAGCATCAGACAACGCGGCATTCTGTGCAATAATGGCGGAAGCTTTGACCAAACTCTCTCGAAGCAAACAGAAGTTAAAACGAAATATTGTGTTTTTATTTAATGGGGCTGAAGAGAATGGATTACAGGTAAATAATTCAAAGATAATGGCTTAGACTGGCGCTGTGTGTAAAATCGTTTTCATAATTTTGCTTCCGGTATTTTGTTTTTAATTTGTTCACATTATTATTAGAGGAACATGAAACTGTTCCTCGTGTTACCCAGTAACTGGGTTGTGGAGGTCAGATAGGCAGTCCCTCCATGTAAAATACTGATATTTAGCTGCATCAAGCATTCAGCAAAAGTTATCTTGTAACAACGGAAAATCACGCATTTAGAACTCCGGAATTATTTATTGATTAAATCTACAACGCTAACGTTTTTATGTGTATTAGATAAAAGTTTATTGCTTACTACTAATATAATAAAACGTCAAAGTAATAAATTGTTATCGTTTGATATCCGGGTTGTAGGAAGCATTATTAATTTCTACCACCTGTATTTATTGTGACCTTGCTAATGATGAAAAGAAGAAATATGTCTGTGACTTATAAATTGAGAGCAATGGCGATTGCATTATGTATATACAAGGTGTAATTTTTATCACCTTTAACCTCATAACGGGTCATTGTAGGGGAAGCCCGGGCAAGACGCATATGTTAAAGAATATTGTAAATAAAACCGTAACCTGATAATCAATAGAACTCTTTGTACTTTTAATTTGTACTATGTTTAATTATCTTTAGAAAATACTAATTAAAATGAAAAAAAAAACCAGTTTCTACAATAATTATGAACATTATCATAAAGTATCAATTATCTGTTTTACCCGGAGGGGTCGGGCAAAAAGGATATGTAGATTTAGTTACGATCACTCTTCGCATTCATCACAGAAGTAGCTGCCAACTCTAACATAAGAAGTGCATTCTTCATGCGCCCAACTTTTTCACTGATTACACTGAATCCAATCTTCTGTTGGTGGTTCAGTGTATTTGTCAGCGCACACTAAACAATAAAAATCTAATTTAGGGTTTCTGTTTTGCTGTTTTCCAAAAGACCTTTTATTTTTAGCTTTGCTGGGGCCTGCTAACTCAGAAATTTTTGTCTTATTATTATTTGCCTTTCAAATTTTAACGCTTGCTCAGTTTTGACGGGAGTAGACGTCAACACCTCTAACTTTGCCTCCTGGTGTTTGCGATCTGTTTTGGGAGCAGCTATAGTTGGTATAGGTCTGATTTGCAATGGCGTAAAGCTCGTTGCAGGCACAAGTTTTTTTTTTGCTTTTCCCATTGAATTATCTAATCCTTCTTCCAGTATATCAGGTTCATGTAACAAGGCGAAATCAGGCAAATGTGTAGTAGACCTCTCAGTCTCTATTTTTAGTAAAACAACTGTTTGTGGTGAATTTTCAGCTACTACCTCCATTGCGGTAGCAGATGCAATAACAAGTAAAAGTGGATCAGTCGTGGGTATTGTTACCGAAGAATTTTATAATGAACTGTCAGCCATTGTTGATGGAGCATCACTTACAGGACGTTCAGTTATGGTAGTCGATGCGTCATGCAAAGGACGGTCGGTCATAGTTGAAGGAGCTTAATCTTCTTCTCCAAACACAATTGGATCATAAGGCCAGATTTCCGGTTTTTTAAATCCATTAACTGCGTTCTCAACCGAAGCGGTTTTGGCGTACGCTCCCCCAAATAGCTTTGCCATATCGTATTGGTTTACAATTCAGCCTAGGTGTGTCTTTTGAAAGGTGTTCAATACTCGTTCACGTCCAGTGGCTGCATTCGATCAGTTGTGTGTGGTGCGAATGACAAAAAGTTGATCTGTTTTTTGGTCGCACGTTCCAAAGCTGGAAAATATTTATGTGACTCGTGATTATCGAGCAACAGTAACACTTTTCTGGTCTCACATATAATTAAACACCATTTAAACAATAAATATCGGTTACTTTACAAGGGATAAATCAAATAGCTACCCTAAACGGGCATAACAGATACCTATCCATTTTGCCCATATCCGTTTTGCCCAACGCGTCAATATTAGAAACAAGATCAAGACGTGAAATGTTGTTAGTAAGTAAATAAAAAGTAACAAGCATAAAATATACTTGAATAAACATGCAATTGAAGAAACAGAACTTATTCATAGATAAGGTTGGTAATATAAAAAGTTGGTGTACAAACCTTCACAGAAATCGTAAGAAAACAATGAAAATCCTTTTTTTTTTCACAACAGATGCACTCGCCTATTGTTTTGATTGAACTGTCATGGCGTTGCCGGTCGCACGTGTCATGACTTGAGAAAGTGTAATAGTGCTATCTATTATAGATTTTTGGAAACATCGGTTATTCTTTTTACCCCCACTATGCTTCTTGCCCGGACGAACAACTTTTGCCATGGCACCAAACCTGCAATCGCAAAAAAAAATCAGCTGTTACTGCTACATTTATGATCGCATAACTTGTTAAAATGTAAGTAACAGCTGATTTTATTTTCGCGATTTCAAGTTTGGGCCCTTAGTAAAAGTTGTTCATAATGATGAGTAAAATGACCCGTTATGGGGTTACCGGTGATTAAAATGACATCCTATATATAGACCTCCAGACCGGATTTCGACCATGGCGGCTAATCTATACGGAGACTAGCCTCCGGCGCTGGAAATATTAAGTGCACAAGTGCGTGCGCAGACAAAAGTGCACTCTGTCTTCCCTCACTCTCATAGTCCTCAAGGACGGCACTTCGACACGACCGAAGAGAGGTCAGGCGTAGGACCAACCGCTTAACGTGCGCACCGAAGCATGGGGGGGGTAACACAACGCCAACTTCCAAATTCCGAACTGTTACTGAGAAATGTCTAATGGAATAACCCAATCTCACTTTGCTGGACCCGGGAATCGAACCCAGAACCCCACGCTCAGCAGTCGCGCTTGTGACCGCGAGACCAACTGGGCAGTTCAGTTCATTATGCAATACAGATTTTTTTATTCACTGACAGTCATCGCACTGCATGAAGATTCATCCCCTAAGCTTGAACGAGAAGGTAACGGTATCTAAAAGAAACACAGTGACACTGCAATTGACAAAAGGACACAGGGGATCACTAGCTAACGACACGCAGCTGACAAAGTGGCTAGGAGAGTACCCACCGCGTCAGTCAGTGGACCCGAGCCTATCGTGGCCATCCTCTTCAACCAACTACGTACGTGGCTACAGGAGTTCACACACACGCAAGTGGAGAGTCACTAGACCTCAACACTAAGCTGCAGGCAGTTCAGGGAAGCGAAGCCATGTTTGGATGGCAGGCCTGACTGACCTTTATAATGCCTGGACAGAAACGGCCTGGGGACGGGACACTGCTCGTTAAACAAACACTTCCACACAATAGGCAGAACGACCAGTCCTCTATGCAGGGCTTGCATGGAGGCTGAGGAAACCGTTGCGCATGTGGTATTTGAACGCATAGGCGTCACCTAGATTAGGACCCACTCCCAATGACGCACTCCTGAAAGACTAACTAACCAAACCCTCTTACATTAATTATAACATTCATCCCCTAAAGGGGTTAACAAGGGGATGAAAGTTAGTATGAAATTTGTCATTTATGAAGTTAGAAACGTCACTTAGTCGAGTGCTGCTTGTGGTGACAGTTCGTCTTGCTGACCATGGTTTTGTTACTGTTATTAGTATTAACTGTGTATTTATTTTACTCCGAAGGTCCTAGTTTAATATTTGTCACTTCAAGTTAAATCTAAATGAATGTAATACAGCATTGCATATGTAATCGGGCACACCCTTTATACCTGGAGGCTTTTATGTGGGTATTGAGTTCTGTTTACGTTTATTGTTTTGTTTTTATTATTTATTTCTGCTTGAGTTTGTTTACTATGTTTTATTGGTATATTAGCGTGTGTTAGCTGACATATGGACAAATAATTAAATTTTATGTAATGTTAATTACTTGCCTTCTATTGTATAGAATCAAGTTCTTCTAACTTAAACGACAGCTGTACTGCTGGGGAGTTTGTTCCGCCACTTCTGCCCAGCTTCCCAGGAGACTGTCTTATGTAATTTTGACGTTCAAAAAGTGCTGACTCTCAGCCTAGTTTGAATAAGCGACTCTTGATTTGATTTGTTGTGTCATCGGTTTTTGGAAACTCATCTCGAAAGGTTCCTTATAAGTTGCCGATAAGTAACCATAATCTTGTTAGTTTAAATTATTTCGTGTAAATACTAGAATAAAAATAAAAATATCATCCGTTGTTTGCAGGCAAGTCATGGGTTCCTACAACACCCTTGGGCGAAGGGTGCGTCTGTCGTCATCAACTTAGATGCCGCGGGGATGAACGGAAAACCTACCATATTTCAGGTAATTAAACAGCAATACTGCGCTCCAAAACATAGATAGCTGACGATGCTCAAAGGGCAAGGGCAGCCAGATTATGAGGCTGTTAAAAACGGACTATACAATACAATTTTTTTTAAATGTTTTTGCCTATTTTACGATTATGACATCGATCAGGTTAAGCTACGCTCGCCGCGGTTGGTCCGTAGATGGGTGACCTTAACATACCAAGACCTCTCCATGCATCGGAAAGCACGCTAAGCCGTTGGTTCCGGCTGTCATTTGTAGATCTTTGGCAGTCGTTCCGGGTCGTCAGAAGCCCGAAAGTCTGACAACCAGTCTTACCAAGGGGTATCATATTACCCAGTGACTGGGTTGTGGAGGTCAGATAGGCAGTCGCTCCATGTATAATACTGGTATTCAGCTGTATCTGGTTAGACTGGAAGCCGACCCCAACATTGTTGGGAAAAGGCTAGGCAGGCAGATGATGATATGACATTTCCCCATTTTCCAGGTGACAGACCCAAGAGTATTGAATGCGTATCATCGCTCAGCATCGTCTCCGAACGCACAGGGACTAGCAGAGTTCCTGTTCTCTTCGGGAATTATACCTTCAGATACAGACTTTAGGATATGGCGCGACTTCGGGAATATGAATGGTGAGATATTTTGAGGCATTTTATTTATTTAGTAGTTGAGTCTTATAGGAGAGAGAGCTAGTGGATAATTAGTAACAAGCGCACCAGTCATCGCCGGTTTAGCTGCGCTTGCTGCGGTCGGATCTTGGATAGGTGACCATCTATTTTTTCCTTTTTTTTTAAATAACGTTGCGCCATACTAGGAATTTCTTTCTGTATCGTGGGTGCGTTTACAAACAGAAAAACTCACAAACAGAAGCACCCAGACCCGGAACAATTATTTGCAGATCATGCAAATATTTGTTCCGTGCGGGGATCGAACCTGAACACGCTGCGCAGCAGTCGATCGCTCAGCCATTACGCCAACCGTGTCGTCAACTCTATCATCTATTAGGTAACGATACTCCGCCGTGCATCAGAAAGCACGTTTTGTCGTGGGTCTCTGCTGTCATTTGTAGATCTTCGTCAGTCGTCACGGCTATTTAGAAGCCTGAAAGTCTAGCAACCAGTCACCGAGGGTTATCGTGTTACCCAGTAACTGGGTTCTGGAGGTCAGATAGTCTAACATAATCAGCCTATAACGGTCCCATAGCTGGTACACAGGCTTCCTCTCTTGAGAGGAAGTGAGTCGTAATACACCGTGACATTTTAGTCGTCTTACAACGGCAGCCCATTTCATGTATCCAATGACTACTACTTATTTATTTAAAAAAAAATGATATTTTTGAACATTTGCATAGTTAAAAAAATTAAAATATCGTTCAGTCAGACGCATGACGTAGTTTGAAACACCCTGTTATGGAGATGGAATTAATTATGGAATGTAATGGTAGATAGGTAGATATCTTCTACCGTCTGATACGTAAACATTATTAACAGGGAGGGTGTTTCATAATTCTAAAGCATTATTTATTTTTCTTTGTACCTATTATCTTAATTAATGGTAACAATGTTTTATTCGCGCCTAGAGGTAGTTTATGACGGATGTATTGAGTGGACCACCTTTGTAAGACGACTAAAATGTCACGGTGTATAGCACACGGGGCCCAGTGCAAGTTAGTAGATGTCACTTGTCTTTGAATTTTGTTTTCTTACTCATACTGGATGCACGCATAATGGTTAGTCGCTCCATGGCAAATACTGGTATTCATTCTAACCAAGGTGTATCATGATTACCCAAGTACCTGCGTTGTGGGAGTTTTTGGCGGGATCGCGTTGGAACATGTCGCACGAATTTTCATTTTCATGGAATTTAGTGAAATAGCGAATTAAATTGTATAATTTTAATAGTGAATTATTCAATTTAGTTACGTGTGAGTGCACAAGTGTAGTGAAGGTGAAAATAAGTGACTAACGTGGACTTTTCGTGTTCCCCCCAAAAACTCCTATTAGGTTGTTGTAAAGTTACTACCGCTTTACAATAACTTTGATTTGACTTGACTGACTAACGACAACTGTGACTGTTTTGTAACTTCGTGCCCGATATCGGGCCATTTACTTGATCTAAAAGAAAAATTACTTGACACTGGCTAAATGCACAAACCGTGTGAAGCCAAAATGGAAAAAAAAAACTGCGTTGTGGAGGTCATTAAGACAGTCGCTCCATGGTATAGTTGGGAACAGGCACATGGTGATGATATTATTGTTTATAGGCGTGGACATAGCCTTCGTGAAATGGGCGCACGTGTACCACACACGTAACGACCGGCCGGGCCTCCTGCTGCCCGGTGTGCTGCAGGGCGGCGGGGACATGCTGCTGGGGTTGCTGGCCGCGAGCGCCAACGTGGACGACTTGGATGAGAAGGTAAATACATCACGGTATCATCATCATCATTGCATGTGCCGGGGGACTGTCTTATGTAATTTTGACGTTCAAAAAGTGCTGACGTCAGCCTAGTTTGAATAAATGACTTTTGATTTTGAGTATAATGATGAATCAGGATAAAAATCGGACAGTTTATTTGATTTTACAGTTTGCATTCTCATATTGTCCGCAGATCGAGCCCACAACAGCAGTGTACTACGATTACCTCAACTTGTTCCTCGTGACGTATTCGTTCACCGTGTCATACGTCATAGATGTGTTCATCGGACTACTGGGACTGGCCAGCGTTGGGTACTACGTGTGGTTGGTAGGGGCGAGTGAGTATAATTATATTTTACTAGCTTTTGCCCGTGGCTCTGCCCGCGTGGATGTCGGTTATCGCATAAAAAAGTAGCCTATGTCCTTCGCCATATCCTAGGCTATATCTCTGCCAAATTTCATAACGATCAGTTCAGCGGTTTAAGCAGTCCTAAAGTCAGTCAGTAAGTTCAGTCAGTTTAGACTTAAAAGACGTAGTATTATTTGGTATCCATGTTTTCACACTATTTTGACAATATCACACTTTAATTTCACTTAAAACTGCACAAAAGAACGAAAAATAACATTCACGGTTTTCGCTATTGATGCCATATTTGTTTTGGTGACTTAGTAGTCACCAAAACAAATATGAATTAAAAAAAACTGAACTAAATTTGAATTACTTGGCTGAGTCTTGGTCAGTCATCTTCACAGTCGACTTTAAATAAGTCAAGTTGTTAAACGTTGAATGATTCTAGTTCTATTAACTATCGGCCTAGGCATCCTATTGGATGCCGGCGTTTAATAAACGACCAACGCCTCCAATTAGCTAGCTAATTTAACAGATGGCTGCGATATATGTATATACCAGTCGCGTGGTAAACTCAGATTGCGCGATGCAGGATTTGTGTGACGTCAGCAGGCCTAGACAAAACACATTTCTGTTAGCGTTCACGCCAAAAGCTACGCCAAAATGTACGGGAATGACATTACCTGCGGAAAGATTACGTTGTGTCCTTTCCGCTGGTAATGTCATTCCCATACATTTTGGCGTAGCGTTTGGCGTGAACGCTAACAGAAATGTATTTTGTCTCAGGGCCCAGGTCATCGATGTGTAGTTTGCATGTGGCTTTGTAGATGCCGCCACAGTTCCGAGCGCGACTGTTGAGCGTCGGGTCCTTGTTCTATTCCCAGTTGGGGTAAAGAACTAATAATTTTATATTTCGACATTCTCAGTAACAGCCCTTAGTTTGGAGTAGTGCCCTGCTTTATGCTATACAGGGTTATTTGTAAAACACCGGTAACCTCTCTGGACTATATTACTAACATCATAAACAACAACTTTTGTTCTACGACTTTTTACAAAACATAATACATTTACCAAAAAACAAACCTTAAATATTTCGTTGTCCTATGTAACACATTTCAACTTTGTATTTTGCTGTACCTACATACATTGCCGCGCACTGTCCTCGTAGTAATACAGGTAGCATTGTTTCCCGGTTAGGTATACGTACGTTTGGGAATCGTATGGCGTATTGGCGACACGCTTCCGAAACATTGTCATCACACCTAGCTAGCATTCGCACCATTTCCGTGTACTCGACATTGGAATATTGATACGCCATCATGTAAAGATAATTACGTATACGTCTGCACTGCCGAATTTCACTACAAGGACCCGTAATGACGCGACGCAAGCGCATCAAAGCAAACGAATGACTGAAGGCCGCCCGTAAATAGGTCAAGTTCAAGCGCCCCCGCCGCCCCCTACCCCGCTCCCCTCGCTATTGTCGGTACTACCTATCGCTTTCTTTTGCTTCGCATAGACTTCGTAACATTTAGCGCGTTGAATTTAAATATTTTTATTTTTGTATGTAAATCTGATGAATTAAAATATGATGAATTTTTAAAAGTCATAGAACAAAAGTTGTTGATTATGATGTTAGTAACGTAGTCCTGAGAGGTTACCGGTGTTTTACAAATAACCCTGTATAAGCTGGCTCCTGAAAATGATTTAGAAATGTGGATATATGTACTTTGCACCGGTTGGTGGCAATAGACTCGTCCTCTATTACATGAGACTTAAACACAACTGACGAAATGTGGGTGTACTGTGGGTATACCTCTGTCTAACCTTGTGAGGATAAGAGGCGTGATGTTATGTTATCTTTGTAAAAGGATAAGAACGAATTTAGAAACAGCCGATATAATGCTGCCTATCTCTTCAAAGAATACAATCGTGAAGATAAATGCTTTTATTTCTGTAAGTAGATTTGTACAAACACTTTTACACGTCAATCATATTTTGAAAACTACATGAGGTCGGCGTTTCCTATCTGACTACTGTGAGAAGAAAGGCTGAAACAAACTCAGAGGTCACAGTCTTTAAAGTCCAGACATAATCTTGGTCAGATCATGTGAAGACGATGTAGATTGGTGTCTGAAATGGTCTTATGAGGAAAGAACCACACAGATTGAGTGAACCTGTCCAGTCAGTTCACGCATTTGTCACTAACCGTGCAGCTCAACTCAGAACTTTAGGAGCTCAATGATTCGACGAACAATACCAAAGAAAGAACATTTGGGTAGGCCGCAAACTACTCAAACTGCCAGACAATGATTAAAAGTAAAACAATGGCCCACGGAATGCCTGACCCGCACTGTTTTCGTTTTGTACTCTTTTAGTTATTACTTACATACTACCTTACAATGTTTTGTTTAAATTTTATTAACCATGTGTTAACCATAAATTATTTCGTTAGTATTAGTTTTAAGATTGCTGATGTTTTATCCGGACAAACCTATTCAGGTTTTTGTGGAGTTTCAGTTTATGTTTTGTTTGTTCCTTTATAAAAAAAAAAACAAAAACGTAGTCTTCGAAGCGTTTTATATTTATGTGAGCGTGACATGAAATGTTAGTTATTTTCAGGATGGTCAACAGTCCAGAACCTACTATTCACAGTACTAGGTCGCCTGGCGGCTGTGCTGGTCGGGTTGATAGTGGTCGCGATATGCACGCTGATCATGGTCGCTACCACTGTGCAGATGAGGTTGGTATTCCTTTAAAAAAAATGTGAAAAAATTAAAAAACTGCAACTTTTAAGAATACTCAATTTCGTTATAGTTATATGTAAATTTGATACCTTACTAGCTTTTTTCAGCGGCATCGCCCGCCTGGACGTCGGGAGTTATCCCACGGGAACGTACTACCGAGATAAAAGTACCCTATGTGTTAATCCAAGTTATAAACTATCTGTGTCCCAAATTTCATCCACATCCGTTGAGCAGTTTTTGCGTGAAAGAGTATCAAACATCCATCTATCCATCCTCACAAACTTACACACACACACACACACACACACACACGCACATTTAAAATATTAGTAGAAATAGTTCGATAATTTGAACTCAAACTCAAAGCATTTTTTTTTCAATTAAACCATTTACAGGCAATTTTGAATTGTCAAAAAGTCGATCCTGTGGAAAGTTGAAGCTAGTTGCCCATTCCAAAACGTAGATCTCTATGGAGAATTTAATATTAATTTATTTGAAAATAACTCAAATACTGTCAGATTATTAAGTCTATTTAGGTCATTTGGTCTGTCAAATGTTTTCAATGAACCAACCCGAGTGACAGCTTCTTTTGCCACTTGTATTGATAATATTTTTTGTAACTGTGATTACTTACACAAACAAATTGTAAATAAGTTGCCATCTGATCACAGTGGACAAACAATAACATTTTGCTCCTACATGCCTTTACAAAAAATTAAAATTAGGTTTAGACCGATGACATGTAAAAATTTAGAGAAATTTAATAATTCTTTAGCCAGTACATTATGTGTTCAGAGTTTTAGTAACGTATGTGACCCAAATGAGTTCTACGCCGAGTTCTTCTCACTATTAAACAATAAATTTAATAACACTTTCCCACTAAAGACTATAACTATTTGCACAACGTTCTTATTCAGTGATTGGGCTACTCCAGGTATTCGTAAAAGCAGGGAAAAACTTTTTGAACTTTATGGCCTAAAGCAACAAATGAATAATACAAGCTTTGATCAGTATGTTTCAAAATATTTAAAAACTTTTAAAGCTGTGTGCAAATTAGCTAAAGCGCTTTATAGCAATAAAATAAAATCAGCTGATGATAAAATTAAAACGACCTGGCAAATAATAAATAATGAAACAGGTAGAAATAAACAGCGTAATACTGAATTTGATTTAGAGACTGCAAATGGCTCCATCAACTCAGATGTAGAAATAGCTCAGGAATTTGAAAACTTTTTCGCGAATATTCCTGTTAAAACTACTGAAGCTTTAAATTCCTCACCCGCGCGTTCTGCTGCCTTACTCAGAAAGAATGTAAGGGCATGTTCTTTGGAGTTTAGATTTCAGCATACCAACCCCCAAGCTGTTATAAAAGCTTTTAAAGATCTTAAAATTAAATCAACAGAAGATCTTTGGGGAATGTCTGTAAAAGTCTGTAGTGCTATTATCAAAACCATTGCGCCCTATTTAGCTTTCATATTTAACACCAGTGTAGACCAAGGAGTCTTCCCGGATCTCATGAAACACAGTAAAGTAGTTCCTTTGTTCAAATCGGGTGATAGTAAAGAACCTAACAATTATAGGCCTGTGTCAATTCTGCTAGTTCTCAGTAAAGTGTTTGAAAAGTTGATTCTCAATCAAATGTTACGTCACTTTAATAAACTATTATTTAATAAACGATTACTATGATTGACTACTAACATTCGTACGCGGTGATAAAACGTGCGAGAAGGACGGTGAATATTTTGTACAAGAATTTTCTGTACTGAGTCATGTGTTATCTCGCTCCCACATCTTGTGACCACAGCTGCCACAAACATTGTTTTTAGTGTAATAAGAATTCCTTATGTTGTAGATATTTAACAAAGCCATGGCTGGTGGTGCCATTATATTGGATGCCATACCTTCTGGCAGCCGTGGGGACTGCGCAAGCTTACGATGCATGGACGCTAAAGAGGGTAAGACTTTTATCATAATATTCATAACCAGCGTAAATTGTTCCCACTGCTGGCTTGATTCCCAGGTCGGGTAAAGTGTCATTGGGTTTTTCTATTTGGAATTTCTCAGTAGCACCTGGAGTCTGTATTTGTGCCCGGTTGATGGCAATAGGCTCGGCCCTCAAATAAATTTAAACAGCAGATTTGCAATATTTTTTGAATTAAATTAAAAATAATCATTAACAAAAGCAAACATAAAGTCAAATATTTTTCGAAAGAGATACCGCGGCCCCTGGCACACAGGCAACTGAGGGAACACGGGTGGGTTTTAGTCAGTAAAGGTCTGACATGCCCTCCCGCTCCGCCCAGAGCGGGAGAAGTTATTTGATGATTTCCCACCCAAAAAAAAAAAGTCAAATATTTTTGATAGATAGAAAAAGCCTTATAAATGTAGGTCGAGTAAGTATTTTTTTCAAGTTTTTGATTTACATATAAATTTCAAGTTTTAGTATTTTAGATTTTAACTTGTGACGTCACAAAGCGTTTGACCCCCCTGTCTTTTGTCACGCAATGTCACATTTGACACGTGACGTAATTTATCGTTGGGGACTTAAAAGTAACTGGCGAAATGGATTTCAGCATGTTTCCGATCACTAAAACCGATAAGTCTTGTATTGTTTGTTCGTACGCAGCCACCTTGAGTATGCGTCATAAGTCTGGAACCCCCAGTACGGCATCTACAAGTCTCGTATTGAGGGCATACAGAGAAAATTTCTTAAGCACCTAGATTACACAACAAGTATCTGTTGACACTCACCGATGTAAAAATACAAAGTTGACGTCACGTGTGGTTTTTTTTTTTGGGTGGGAAATCATCAAATAACTTCTCCCGCTCTCCGTGGAGCGGGAGGGCGTGTCAGACTTTTACTGACTAAAACCCACCCGTGTTCCCTCAGTTGCCTGTTTGCCAGGGGCCGCGGTATCTCTTTCGAACAACCCGCACCCCTGGCAGGCATCGGCCCTTGCGGGCCCCATCTGTTGCTGCTGACATCTCTTTGAGGCGCGCGTGGAACACAACGCGCCGGCGACCCGGGCTTGGTCCTTACCGTACAGTGAGCTACCGATTACTCGCCGTCCGCAAGCCCGTGCTTACGGTGGCCGGGAATCAGCCTGGGATTCCCGACGCCCAGGGCGTCTCCTGAGAAGGCCACGGCTGTGAGGGCGCATGTACTGCATCTCCCTCACGTGCGCCGCCTCCCTCCTTGCTAGCATAACTGTTTCGCTGTAGGAGGCGACTGCTAGCCATGCACTCTCGCTCCGTACCATGGCCTGGACCAGGGTCGGACGCGAGAGATCGCCGCCGCCGATCACCTCCACGAGGACACGGCGGTGCGCCGCCATCCGCCCAAGCCGGGCAGACCTCCACCGTATGTTTCACCATGTCCTCAGGGCGATCTTCGCAATGGAAACACCCGGGCGTTTCCTCCCGCCCTATCCGAAATAGGAACCTCCCGAAACAGACATGTCCGGTGAGGACTTGTGTCAGGCGGAAGGTGAGGACGCCTTGCCGCCTTTCAAGCCACTCCTCAAAGAGGGGACTTACCGCCGCAATCGTGGCGTGCCCAACGTCACGTGTGGTCACGTGATATAAAGTCATCGTAAGGAGCGTTTTGGCAGTAAATTCAAAACAACGAAAAATAAATTTGATTTAAATCGTTTTCAATTGAGAAAATGGATGTAAATCAATTTATTTTTATTTTTCTGTTACATATTTCGTCCCAATCTTCAAATTAGAATAAATAAAAAGAATAGAAATAATTTACTTGCTTATAATAATTTTGTATTTATCTGTGGGGGCTTGTAATTAGCAATTTACTTATATACTATTGTTATTATGATGTTATTAGACTGTAAGTGTTCCGAAAATAAAGAAAATAAAATGAAGTGTAGGTATACCTCTGCGTGCTAGGCGATGTTCTGTTAAAAATAATAATATTATTTCTATGATTAATCTTACCGTCTCGTTGTCCACAGAATGGTCTCAGCAGATCTCTCCGTTGCCTACAAGCGATGTCCGCGACCAGACTACTGCTGTCGCTCATACTGCTATCCCTAGCGTGCGCGCCGGCGCTCACTTCGCTCAGATATCTGTTCAGTGCGCCGCTGTTCATCATGAGCGTCATGTCTTTAATATCGCTCACTCTCGTCAGATACGTCGCTTTGACAGGTAAGATAATACTAGCTGTGCCCGCGGCTTCGCCTGTGTGTATGTCCTGAATTATCCCATGGGAACATGCTACCGGGACTAAAGGCCTGAGTTACTTACTCCTTATAAAATCAGCTATATGCCGGTGAAAGTCCCGTCCAAATCGTTCCAGCCGTTTCGGAGACTAGTCGAAACAAAGGTTGGTACACAAGCCTCCCTTCGGTGAGAAGGAGTGGGCCCAGTGCGGCCTGCGAGTTGGTAGATGTCACATGTTGATTGGTTGCTCTTTGACCGCATCTTTCTTTATGCATATGTGTTTGACTCTGGAGTTATTTAAATGGAGCCTGATGGCGGCCACAACTGCCTCCACTCGCACGATGAGATATAGAATTGGCAGTCCAAGCATTGCCTGTAGGGCAGCAGTGGGTGTCGTTCCAATGCAGTGAGTGCCCGCTACACAAGTGTACCGCAGCAGTTTTTCGAGATCTCTTCGTGCTGTGCTGGGCCACCAGCCTAGAGGGCCATAAGTGATTATTGGTAATATGACTGTAGCTTATAGCCAGTAAGTAACCTTGGGGCTAATGCCCCAATTCCTGCCAACTATTCGCTTGCACTACCACCGGGATATAAACTTCATCACGATGTTTTCCTTCACCGTTTTAAGAGCAGTGGTGATAAAATTATTTACACAAAACGTCTGTCTGCGGTCGAACCTACCACAAACAACTCGTAAGCTCGCAGCTCGTATCCCGTTACCATTGCAATCAGTGAAAAGATAGACGGTCGATCCGTCCAGCGAAGCGAATAATATCGAGAACCGCTCGTTGTGTACGCGTGCCTTTTCAGTATTAATACAGAATTTCCCAAAGAGTGGGTCAGGAGCGAATATCGGGTGGGCCTTCAAAATTTGTACGATATCAAGTGAAGAGTTTTGATCGCAAGCTGGTAACGAAATTCTGGCATTGTCAGCAACTGAATTGCTGACAACTGTTCTTGTGTGTTGCCTATAATAATAATTGAAGTTGGGTCTAAAGCTGTAAAGACAAAGAGTAGGAAAAAAGTACATAGGTCTCATTGCAATAAGTAATAGAATTTTATTAGGTAACTACCTAATTTTTTATTGGAACTGAATGATTTTTTTTTTCATATTTCAACAGATCTTCTTTCATGTTAGTTATGCCCCTTGTTTTGTCCATGAGTGGGGTAACATCCCACAACACAAGATTGTGACTCATCCATTCCATGAGGAACCATACGGAAGCAGTCATGAGAGCCCGGGAGGAAATACGATTATTGAATAAAGATTTTTTTTGTTTTACGTCTTTGTTTCTAACATTTTACAAATTCTTGTTAAAGGGTAAAAATATACCATGTGAACAAAACGTGGTACTTAAAGAAATTCAATTTTAATTTGAAACATTAATATTCGTTAAACGATACCGTGTAACATCCGCAAATAATTGGCATTTTTTTTGTTGTTTAATGTTAAAAAAAACAAAGCTCGTACAAAATCAAACTTCAGAGGTGTTTCGATTTTTTTGATGAGAAGTGTATTTTCTTTGTCTCGTCCCAGGCTGGCAACATCTCCTCCTAGAAATGTCGCTGTCTCTCCCATCAGTAATGTTCATGTACTCTCTGGCCCTGCGCGTCAACGCACAGATGCTCCCCATCATGAATCGCTCTGCAGGCGACGTGCCTGACTTCACCGTGGCGATACTTAACGCGGGGCTGGCTGTCATAGTGTCCTGTACTATTGTGAGTATAGTTATTTATTTTCATACCACGTGCTGCAAATTATGTTATTCAAAGCTACTTCTATACTCCGTTCGAAATAAGATTAGACATTTAAATAAAGATTTTTTACAGTCCGTTCAACTGATTTTGGCTTCTATTGCGTTGGTAGCATGATGTAAACAGTTGGTATTGTAACCACTTATTGCTTTTAATGCCATCCTTATGCCTAAAAAATAGAAGTCAAAATCGGTTGAACGGACTGTAAAAAAGGTTTATGTTATTTCAAATGTAGTACAGTCCACACAGAGTCTAATCTGAGATGTATTTTGTTACAGTCGGGCATGGAACTGCTGTTCTCCCGTAAGCGCCTGTGGATGGTCCTATCGTTCGTAGGAGCCGCGTGTGTCGTGCTCATGTTCATTCCCTTCAGCCCGTATGACGGGGAGGGAATCTCACTGCAGAGGCATTATTGGTTTGTGAGTACTTCTGAAATATATTTAGTTGTTACTTTTAGGTGAAAGCTCCAAAGTAGCCCGCGAAATTCAAAGTTTCTTACTTTTTTTGCAATTTACACTACACTTGCATTTTGCTTACGCTCAATCGTGTTACACTGTTGTATTTACTCCGTCACACATAATTATATAATGAATGTATGTTAGATGTTGTGCTTAAAACATTTTAAAAGAGTAACGGTGGAGTTTCTTGCGAATTCTTCTCCATACGAAACTACATTTTGGAAGGGGCGACTAGAATCAATTCTATTTTAATGTAAATGTTGACGTTTAAAAGTGTGTTTTATGTGCCTGTTTGAAATAAATGCTTTGACTTTGTATTTAATTCTCTTATATATGTTAATCTGTGATACTGGTTTTAAAAAATCTGGTGAAATAACAGATAGTACCTGCATAAAACAGATATGAATTGTGTGTGTTATTGTACTAGCTAAATACTAGTCAGCGGATCCGCCCGCGTGGAGGTCGAAAATTATCCCACGGGAACGTACTACCGGTATAAAAGTATCGTATGTGTTATTCTAGGTTACAAACTGTGTGCCAAATTTCATCCAAATCCATTCAGTCGTTTGCGTGATTGAGCTTTCACATTTATAATATACTAGCTTTTGCCAGCGGCTTCGCCCGCGTGGAGGTCGGTGTATTATACATATAAACCTTCCTCTTGAATCACTCTATCTATTAAAAAAACCCGCATCAAAATCCGTTGCGTAGTTTTAAAGATTTAAGCATACATAGGGATATAGGGACAGAGAAAGCGACTTTGTTTTATACTGTGTAGTGAAGTAGGATTAAAATCTTATGCATTAGTTAAATTAATTGTACAAAGGCAGACTTAATGCGTGACGCTTTTTCCACCAGTCCTACTTTAGGGTGAAGTATAATTGCCAGTCCTGCAAGAGAGCGAGATAGCACACAGTAGATAATATAATTTCAATGTCATGTAATTAAGGCCGCAGATTTACAAGTACTAGTGCTTGCCCAGTTGTCGAAATTCGACCATAATTCATGTAAAATTTACCCCCCTATATATAAACGTTGCATAAGGTTAAGTAATTGATAAACAACTGTTTTACCATACATATTTGACGTTTAAATATCTCTTACTTTATACAACGTTTATATATAAGAGGGTTAATGTATGTCTAATGCATTTTTAAATAAAACTATGATCTTTCTGCAATCCTTCTCCATGTAAACTTTAACCATTTTTGGCCAAATTGCATACTCCTCCGTCCGCGTAATTTTTCGTAAAAAGGGCTACAAAGTTTTTGCTTCACGTATTAATATATAGGTTTTATCTATACACCACTATTTTTTTATCGTTTCAATCCTTTAAAAGGGTCATTGTACTCATCATTATGAACAACTTTTAATATGGGATCAACCCTGAAATCGTGAAATAAAAATCAGCTGATCCATACATTTTGTTTTAAAGTTCCCTTTAAAGGACATGTTCCACCTTTCTTAAATGAACACAACATCTTAAAAATGAAAGCTAGAGTCTCACCCCCTTCTTATTTATATGAAAGACTATCAAGACACAGAATCGGTGAGGGAAGAAAATCTTCCCAACAACTTTCCATCCCACAGCACAAGTTGGCGGCTTTTAGAAGTAGTTTCCGTTACGCAGCTACCAAATGCTGGAACAATATCCCTCCGCCCATAAAGTTTAGTAAAAGTTGCTCGACTTTCAAATTGAAATTATAATTTTTTCTACTAAACCATCAAAAAGATTACGAAAATGTTCTAGCCGACATATCTATTTACAAAGTCGAGCTCATATCCACTTAGAATAATTTATTCCTTTTATTACTTTTTTTTTTGATTTCATTGTTTTTCAATTTCAAATTTTACTTTATTTTTATTCGTCAATTGTTATTCAACGAAAACCGCATGACAATCTGTTTCGTAGTTTAGAAGAACAACGCAGTCAAACGAAACGATTTTGTCGTATAGGTAGGTACTTTCTATTTATTATCTACAGAATAAATACCCAGTATTTATTCTAGTTTTTCAGTCATCACAACACATCGCCTACTCTCAAATACATGTATGCACACAACATTTTATTTATTTTACTTTAATTTATTTGTAACTCTATTAATTTATTATTACAGACACACTTCACTATGTACTTATTAGTCGAGCGTAAGGTACTCGTGGGTTGCAGCTGAAAATCAGCGTCAGGTGGTGCATACTGTGTAACCACTTGACATTATGCTGAGCTGAGGCCCTTTTGGCATTAATAACATTGTTGTATTTTTTTTATAGTTTGAAGGTTTTATAAGCTGTAATGCCAATAAACGCATTTTTATTTTCTTTCTTTCTTACATTGCGTCGTGTTATGCGAACATAAATGTATGGATCAACTGATTTTTATTTTACGATATCAGGGTCGATCCCATCGTAAAAGTTACACAACAACAACAACAACTTTTTTAAAGGATTAAAACGACCAAAAAAATAGCGGAGTATATATTTTTATACAGGATAATAAATTTACCAGTGCGCAAACTGTACCCATGAATTCAGCAATCATTCTAGACCCCAGCGTAGTAATTTTTCGTTGGTTTTACAAAAAAAAAGTCAGCTGTTCCATACATTTTGACTTGTAGGTTTACACTTTTCTATGAAACAGCAGATTTTGTTTTGTTTAACCGACGAAAAATTTGTACCCTGGGGGTCTAGAACGATATACTGAATTCATGGTTACAGTTTGCGCACTGATAAAAAATTACCCTGTATACACCGTGATATTTTAGTCGTCTTACAACGGCAGCCCACTTCATGTATCCAATGACTACTTATAATTTATTAAAAGAAAAAACGATATTTTTGAACATTTGTTTAATTCAAAAAATTCAAATATCATTCACTAAGACGCTTGACGTAGTTTGAAACACCCTGTTATGGAGATGAAATTAGTGATAGAATGTAATGGTTGGTAGGTAGATATCTTCTACCGTCTGATACGTAAACATTATTAACAGGGAGGGTGTCTCATAATTCTAAAGCATTATTTATTTTTCTTTGTACCTATTATCTTAATTAGTGATAACAATGTTTTAATCGCGCCTAGAGGTATTAAATGACGGATACATTGAGTGGACCACCTTTATAAGACGACTAAAATGTCACGGTGTATAAATGATAATCTTTCCAGCACTCAGAAATAGTCCACTACGACATACACAACAACACAATATCGCGCACGTCTGGCGTCGTGGTCACCAAGCACGACCCCTACTCCACGGAGCGCATGCTGCCGGCGCTGGCGCGCGCGGGGTACAACGTGAACGCGCGCACGGACCTCAGTGCGGACTGTGACACACAAGTTTATTGTGGCCTGCCGCTGTTCAGGACGAGCTTTAGTCGATATTTGTGAGTATATTTTACCCTTAATTTAATTCTTAACAATACAATGTGTAACATAATTGACAGAAGACCTCATACACCCAATTAGAGTACCTATTGCGTTAAAAGCATAATACAATGACAAAAACTTATTTTTTAAAGAAAACTATTATTATTTAGAAGACAGTATTGGCCCCCAGCATTATTACTTTATGCATTTAAAATTGAGTCATATTGCCTAAAATTAAGATTTAATTTTCTTTGGCTCAATGGGCGGTCAATATGGCAAAATACGTAATTTTTGAATAAAACACCAGTATGTTAAAATTCAATGAAATTGATTCAGTAGTCAAATAAGAACAAACTATTTTCAGGACTTATTCTCTTACACCATGAATACATGTCGTCATGGTTTGCCGAGTTTCAGAATGGGTCTTCTTTGCGATCTGGCACAGTTTAGGTAGATGTAGACAACAGAGTTGATAAAAAGCTGGGCAGATGATGATGATTTGGCCAAAATAGTGATAAATTACCTCAGCTATGCGAGCTAATCTTAGCTCTTGATATCCAACTGGCTTGAAACTGATATAATATCAGGACATGAAAAGTAGGGTAGAAACAGTGTTTTAGACACCAGCATGATTAGCACGAGCACCGATTTGTCGATGGAAGAATAGACTATAGTAAATGATGTACAATAGGAGAAGATAGCTATTCTTCTATCAATTATCACAGTTATGCGTTCTAAACGAATCGTGATACTGTAGATAAAATCGTATATATTTTGTGGCCGTCGAGTAGAAAGTTTGTTGTCAGTGTGATTTTGACAGTCTGGGAAGGAATATTCTTCTGAAGTAGTCTACATATAAAAGGGCCTAGACAAAGATCGTTAGAAACGAAAAACGAAATGACAGATTGTAGAAGGGTATCTACGGTGCGATGTCAAAAAATGGAGAAACGAAATGTGACTTTGTATTGGAAAAGCACTGTCTATTTTCCGTAGTAATAGAAAGCGTAATGCCTGCAGAAAGGATATTATATTTCCAGGAATTAGGGGCCATACTTCCGAAACCCTAAACTAAGTCATCATCATCATCTGCCTCGCCTTTTCCCAACTATGCTGGGATCGACGGGTCTAACTGGATGCAGCTGAATACCTGTATTTTACATTGAGCTACTGCCTATCTGACCCCCATAATTCAGTTACTAGCTAACACGATACCTGTTGGTAAGACTAGTTGTCAGGTTTTCGGGCTTCTGACGACCCGTAACGACTGTCAAAGATCCACAAATGACAGTCAGGACCAACGGCTTAACGTGCTTTCCGAGGCACGGAGGAGTCTCGGTATGTATAGATGGTCACCCATCCACAAACCAAATCCTGCAAGTGTTATGTAGGTTAAGCTACCTGATGGATCTATAGGTATGAGGAACAGGGTGTAAAGTTCACTCATACTCTATAGTAAAGGGAGGATCCTCCAACCAGACGGGTGTTGTGTCTGGTGGGCTACTGCCCGACGATTGATGTCGGGTAAACTCTGCTTGCGCGATGTAGCTATGGTGTGACGTCAAGTCATGAGTAGTTCGCATATGGCATTGTAGATGGCGCCACTTCACTTTTTGTGTTTCTCAAGTTTGATGATTTGAAGTTCGTATGTGGCATTGTAGATGGCCGCCACAGATCGATCCGTGTGGCTGTCATTACTTAGCCACGAGCCCCTCTTCTTGTAAACTAACTATTCTATATAATATATTCCAGAAAAAGCGCTATGTTCGTGTACACAGACCCACCCGCGCCGTTCTCCCCGCCGCCCGCGGTCGCGGTGAGCACGCGCGTGTGCACGGGAGACGAGTGCAGATACCGGTTTGTTTTCACTGGTAAGTTATAAAATGGTCTCAAATATGTATTTCTGTTGGACCTATAGACAGCCCCATAGGGAGAAAATGGTAGTGAGGCCAAATTGCACATGGCACCTTTTTATTCAGTTTCTTTTTCCATAATCCGTAAAAAAACGGTCTCACTCATGAGCAGAATAAGAGGCAGTCAGAATAGCATCATGATGGCTGCGGCAATAGATAATTCTTCCACTATAATAAGCCATTTTGTGAAAAGGTTTATTTATACCTTATTGGGCTTTTTGTCGGTATGTTTAGTTGTTGGGTGGTCTTCTCATTCATTTGCCTTTAGATTAAGTTACTAACATTAATGTTTTAAGCAAATCTAAACTAACAATTTATGGATTTTAGTTGTCCGGAATAAAATTATTTTATTATTCCGTTTATTTATTTTACTACTTATTATAATACCTTTTTAAATATTTTTATAAAACAAACATTTAAAAATATATAAAATAGTCTTCCGCCGGTATCAGGAGCTGGGTCCAAGCTACCGGTGGTTAGGGCTCCAGAGACAGGAAACTCCTCACGATACGTGCCATATCGAAGAGTACTGCCTTCTGAATCAGGCCTTTGATCCAACCGCCTAACGAGAGCCTCGAGAGATGCTGAGCGAGGCTTTCGGCCATCAGTCCATTGGCTGATACGACAATCGGCACAATGACAGCAGAGTTTACATTCCACATGTCAATAAACTCGTGTGCTAAGTCGAGATATTTAATGATTATATTTATTATTACACTAGCTTTTCCCGCGTGTAATATTTCGTGTTCGCTTAGCGTTTTTTCTGACGTTTTTCTTTTTGCTCGGCTCCTAAGGGTAGGACCCGGCGCGGTTTTAAATAGCCTAAATTGTAGACTATTTCTCTAGGAAGGTTTTTAGACCCTATAACATTCCTCCATAATTGGGTTACCTAATGCAAAAATAATGTTTTAATTAAATTCCTTCCGGTAGTTCTAGAAATATAGCGCGTTCAAACTAACAGAAAATCTCCTCACCTTTATAATATTATAGAATTTTCTTTGTAACTCAAAACTTGGTCGAAGACGAAAAGGTTAGTATTCGCTCGTTCTTAAGTGTTCGGATGTGTTTGATTATTCCTTTAGCAGTTACTGACATGGCTGAAGTATTTATGAAGGCGCACCAATGGGTGCGGGTTGTTCGAAAGAGATACCGTGGCCTCTAGCACACATGCAACTGACACGGGTGGGTTTTAGTCAGTAAATGTCTGACACGCCCTCCTGCTCCACCCAGAGCGGGAGAAGTTATTTGGTGATTTCCCACCCAAAAAACAAAAACCAATTGTTGCGAATTTAAAACTCATTTCAACGATCATAAAAATCACAACACGTGCGTTCGGGATTTTAAGGGGCCAATTAAATATTCTCTTCTTTATTATTCCCTTATTTCCAACTTATCTCCTTTCCTGTTGCTACCGAAAATATTTTAAATTTGATTTTGATTCTTTCCAGCGGCCCATCACAACATGATAACACTGTGGCCTCGCGCCAACATCACAGTGTCGAGCTGGTCGCTCAACAGCTCTCCCAGAGTATGCTTCGAGCAGCTCAACAGGCCGGTCTATGTCATGTACCACTCCGCGGCCACTTACAACGAGCAAGGCGTTCAGTTTACTGTGGATGTTGCTTTTAAAGTGAGTGTATTTTAATATCTTCTTTATATAATACAACATGTAACATTATTTAACAAATTAGGTTATTGAGGTAATACAACGATCTAAAGTATTTTTTTAAAGCTAACTATTATTATTCAGAAAATCTTGTTGGCTCTAGAATTACTCATATACTGTTAAAATTGAGTCTTATTGCCTTGAGATAAGATTTAATTTTCTTTGGCTCAATAGGCGGTTGGTATGGCAAAATACGTAGTTTTTGAAAAAAATACCTATGTTAAAAGTTGAAATCAATTCAGTAGTCAATTATATTATAGTAGACCGCCGTAGCACAACTCTCCTACAAAATATATTCGGACATAGGTGTTGGTTATAGTTTGGAGTTATCTTGTCCCACCAGACGTTCAAATCGCAGCGAGAGCTCAAGGACCCGACATACGAGAACCAACAAGCAGGAACATATATTATCATAGAACGAAATATCATAAAACTGTTTATCTTCCAGGTCCCTCCCTCCCTCCAAACCCAGCCCATAGTGGACCTGTCGCACCACTCGCACAAAATCTATCATCCCGAAGACTTCACTCCGGAGTACAACTCTATACTGGCCGCGATGCCGCTCTACTTCAACGTGGCTAGCTTCCTTAGCTTTAGACATGACTATGTGTTCTAGACTTTTAGTACACTCAGTCAAAATTAATTGTGACTAGGAATATACCCCTCTTATTTAAAAACGCTCCTTAATGTTAAATAAAATCACAAATTAACAGATGTGATTTAAAAATGCAGCATTGCAGTGTTGTAGCCATCTCTCACACCTGCCAAAGTATGACTACTTTGACAGTTATATAAAAGGGCCACAACACTGAAAATTGACATTAAGTGTCTATTATAAAATTTGCTTAGCAATTAATCACCCCGATTTTACGTTAAACACCAAACGAAACATTAACAACATTAATGCGTGTTTTTTAGGTAAAAATTATTCATCGTTCAATATTCATTTCTATTGCGCTCGTAATAAGGACCACAAAAAGACTTGCCTATTCAGCACACTCAATACATTGTTGTAAATAAGTTGCCAGTTCACTTCCTGTATTCGAAATGCTTGTTTGTCTGTACATAACTGGTGAAATGTGCGTGATGTGTTTTAGTATGTTGTAAGGAATGTATAAATTGTACATGTTAATAGGAAATAGTTTGACGCCTACTGACAGGAAATTAAATGTTTCTGTATGTAAGTAAATTTTATAAGGCACTTTTACACGTCAATATTTTGATAGTCTATATTTTTTTAACCAGACGGCCCACGGCATTTCCTAGCTGAGAAGAATAAAAAACCAAACTGAAAAAGTAGAAAATAATTTAATTCTATTAAAAACCGTGGGGTGCTTTTTGAGGTATTTTTATAATCAATTAATATCAAGCACCCCACGCTTTTTCTACTTTTTTAGTTTGGTTTTTAAAGCGTGTTTTTTAGTTTTTTAAACGATTATTTATTTACTATTTTTTAGTTCTGCAAACTACAAAGCTTGATTTTTTAAATTTTTTTCTATTTTTTATTTTTTTTTGAAGTCATCGGTCCTCGATAAGTCTACAAAGTTTAAATGAAATCTGACCGTTTAAAGTCGGTCAAAATCGCGCCCTAAGGAGTCAGTTACAAACAAACATACAAGTGAAGCTAATTTAAAGCGTGTAAAAACAAAAATTTCATCCAAATCTGTTCAACTGATTTTAGTGTGCTTAAGTAACAAACACCCAAACATACAAACATTCACATTTATAATATTATTAATTAATATAAAACTAGGATGTTTAAATATCGATCTCCACCACGACTGCGGAGTTTTTATAATTTTATAATTATAAATAATGAAACTTGCAACGTGCGTTTGTTTGAGCCACAACAGCTCATAAATATGCATTAGGTACAGTCACCAAAAGAGATAAGTAACCAGGGTCGTAGGATATAGTTGCAGTTTAGTAAGAAACCGATGGCAAAAAAGAAAGAAACGGAGACAGCGTCGTAGATGGGAGAATGACGTTATAAGAACAGTGGGTACTAACTGGATGAGACAAGCGCATAACCATATAGCTACAGTGGAAAGGTCTAGGGGAAGCCTATGCTGAAAAGCAAAACAATCCTTCAGTTATGGGTGTCGAATGTTTAAATAGAAAAATATTGTAGTAGATTAAGTTAAATTATTACGAAGATCCTACTATCCTACTAATGTTATAAATGTGAAAGTCTGTTTGGATGTTTATTACTCAATCACGCAAAACCGGCTAAACGGATTTGGATGAAATTTGACAGACAGATAGATTATAACCCGGATTAACACATAGGGTAGCTTTTATCCCGGTAGTTCATTCTCGTGGGATAATTTTCGACCTAAACGGGGCGAAGCCGCTGGCGAAAGCTAGTAAATAAATATATATATAAAGGAAAACGATGGATGTTTTCCAATCAAAAATTTGATAAATTAACTGTTTGTTTTCTATTCATTTATGAATACATATAAATTTTATTCGAAGAGATACATCAGCTATTAAACTCCAACTATATCCGACGACGCTGGTTACTTATCTCTTTTGGTGACTGTACATCAAAAGTTGATCAATCAATTATCTATTCTTTTATTTATAAACTAGCTTTTTCTAGCGCCTTCGCCCGCGTGGAGGTTGGTTTATTACACATAATAAACCTTCCTCTTTTGTCCGTTGCTGAAAACCGCATTCAAATTCGTTGCGTAGTTTAAAAGATGTAAAGTTTGTGAAGATATTTGTTGCCTACTCAATCATGCAAAAACGGCTGAACGAATTTGGATGAAATTTGGCACACAGATAGAAGGTAACCTAAATTAACACATAAAATACTTTTTATTGCGGTAATACGTTCCCGTGAGATAATTTTCGACCTCCACGCGGGCGGAATCTAGTAGGTACGTATCTGCCTAACCCTGCGGTGAAATAAGGCGTGATGTTAATTTTATGTATGTTTATATTCATTTTTAACATTGATATGCAAAAAACCCAAGATACACAATCAGCGCGCAGCGTCTCAAAAACGTCCGCATAAATAGTGCGCAATGTGCGCAGGTGTTAAATAGTATCGTCAGTTATCTTTCAGTCAGTCTTTTTGGACATTACTTTGTAAAAACCACTAAGTCATGCGTGTAAGGTTGAATTTGCAAAAAATGTGTTTTATCAAAACTATTACTACTGACGTATATAATTGGGGACAGTTGTAAGTGTTACTTTTCTTTGAGACTGTGCATCTTGGGTTTTTCGTGTATCAATGTTTAAAAATTATCATTCTCCTATACCAATTTATTTGGGGTCGGCGCAACATGTCTTTTTCGACTTCTCTATCAGTCGTCATCTCCGTATTCACTCCCTTTCTAACCATATCATCATTCACACAGTCCATCCATCGTTTCTTTGGTCTCCCCCTACATACGTCCCTAATATAATATTATAAATGAGAAAGTAACTCTGTCTCTCTGTTACGCTTTTACGCCTTAACCGCAGAACCGAGCGTCATGAAATTTAGCAGAGATATAGCCTAGAATATGGAGAAAGACAGGCTACTTTTTTTACGTGGTAATCTATATCCACGCGGGCATAAGCTTGTTCATTATATGGATGTTGTATACAACCCTAGTTTTAGTATATGCGAAACCCGAAACACGTGTCTAGTATTTTTGTGTAAAGAATCGATGTACAACATTTGAGAACTGTATCATGAAAAATCACAAAGTTATAAGCTCGTTATGTTCCCTAGTGGTCTACACAAACATGGTCACCACGCGCCCCCAGCGCCGCCCGCGTCCAGCCGAGTAGTGTGCTCATTGGTAATAATTAGGCAGTAGGTACCTAACTGTACGACGATTGTATTGTTATTAACTGGTGAGAACATTTTCCATCGCACTTGCAAAACTTTTTTGGGAAACAATATTCAGTTACTTATTCTGAACAAACTATATTCAGTTTTTGCATATACTTACTAAAAATAATGTTGTATAAAAGTTGTTAAACTATTATTTATTCATATTTCTTAGATAAAAGTTATTGGTCTATAGATCAACATTGAAAGGTCCCAGTCATGGTTGTGATTATGAATTGCTCAATATTTATGATGAATGTGTTTTAGTACTATTAATATATTGTAGTTCTATGTTTTTATTTCTTAAGTTATTTATAAGAATTGACCAGTGAATAAAAATATTAATTAATTAATAATTTGTGAAACGATTTTTATTCCTTAATTACTATAATCAATCTGCCTGCCTTTGGGGTCGGATTCCAGGAGCGACTGTCTTTCTAATAATAATTATTATTTTATTATCAGGCAACCATACATAAAATACACAAAATAATCTTAAACAATAATGACAAACTAATACATATTAAAAACCAGCTTAAAACTATAACTAAACACGTAAAGTTGACGGCGCACTATGGAAAATATAGGTCGGTATCGGATCAAAAATCTGTAACTTCATGAATTTTTGTTGTATCGTGATGAAATTTGGCACAAATATGCAGCAAGGTTCGGAGATTCGAACGATGTGTAGTTTATAGGGTTTTCTTGTATATCTATGTATGTTTTTTTGCATAGAATGAAAAAAATGGGAAAAAATCACGAAAAAAATAGTTAAAAATTTATTTCAAGTGGAATACAAGTTTATAATGACTAAAAAGATTAAACCATGGTTAATTACAACAAGCAAAGTAAACAAAATATATATATATGAAAAAAAAATACTAAATTAAAATCATATTACTAATAGGTACATCCTATACTCTGGCTTCAGGAAATGATGTAGCTAGGTACAAATATAAGTAATAACTAAATATAAATATTATTTTTAACTTATACCACTTCAGGATCAGGGTCAGTAAATGTGGGTTCACTTTCAGGTGCCACGTTTAAAAGACTTAGTGCCTCTTCTTCAAGTTCTTTCACATTTCTTACGTACGGTTTTCTCAAACTTGTTATATATGGATCTGACGTGTATAAAAGCGTTTTAAAGACATCTTCATTTGTAGCAGATCGGGAACATTTTCTGGCATGATGAAGTCGTATGTTTCTGTAGTCTTTGTTGCGAGACTCTTGTGCGTCTTCCGATAGCTGTCCAATAGGAAGCACCGCAAAATGTTTGATAACGTTTTGCCCGTGTATGAGTATTTTATGAACGGAGGATGGCATATAATACCAATCGTAATTACTTACATAGATTCTTGCAGTTTCTATTGCATATTCCCCAAATTTTTCAGGGTCGATCATCATTCCAGAAGAAAGAACTTGCAAGATAATGTATAGGCGTTTAATCAATGCCTCATCTACACCTGTTATTTCCGATGAGCAAGTGCTATTATAGAAGAATCTTCGTGCGGTATTGCCATCGTTCGTATTCCCGCTAACTTGCCGAGGTTTGTCGACGATTAATCCCAACTCCTCCCTGAAACGTTTTTGAACAACTTCTTTCTTTTCTTTTTTTAATCTCTTATTTTCCTCAGTTGAAGCAGACCAAGTCTTAAACGAAAGATTATAGGAAATATGCAATATCATTTCCATGCAGCGAATCCAGGCGTGTAAGGTGGACAATCCGTATTGGTAGGCGTTTTCGTTTTCGGGTCTGGCAGTTACTTTCGATAGGTCATTCATTAGCCGTGGAGTAGCCCCACATATCGTGCATGTGGAACCAGATGGAGTATCTGTAAGGACCTGAGCCACCTTTCCATCGATCATCGTTAGAAATAGTTCATGCTTCACATTTACTACAACACCATCTTTGTTTATAAGTGATGCTTGTGCAGCCCTAATTTGTTTTTTAATATCATCAACAACTGCCTTGGTTTTTTCTGGAGTTTCCTTACAAAACTCAATAGAAATGGGTCTGCAAAAACGGACAGATGAAGGTACCGGATTTTGCCAAACAACGGATCCCGATTGCACATCAACTAATCTGATGGGGACTAATGAAGTGATGAACAAATTGGCATCTGAAATTGTTTCTGACTCTTCTGCAAGTATTTGCTTGTATTGGCTTTGACCAGATGAACCATCACATCCCCATTTAGAATAAAGGATCAATGTTCTATGTTGTTTTTGGAAAACAGAATCGATTTTTAAAATTCTAGCAGCAGTATGATCCAATAAATCTTGTATATTAATCACTTTAGCATAAGTATTCGTGATTTCGATTGTAGAAGATGGTGGATAACAGGATCTTTTTATTTCTTGTATTTTGTAGTAAGGCGGGAATATACAACACTTTCGTTCGTTGGTTAAGTTTTTCAGGTACATATATTGTGCTTTTGTTAGATCTAAATCTATAAAAGCACTCAATGCTTCCGTATCGGAAAGAATCTTCATCTGGTCTGAGTCGTTCCACTTACTTGAGATATCTAATTTCTTTTGAGTGTCAGCGGTTCTTAATTCTTCGACAAGATGAGCTTCTGTGTACTCACGTAAAGCCCGTAGTCCCTGCAGATAGGCGTTTTTTATATGCTCGAAGCCATAGTCTTGGAGTAGAAGAGTGTTTTTCCTCTTCTTGGTAGATTCTGAGGAGTCTCCATAAGCCACGCATGCTCGTCCTCGTTGGCCAGATGTTGATGGCGTAGAATATTGTTCAGAATCCGGTAAATTTAACGAATACCTTGAGTCCAACCAAGTACAATACTTCTGTAAAAATGTTTCTTTTTTCCGAGATGCCAGGGCCCAGCGTTTGTTGAAAATAGGAAGAATGTGCCTTTGTATGTCACTAATTATAAAACACAAGTTGTTTTCAGAAACATTCAGCTTTTCCACTAAAACTTTGGATAATGATTCCATGGTCTTGCCGCCCTCTATATAGGGGATTATGAAGTCTCGTTTGGTACAGCTGAAGGAAGACATTTTAACACTTCACAATCTGCAGAAATAATAGGCGTAGATGAGATTTGCTTCACTTGAAGTTACACTGATGTAGATGGTTCGAATAGTTTTTGCTTCCCTTTAAATACTCATTTTACAATATCGAATTGGTACCTACATCATTATTATCTTGTAATTTCCCACGCAAACCGAGTGCAAATTTGATAAGGTCCCTTTGTTATCACGAAAAAAAATCTTTTTTCAAAAAAAATAAACAACCGACTTCCAAAAAAACACTAAAAAGTGAAAAATAACTTTAATTTCGGAAGTCGGTGACTTTGGATATGTATTTTAATTTTTTGTCACCGCCTTCCGAAATTAAAGTTATTTTTCACTTTTTAGTGTTTTTTTGGAAGTCGGTTGTTTATTTTTTTTGAAAAAAGATTTTTATTTTTCACTTTTTAGTGGTTCACAAGTGCTTACCCCTTCACAGCGTACCGGCGTGATGTTATGTTATTAACTGGTGTAAACAATTGACAGACATGAGATTTCAGCAATCCCTGTCCATTTGCTATCATTTATTGAGGAGTTCCGTTGCCTATCTCCGAAGTTAAATCCAAATAATATACTTACGTTAGATATCTTGAATTATTTATTATCTATTTTAACTAGCTTCAACTTTCCAACTGATCGGCTTTTTGACAGTTCAAAAGTGCCTGTAAATGGTTTAATTGAAATAAATGCTTTGAGTTTGAAGTTCTCTGAATATATTAGTTTGTAGTTAAAAAATTATAAACTTAACTAAAACGTCAATAGCGTCGGTAGAGTACCTATTTCAAATATATTCCTTCAGCTGCCCGTATGCCAGGGGCCACGGTATCTCTTTCGAACATCCCGCACCCCTGGCAGGCCTCGGCCCTTGTGGGCCCCACCAGTTGTTGCTGACATCTCTGACGGCGCTCGTGGAACACAACGCGCCGTCGACCCGGGCATTTTTTTTTTTTTTGGTGGCCCCGCTGTCTACCACTTTTCGGCCGCAGGGGCCAGGGAAAGCGGCCAACGCTATACCGACACTCCTCTTCCCCTGCGGCTCCACCGCGTCCGCCATCAAACGGTGGCGGCCCCGTCCAGGCCACGGAAGGGAAGAGCGCTACTCAGAAGTACCGGCACTCCTCCTCCGCCGCAGCCTGTAACCCTCAGCCGCGATGCCTCCCATCCTCCCCACCGCAACCTACTTTTTGGCCGCTACGTCGTCGGCTTGGAGGCAAAAGCCCTGACGAGCGACCTCACCTTGGGGTACCTCTTCGCTTCACCGTGGGAGGGTGACCACGGTTACTGAGCCCCCCGCAACGACAATGCGGGAACCCCACTGGGGGGGTTCCGAGGACGGTTACGTGACACCTGGCAGCGAAACACGACACCGCACTATGGAAAATGGTAGAACAAGCGCATATCAAAAATGCTTTTTACGAATATCATAATTTGGCTAATATGGCTATTCTTTTAGGTTTTCTAATAGTCAAATTATAATATTCATTACGATTTTTTTTCTTAATACGCGAAATTATTTTTTTTTTTCTTAGATAGAAATACATAGAAAACAGAAGTGCCAAACTCAAGTCTTTGCGTATACATGTTTCAATACCATATTGTGAAAAAAATACTTGGTACAGATATGCAGTATTATACATTTTTAGAAAGGTTATTTTATGCTTTTTGCGATACAGCTTAATGATTTTAAAAGTAAAGAAAAATATTTCAGTAATTACTTAAAAAGTGACATACCTTTTTTTTCACTTGTATGTTTTTTCGTTGAAGGTTTTCAGTATTACCCACGTTTGCCCAAGCGCTACTTTTTGCGTCGACTAGTAGTCTAACTATTCATAAATAGAATGCAAAAAAAATCAGCTGCGGATATTTGCGGTTTTAGAAGATATGAGAAAAAAACTGATAAAAGTCAGAACCCGAAAATTAGTATCTTTTGCGGTTTACCACTGACACCATTCACATGAACAATATAGAACTTTTTGGATATTTTCTTCATTATTAACCGACTTCCAAAAGGAGGAGGTTCTCAATTCGTCGGAACCTTTTTTTTTTTTTTTTTTTTTTTTTTTTTTTTTTTTTATGTATGTTCCCCGATTACTCGAAGATGGCTGGACCGATTTGGAAATTTTTTTTTTTGTTTGAAAGGGTATACTTCCCAGGTGGTCCCATGATCATCAAGTCAGGATCTGATGATGGGATCCTGGAGAAATAGAGAGAACTCTTCAAATTTTATAGGCACACTTGAAGCAATTTGTGTAGTTTTTGGAAGATTACTTTCTCGGAGTGGTTCCATTTCAATTAGGTGAAGATCTGATGAAGAACTTCGGAGATAGGCAACGGAACTCCTCAATAAATGATAGCAAATGGACAGGGATTGCTGAAATCTCATGTCTGTCAATTGTTTACACCAGTTAATAACATAACATCACGCCGGTACGCTGTGAAGGGGTAAGCACTTGTGAACCACTAAAAAGTGAAAAATAAAAATCTTTTTTCAAAAAAAATAAACAACCGACTTCCAAAAAAACACTAAAAAGTGAAAAATAACTTTAATTTCGGAAGTCGGTGACTTTGGATATGTATTTTAATTTTTTGTCACCGCCTTCCGAAATTAAAGTTATTTTTCACTTTTTAGTGTTTTTTTGGAAGTCGGTTGTTTATTTTTTTTGAAAAAAGATTTTTATTTTTCACTTTTTAGTGGTTCACAAGTGCTTACCCCTTCACAGCGTACCGGCGTGATGTTATGTTATTAACTGGTGTAAACAATTGACAGACATGAGATTTCAGCAATCCCTGTCCATTTGCTATCATTTATTGAGGAGTTCCGTTGCCTATCTCCGAAGTTCTTCATCAGATCTTCACCTAATTGAAATGGAACCACTCCGAGAAAGTAATCTTCCAAAAACTACACAAATTGCTTCAAGTGTGCCTATAAAATTTGAAGAGTTCTCTCTATTTCTCCAGGATCCCATCATCAGATCCTGACTTGATGATCATGGGACCACCTGGGAAGTATACCCTTTCAAACAAAAAAAAAATTTTCCAAATCGGTCCAGCCATCTTCGAGTAATCGGGGAACATACATAAAAAAAAAAAAAAAAAAAAATAAAAAAAAAAAAAAAAGGTTCCGACGAATTGAGAACCTCCTCCTTTTGGAAGTCGGTTAAAAAATACCCACAGAATAAGAAAATCACATTGTAGGTATGGCAGGTGTGTGTGAAGGGTGAAGAGGTTTGATGAAATAAATCCGAAGTAGGTATAGATGAAGACAGAAAGAAAAGTTTATTGCACAGACACAGGTTACAGTTCACAACACACGAGAGTTACACTAAGAAGAAGGAGTGATAGAAATATATGGATAGCAGAGAACAGTTTAAAAGCACAGTTAGAGTGAAGCTATGTTTACAATCTTAGGTGAAAAGGTAAGGCGGTAGCTATAAGCAAGCGCAGTGAGTACACTGGCCAGGTGGCAAGTCATCGCTGGACAGCGGGCCGCGTGCGTGAGCGCGACGCTAATAGAGAAAAAAAAAAAAAAAAATCTGAAAAAGTAATTCTGTTACACCTTGTACAGACGCCAGCACATCAACCTACTACAATCTGTCAAATTTCTTTAATAGGTTTTCAACTTTATCGCTGAACCATAAGGTTCAAATTTGATTGAGAAAATTTGACAGTTTCGGGTAGGTTGACCTGCTGGCGTCTGTACATACAACACACATTAATTAATCAAAACAAAAATGAAATCGTTTCCCCAATTTTTCTCGAAAGTTGCTCAAACTTAGTTAATGCACTTATCGTAAAGACGACAGTAAATTTATCATGTACCTATTTATGACAACTGCCTGTAGTCGTTTATGCTTTAGTTGACGATGTAACCTAACTACAAAGCCCTATTTTGCTATCAATGTTACAAGATGAGGAGAGGTAGGTAGTCACCTACCTGACCCTTCTCATGACCCGGTTCACTCGCTACATAAAGTATTCACCCTAACAACGTTATTATTGTGTCGTCTATTTATGACCTGCGAAGAAGTCGAAGTGGTGATAAATTTCGTAAATATCTGGAAATAACAAGACCAATTACGGCCCAGCCATGGCTTCATCCTCCATGACCTCTACTGTGCATTCTGATCATCACGGCGGGCGTGAATGCGGCGGTAAAAGTTAAGAAGTTCGATCCTAACTGCACAAAAATGATGGCGCCTTGCACTAAAAATTAAGACTGTTGCACTGGACGGTTTATGACAGCAGCACTGGATCCTAATGTCAAACTTTGCGCTTATCCTAAAAAGTTATATTATGTGTATATTCTAAAACGCCGAAAATAATGGATGGTGCCCACGTCATTTTTCGCCAGCGTATAGGTACCTACGTACAGCCAGGAATATTAATTGTAGGTATATCATATTGAATACTGCACCAATTTTCCATGTTATACGACTGTAAAAGAACGTAAATAAATACTGACTTTGGATATGTATTTTAATTTTTTGTCACCGCCTTCCGAAATTAAAGTTATTTTTCACTTTTTAGTGTTTTTTTGGAAGTCGGTTGTTTATTTTTTTTGAAAAAAGATTTTTATTTTTCACTTTTTAGTGGTTCACAAGTGCTTACCCCTTCACAGCGTACCGGCGTGATGTTATGTTATTAACTGGTGTAAACAATTGACAGACATGAGATTTCAGCAATCCCTGTCCATTTGCTATCATTTATTGAGGAGTTCCGTTGCCTATCTCCGAAGTTCTTCATCAGATCTTCACCTAATTGAAATGGAACCACTCCGAGAAAGTAATCTTCCAAAAACTACACAAATTGCTTCAAGTGTGCCTATAAAATTTGAAGAGTTCTCTCTATTTCTCCAGGATCCCATCATCAGATCCTGACTTGATGATCATGGGACCACCTGGGAAGTATACCCTTTCAAACAAAAAAAAAATTTTCCAAATCGGTCCAGCCATCTTCGAGTAATCGGGGAACATACATAAAAAAAAAAAAAAAAAAAAATAAAAAAAAAAAAAAAAGGTTCCGACGAATTGAGAACCTCCTCCTTTTGGAAGTCGGTTAAAAAATACCCACAGAATAAGAAAATCACATTGTAGGTATGGCAGGTGTGTGTGAAGGGTGAAGAGGTTTGATGAAATAAATCCGAAGTAGGTATAGATGAAGACAGAAAGAAAAGTTTATTGCACAGACACAGGTTACAGTTCACAACACACGAGAGTTACACTAAGAAGAAGGAGTGATAGAAATATATGGATAGCAGAGAACAGTTTAAAAGCACAGTTAGAGTGAAGCTATGTTTACAATCTTAGGTGAAAAGGTAAGGCGGTAGCTATAAGCAAGCGCAGTGAGTACACTGGCCAGGTGGCAAGTCATCGCTGGACAGCGGGCCGCGTGCGTGAGCGCGACGCTAATAGAGAAAAAAAAAAAAAAAAATCTGAAAAAGTAATTCTGTTACACCTTGTACAGACGCCAGCACATCAACCTACTACAATCTGTCAAATTTCTTTAATAGGTTTTCAACTTTATCGCTGAACCATAAGGTTCAAATTTGATTGAGAAAATTTGACAGTTTCGGGTAGGTTGACCTGCTGGCGTCTGTACATACAACACACATTAATTAATCAAAACAAAAATGAAATCGTTTCCCCAATTTTTCTCGAAAGTTGCTCAAACTTAGTTAATGCACTTATCGTAAAGACGACAGTAAATTTATCATGTACCTATTTATGACAACTGCCTGTAGTCGTTTATGCTTTAGTTGACGATGTAACCTAACTACAAAGCCCTATTTTGCTATCAATGTTACAAGATGAGGAGAGGTAGGTAGTCACCTACCTGACCCTTCTCATGACCCGGTTCACTCGCTACATAAAGTATTCACCCTAACAACGTTATTATTGTGTCGTCTATTTATGACCTGCGAAGAAGTCGAAGTGGTGATAAATTTCGTAAATATCTGGAAATAACAAGACCAATTACGGCCCAGCCATGGCTTCATCCTCCATGACCTCTACTGTGCATTCTGATCATCACGGCGGGCGTGAATGCGGCGGTAAAAGTTAAGAAGTTCGATCCTAACTGCACAAAAATGATGGCGCCTTGCACTAAAAATTAAGACTGTTGCACTGGACGGTTTATGACAGCAGCACTGGATCCTAATGTCAAACTTTGCGCTTATCCTAAAAAGTTATATTATGTGTATATTCTAAAACGCCGAAAATAATGGATGGTGCCCACGTCATTTTTCGCCAGCGTATAGGTACCTACGTACAGCCAGGAATATTAATTGTAGGTATATCATATTGAATACTGCACCAATTTTCCATGTTATACGACTGTAAAAGAACGTAAATAAATATATGCTTACTTTGATCTTATGGTCTCTCTTTATTTCTTGATCACGCTATTTGTGACATACTAAACTTTGCCTTACATTGTAGATACCTATACTCCATTTGAAAACAAGATTCGATATTTAAATATACCTTTTTACAATCCGTTCTACCCATTTTAACTTCTATTCCCTAAACCAACTATTCACTGCGGATGCCAATTCTCATACAACCAACGCAATCAAAATTAAAAAAAAATATTTCACATAAACCTGCAAGGGCACTTATGAACCGTCAGAAGCTAGGTGCACGGTTCCAATTTGTCGCTTCCTATGGAGAAGAACCGGCAAGAAACTCCACGGTTACTCTTTTAAAAATAATTGACTTTTATAATGTTTTCAAATTACAGTGATATTGCTATGGGAGGACAGTGCAGGCCTGTCTATAAGTACCAGGTACTTAGAGGAATGAAAATAAATAATAGAACGGACGTCTGTAGTGCCTACAACGTTCTCTCATTCAGAATATGTAAAAGAATTTACCTAAGTAAAATCAACCTATTTAAACCAAGTGATATGATTTCCATGAGAATCACTAATAAATACTCTATATTACAAGTGTTGTATAATGTCAAATAATGACGAGAATATGTCAGAAAGTGTAAAAAATAAAATTAATAAAATTAACATTGTAATTTGGGAGCAGTTAATAGACTCTCACATAGTTAAGCTGTTAATGACCAGTACTGGGTACCAGGGAAGCCACATGTGCAGAAGGAATTAATGCCAAATTTCCTTGTCTTCAACGTAGTCTTTTATTATATAAATTATGCTTTTTTGATAAGGACACGTTTGATGTGAGTTTTAAACTTGCCATCGCTAAGTTCTGTAACCGACTTTGGCAACTTGTTATAGAAGCGGATACTGTTTATTAGAAATTACTTGCTAGTTTAAGTTAATCTAAATTTTGCAATCACAATTTCATCTTTACTACGTGTATTTAGATTATGAAAGTAGCATCTTTTTTTGAAAAGACCTAAGTTTTTGCGAACATACAAGATATTTTTAGGATATAAAGAGAAGGCAGAGTTAGTATGTCGATTTCGTTGAATTTGTTTCTAAGAGACTCGCGAGGCCCCATTTTATAGATTGCGCGGATTGCCCTCTTTTGTAGAATGAAAACTGAATCTACGTTAGCTGCCGATCCCCACAGCAAAACGCCATAAGACATAATACTGTGAAAATAAGCAAAGTATACTAACCTAGCTGTGGCTACATCAGTCAACTGCCTTATTTTTCTTACTGCGTAAGCTGCTGAGCTTAATCTACTTGAAAGAGCTCTAATGTGGGCACCCCATTGCAATTTTGAATCTAAAGTAGGTAATTCCTAGAAATACAGTTTCCGAAATAGCATCTAGTTTCTTGCCATCAAGTTTTAAATTTAGACCTACTTGGGGTACATTTGGTAATGAGAACTTAAGACATTTAGTTTTGTTCGCATTGAGTAAAAGATATTAGCCGCAAACCATTTCGAGAGAACAGCTAGACTATCGTTGACATGTAAGACATCCGTATCTTTTCCAAAAATAAGAGAAGTGTCATCAGCGAATAAAGTTATATCCGAGAAGTCCGTAAGAGGATGTTCAAAACTACATCATGTGTCTTAGTGAAAGGTATTTTTTTTAAATTATTATTCATATGTCCAAAAATATCTTTTTTAATATAAATGATTAGTAGACATTGGATACATGAACTGGGCTGCCGTTGTAAGACGACTAAAATGTTACGGTGTTTTATGTAAGTGTGTGTGACTTATAGCAAAAATCATTTTTTTAATTTTTGTCTGTCTGTCTGTCTGTTTCTTCCAGCCAATCTCCGAATCGGCTGTATCAATGTTGACGAGACATTTACTGGCAGGTAACCAATATTATAATGATTAACACATAAAATTGGCTGCCTTTTGTCCCGGTAACACGTTCCCGTGGGATAATTTCCGACACCCACGCGGACCAATATAAACTAAGAGGAAAAATACGTATTGTTGAAGCTAACTCAAAACTATTAATAATAACTTCACCAAATTTACACGGGAACACTCAGTATTATATCAAAATCAAAATCAAAATATTTTATTTCACATAAACCTGCAAGGGCACTTATGAAACGTCAGAAGCTAGGTAGGTGCACGGTTCCAATTTGTCGCATATGCTTTCAAACCAAAGTTTTGTTTTTTATCAAATCGGTTCATAAATGAATGAATTCTGAGATAACAAACATTACAAAAAAACTACAACCTAATTCCGTGGTCTACCTGGACATCCCTGAACCGCCTCCGAATTCAAGTGCGAAAAATTTCTATAAATATGTTTTCGACACTAGAGTCGCCCAGGCCTCATAAATTTTAAAAAACTTTTTTTCAAAAAATAATCAACCTACTTCCAAAAAAACACTAAAAATTTAAAAATTACTTTAATTTCGGAAGTCCAGTGACTTTGGATATGTATTCTATAAAAAATTTTGTCACCGCCTTCCGAAATTAAATTAATTTTTCACTTTTTAGTGTTTTTTTGGAAGTCGGTTGGTTTTTTTTGTAAGTTTTTATTTTTGTATTTTTATTTATAGTACCTACCCCACACAATTCGAAATTTCATCATCCTTGGGGTCAAAACAATACATATTTATGCGATAGCAGCAATCGCGGTTTGTTTGCTGTAATTTTTGAAGAGTTCCGTTGCCTGTCTCCGAAACGCATCATCAGATCTATATGAAATGGGACCACACGGGAAGCAACAACTTAAAAAAAAAATCATCGAAATCGGTTCACCCAGTCGAAAGTAAAAAAAAAACAGTCGAATTGAGAACCTCCTCCTTTTTTGAAGTCGGTTAAAAAACACCCTACAGGATACATGTGTATCCTGAAAACAAGTTTCCTATTTGTTGGCTGTAACCAAAAAATAAAACCACACCGCAGAACTGAGGTGACTAGTGACAGCATAGGCTGTTAACATTGTATCAGGATTTTACTTTTTTTTTTTAAGTTGACATAGCAGATCCACTAAGCACTAAGCATTTTTTAGATATAATAATCTTTTTTTATTTTATTAAATAGGTACTTATGTTTGTAAATGTCTAACTTATGGGAATTGAAGAGTTAAAAATATGAATCATTCATTTTAATATACCTAATCATCTTTAATTTGAAATAGGTACTCTACCGACGCTATTGACGTTTTAGTTAAGTTTATAATTTTTTAACTACAAACTAATATATTCAGAGAACTTCAAACTCAAAGCATTTATTTCAATTAAACCATTTACAGGCACTTTTGAACTGTCAAAAAGCCGATCAGTTGGAAAGTTGAAGCTAGTTAAAATAGATAATAAATAATTCAAGATATCTAACGTAAGTATATTATTTGCACATGACATTTCAACGTCGCGTCGGCGACGTCTGTTGAGAAGCATAAATCATTAACTAATCATGAAATGGACATTAATAATTCTATCGACAATATTTTAGAATGGCTGCAGACAATTTCTTTTATTTCTGCTTTAATGAAGCCATAGAAACAATTATAGAATGGACTACATCTAACAATTTAAAGTTAAATTTTGATAAAACTAATATAATGATATTTCGCAATAGGGTTGCACAGTTTAGTGCATCAAATACTCAAATAAAAAAGTCTCTCACGTAGACACTACAAAATTTTTGGGCTTAAATATTGACTGCAGTTTAAATTGGAAAACACACATTGAGAATCTATGCTTAAAAATAAATCAACAATCGTATGCCTTACATATGCTTTCCAAAATGGCTGATATATCGACTGTTCTGTCTGCATACCATGGTTATGTGGGATCCATTATAAGGTATGGAATAATGTTTTGGGGACATTCTGTACATAAGGATGATGCTTTTAAGGCTCGGAAGAGATGTGTCCGATCAATTTGTAAACTTAAACAAACAGATAGTTGCAAAGAATATTTTAAAAATCTTAAACTACTTACACTTCCATGCATATACATTTATGAAATTATTAATTTTGTAAGATCTAACGATACTTTCTTTGAAAAGTATAAAAGTAAACGACACAACAGTAAAATTTGTTGTCCTAACAATAAAACAACTCTTTTAAATAATAGTATATTTTGCATGGCTCCCCGTGTATACAATCATCTACCTAAATATTTAATGGAGGCGTCATCGCCTAACACGTTCAAGAAAAAACTAAAAAGCTTTTTGATAAAGCATATTACAGTGTATCTGAATATTTGCAGGATAAAGTATAAGATTTCTTTTTAAACAAGTGTTATTGATCTCATTCTTATTATTTTGTTCAGTTTTCATTTTTTTTATGTTTTCATTCTATGTACCTACCTAGTTTGCATGCCGAAAGGTAAAATATGGTGTTACTAATAATGTGATATACAACTATTACATGAATGTAAAACATCTGCATATTGTTAACCCATATTTGCAAATAAATTATTTTTAATTTGAAATTTGAAAAAGAGGTCACAGGAGTAAAAGGTAGGTCACCTAGTATTATTGAAAATGCAGGGACCTTATGACGCAGATCGCGGACAGACCGCGAAGTTTGAACCCACTTAGTGGCGGTCCATACAAAATCGGGAATCGTATTAGCCATTTACGGTCAGCAGGACGGCAGGACGTACAGACCAGTAGGAAAGTAAGCAAATCTCACGTTTTGCACCTCACACCTTTCGCCGGTCAAGTAGAACCACCCATTCGAAGAGAAACATCGCCGTGGTAGGCCGCGTAGGTATTTAGACTAGCCCAACTGCGAGGAGGCCAGAGGGGGAGGATATAGCACGAGTTTTCTATGGCCATGGTCAGGCGCGGTCGCAGCCAAAGACTTTGGGGGGGGGGTCACAGGCAAAGACTACCTACATATTAATAAGAAAATTTATTTTCTATTCGAAAAATTACTATTTTAAGATTTACATTTACGGTTTGGGGGGGGGGGGTCATGAACTTTAGGAACCCCCCTGCCCTCGGACCGCGCTGGCCATGGTATATCTTATGTTGTTGATACGCAGTGCCAACAAGCAGACAGGCGACGCGAGGACCCGTCGCCGACGGTAACGAACGTAATACAGCGATCGACCGCGACTCCTAGTCGCGATGCCTCTTTTCTATTGTAATTTGTGCTTTTAATGTTCAGTGTGTTCTGTTTAACCACACATTTCTTGTACAGAGACCTTAGTGCGAGTTTCATTTAACCATCCCGATAAAACGCATCGAGCGCGTTTGACGCTCCAATTGCCCTGGACTGGTGACGGATCAATCGGGGCGCCGAACGCGCTCAATGAGTTTCATCGAGATGGTAAAATGAAACTCACACTAGGGTCTCTAACCATTAAATGATTATATATTTAATAAAGTACTGACTTTAAACATGAACATTTATTTCAATATATCACCTTTATGTACCTATTGTATGTTGGGTGTGTTATTTGTGTACGATTCATGTTACTTGATATTATTAGTTATCCACAGCCGATGGAATGTGTCACCTATTAGAAAAGGATAAATGCAAATGAAAAACAAATTTGGAAATAACGCAATTTATTTTAAAATCAGTCTTTGGATTCCCAAAACATATTCCAGAGAATACATTTCAAGCGTACCTATCATTCCGGCATCACAACATAAATTCGAAAATAATAAGAAAACATTCGTTCAATCATAAAATTGTAAAAATGTTACAATTCAGGTAAGATTTATATAAAAAACAAGATTCACTCGACAAAATTAGATTTCTGTATTAACAATAATTGTGCTCTTTCGTTCACTCATTTTTCATAATTCTATCATTTACTGAGTGATTTTTATTGAACTGTTTGTGAATCATCATAACATTCACTTTTAAAAAGTGCTATTTATTTTTTTCACAAAAGTTCTTAGTTAAGTAGTTTATCTCACGAGTAGTACAAAATCAATTTAATTATTTATCTTAAATCTAATTGTAATAAGTACAGGGTAAAACAATTGTACAAAAGAAAATTAAAACACTTTCAACTATTCTCCTCCAATATTTATTTCCTGAGATCGGTATAAAAATTATCACATTATTTAGAAAATGGTATTTTGTACAAAATAATTAAACAACGTTTCACAGCTAGTGTTTTTTATTTGCATTATTCATAACAATATGTGTCGCAATGCGAAAAAAATGCTTTCGACGAGGCTGCCTCGAAGTAAGGGACTTTTATCGAGGCACTAGAAAATAAGGCCTTACTACGAGACATCGCCTATAAGTAACTAACTGATTATTATTGCTGTCTTGTTTTATTAAATATAGTTAAGGAAACAATAATACACTTCGTTTCTTCCAATAACTTGCCTTTTGTCTTAATTATTTATGCAAGGGGTTCTAAATTGTGTTTGACGTTTTAAAATCACTGACAACGAGGCAGTCTCGAATATAGCAACAAATTTTAACCTCTACAGATCACTAAAACATATATTTTGTCACACCTTATACTAATATGACAAACTTAAGTTATACCTTTTACATAATATAAGAGAGAGTAATATTCAGATGGAATTTGATAAAAATTACAAAGAGCCTCTAAGATTTTTTTGAATCGCTATAATTAGAGTACGTTGTAATTTAATTTTGAACTCGCTACGTTTTTGTTATTTAGTGATACCTACATATATTTATGAAATATTCGAACCAAAACCGTTTTAACTATTCAGACAAAGCTTGATACTTCGTATAGAGTATTTTTCATATATTTACCATTAAATGCAATAAAAAAAAGTCGCACCTAACCCATTATAAGAATTCAAGACCTTATTTAATGAAAAACGAAATATACAAGTACTTAGATAATTTTGGCATCTACATAAAGTAGCGACATTAGTCTAAATGCTTAAAAATATAAATAAAATAATTAGTATCATGTGGATGTTTAATTTTGACAGATATTTATATCTGTTTTTTATGTATGAATAAATCTACACGGGTTTTTTTAGTGTGTAGGTAATGAAACTGAATCTAATTACATTCTACAGAAAAAAAAAAGATTAATATGTAGGTACTTTTTTTTTTATTAGAAAATATTTTATTTTCTCTGTCCAAGATTTGGCAAATGCTAATGTAGAACGAGCGCTGTTTCCGTTACAGTATAAAATATAATTATGTACCTCTGAATTGTTCCAACTGGAAACACAATTTGTGTGAAAACAAAAAAGCCTGGTATTCCTGATTTGTCCAGGCTAAATTGTATTGAGGTCGTTCAGTCGACGTTTAAATATCGTGACGGACTTTTATCGCGCACTAGATTTTCAACTCGTAGTGCTGAAACGAGTATTAAGAATCCAACAAAGTGCATCTCAGTGCGTCGAAAAAACACTGTTCGATATTAAACTCTCAGCGCTAAGCAATGCGTTGAAGATCCAGCGCGTAAAAAATCTTGCCGCGATTTTATTACGTACGTGTGAACGTTGACGTCGAATAAAAGCTACCGTTATGATTTGCGTCTACCTTTCAGCCAGTTGCGCAACCGTTTTTACTTTTAGTGATTCCTTAATACATTTATGTTTGTCAAAATCTAGTTCTAGTGATAGAACAGCTGCTTATACAGCGTGTATCAAAAAAGTGTGGTTATATTTAAGGGTGCGGTACCGAGCATCAAACTGAACAACTTTCTTCACGGGACTAACATCGTAATAGGGAAAAATAATAATCAGCTGTCCCTTGCATTTGGGTCTGGTGATTTTTTTTTGCGATTATGATGGTAGTCCCACGGAGAAAGATGTTCAGTATAATCGTCTGTACCCTGTACCAAACCCCCCTAAATATGCCCACACATTTCTGGTTTTTTAAAACAATAACAGAATATTTTTTTAATTAAAATTTTAGTAAAACTTTTGAAATTACCTACCAACTTATTTTTGCATATAGGTAGGTAAACAGTTTTGCATAATTTTATTTTGACACCAAACTCTTTTTGGTCTAGCATCTAGAAACAAGATGAACGTTAAGTTAAATACGATTCTGAATTGAGGTTTATTTGAAAGCGCTATTTCTCTAATGTATTGCTTACCTAACTATTATATTTAGTTTATTGTTATTCATACAAAAATGCATTACAAATATGAATATTAGAATTAAGAGTAGACAAAATTTCTATTTGATTAATGTTTAAAAATATAAACACACGTTACAGCATATTTTTAACAATAACATCCTACAATCTCAATTACAAAAACAGAAGGCACATAGCATACTATTACAAAATTTTGGGAAAACACTTTCTTACACAGAGTTCACAGTTTCCGTACAACAATGCTGTCTAGTATTGGAAGTAATCATATGCTAATTATTGCTAAAAGTAACAAATTCTGAGTTATTTTGTGTGATTGGCATACGCTACAGATATCTACACAAAATTATCAAGCATTTTCCATCTATTTAAACTGAAATTTGATTGAAGTTGTAGATTTTAAATGTCCAGCCACCAAAAAAGATGAGTCACCAGACTTGTCGGATATAGTTGAAGTTTAGTCCGAAACCAATGGATTTTCTCAAATGTAATTTAATTTGATAAATGAAATATTTGTTTTCTATTAATTTAATTTAATGTCATTCGAAAACATGCACCAGTTTCTTCAACTATATCCGACGACCCTGGTTACTTATCTCTTTAGGTGACCGTACATTGTAATGTATTAGGAACTAAGTAGATACGGTAATTGTAGTATAGTTAACCCTTTTACCACAGAAAACTAATAGAAAAATTTATCTTTCCCATCTTGTACGTTAAATAACATTCGTACAATTACAAACCATGAAAAACACAAATATATAACAATATTAATTAGTATTTCCTGAAAAAAGAAAAATATCAGTCATTTTGGCAGGCTCCTGACACGTCTTTTTGACGTCTATGTTGATGGCGGGTGGCAAAATGTACACTTTAGGTGCGTGATTATAATCAGAACTAAAGCGGCCATCTTGTTGTATTAATACAATTTCACAAATGTTTACCAACTACGCCCCTGTCAATGTCAATCAAGCGTCAAAAGGTCCTTGTACAGTCCTTTCAGTTCTTTTGCTTCTGAATTACTATCACTGTCAAAATCACAGTGATCTTTCTGCCGTTGCAATAAAGTTGCTGTTGAGTTGTAGCCATTGACAAGCCTGTCAAATTCACAGTGATCTTTATAACTGTTACAATAAAGTTGCTATTGGATTGCTGTCAGAGGTAAAATAACTGTGAATGGACTACAACAGTGTAATTAACTTATTCTACTTAAGTAATAAAATGTGAACTGTTTACGTAATAAATAAAAATAATTTCAAAATGTAATGTAGGATATAGTAATGAGAAGTTGGAACAAACAGGATAATTTTTGTAAACTACTAAACTAAATATAGTAAGTATGATAAATGGGGACATCGTTTAAATGTTATAATTACAGTGTTTTTAAACAATCAGATTGACTTATTTATACACGTGTTAAAACTTTTGTTTTAAAGAAACATCTTATGCAATCTTAAGACTTTTCAAATCCAGCAATTTTAGTTACTACAATCCGGACTTACTTATGGTATCAATAAAAGCTTATCATCGACACATTATATAAAACATAAAAGCTCTAAATAATTACAAACTTAATCTAAGATTCTTACTTTAAAATGTAGTATTTTTTTTAAATTGTAAGCTTCAATCCTTACATTGTTTTAAAAATTCCGACATTTTGGGGAATCCTATGTGATGCGCAATTACAAATAGAACTTTTGGAACAAAATGTTCTCCTAACTTTTAAAAGCATATAACTTTAAGACAAAATTGTATCTAAACCTTTGAACTAACACACATATTTACTTTTTAATGCCAACGCCAATTACATCATCAGCTATAATTTGCCTCAATAGCACTACAATTTCGACGTGTTCAGTGGTGGTTGTGAAAAGTTTTCTTTTTCTGCTTACAAGAAGAAAAATCTTTCGAACTTTCGAGATATTATTTGCAATTTTTCTACACAAAGTGTATATGAACTTTAAAACTAATGTACAAATTGTAAACATTTAGGGCACCAACTTAGGATTAACTAAAATAATTACACAGAACATAAGAACGAGCTTTCATTGTCAGACGGCACGGCATTAGATTGCATGTCAGTGTATTTCAACCCTTATTTCATTGAAATAAAGTACACATTTCAATAACCCACGATACTCCGAGGTCATTCATCGCGCAAATCTATACTTTACATCAGTTAGATAAGTATTAAAACACCTACATTGATAAATACAGATTTTTTGCCAAGCTTTGCGCTTAAACTATAAAACTATATTTACTTAAATAACATAATCAAATCGTCGCTACATACCAGATAAGATTTAATTAATAACCTAATTTAACAGAACTATCGAATTTTTAACCAAATTGCTTGAAACACAAAAACAACTCGTTTAATAGTTACAATCGTGTGTTTAAAGTTACATTTACAAATGTGATTAGATCATAAGATCATAACAAATGTAATAGCTTACTGGTTAGTTATAGAATACGTCGACATTCGTGGCAGCAACGGTCATACAACGCGGGAGCGAGACGACACGAAAAAAAATCGCTGTCCTGCTCACACGTTTTATGACCGCGACCGGAATGAATGTAGGCGTGGATTATGAATAATGTGAATTCAGCGCAAGGTGACGGATAGTCGGCTAGCGGCGACCATCTTGTTGTTAAATTTCTTTTTGAAGTTTTCAGCGGCTACCGTCGTTTTAAACGTTATCTTCGCTGATCGCTCTTCTTTGTCCAGTAATAAGTTCTGGAACATGAATCCGTGGGTGTTTTTGTTTCAATTTTTACGTTCTTTTTTTTTTAAACTAATACTTAGAAATTAATTAACAACTAATATCAGGTACAAAGCTGTCAAAAATATGAAAAATGTTAAGTAATTTATACATGGCAAAACACAAAACAGGCGGAATACAAAATGTAAAGTGAGATCACAATATGATACACATAATGATAACTGTAAAAAATATAAAAATTAGTTAGCTTATTGACTAAAACATTTATCAGTCTAATACAATCTAAGTTTAAAACAATCACTTAACACTTTTCCTATTTTATTTATAATACAATTTTAATACGTAAACTTTATCTTTCTTTGCTATTTATAATATTATTTATACACACACATAGAGCGGAACTAAGAATACATCTAAAGTTATTATTTGCTGAAACTGATACGTAAATACAATATTAAAATTGCATTATCCGTATAAAATAGTACATTATATTATAATAAAGAGCATGCGCATAGTTTAAAACTGTAGTAAATAAGGATCATAATAAAAAAAAAAATATTTACAAATATGTCCTATTTCATGATCGCTTTTTACATATTTTTTAGACCAAGTGAATATGAACCTTGTAAACAATGACTTTCATTGGCTTAACTTCACAACTGTTTCAGACATAACTTTAATTAACAGAAATAAGATTTCTTTAACAATAAACACCTGCATCAAAGCTATAAATAATAAATAATAAGTTTTGTGTTAAGAATGGATTAGTGTAATTTGTGTAATGGGTGATTCGAACATCCCTTAGACATCATTTTGTTGTAAAGTTTAGCTAAAAATCAATGATCGACTACAAGGAGCATTATATTAACAAATTGTACATTTAATAAATTGGCATATGCCATAATATTATTCATACATTTAATAATGACCTCGTATCGAAGACATTCAATTAAATTAATTTTATTCCATTGTTAAAAAAAACAATGATAACAAAGCGAATACTACAGTTGTCACCAATAAATTATCACAGTTTTATATCAGTATAGTATCAGGTTATAATAAATTCATAATATTTTATGATTAAGAATCTAGTATGTCACAAATGTAGTATTCGCTCAGAGAAAGAATATACAGGCTTATCAATTCGTTCTAGCATAAAAATATTGTAATTTATTTAGGAACTCATTTGAGTACTTAAATATTTATTTTTAAAGAACTAAGAAATCATAATGAATTAGCCTGTACAAAATAATATCACGAAAAGCACAACTTTTGATAGTGCCCATACGCGGTATAATTTAAATATAGAAGATGGTGTTTCATCAAATTGAATTGATACAATACCACTGCCTGGATACTTCGGGAAGCGAAATCATTTTATTTCTGTCTTTTAATATTATAATCGCGGGTGAGAAATTAATAAACCTGCATAAGATATAATTTTAATAAATATTTTAAAATCTGTGTACTACAGTGTATTTCTATGGAATAAGTATATTTGTACATATAAATAAATATCACACATTAATATCACAATGAGTTGTTAACCAATATCGTTGGTTAAGTGGTTCGAATGTCTCAAATAACAAAAAATAATAGTATTTAATTAATATTTTTATCTACGTCTGTATATGTTTCAAGTTACAATAATGTTTCTATCTGAATATAAGACTAACATATTTTTAAAAGATTCCGTGTAATAAGTGTCTCTAAATGATGTTCTTTAATAATGTATTAACTTTTTCAAAATGCATTTATCTGCCGTGATTTAGTCTCGCAAAAACTATAAAATAGCTCGACCGATTGTGACGAAACTTTGGTAAGTTGTTGTGTGAGCGCCGGAGGTTCCAATAAGGTTCCAAAAAAACAGAAAACGGCACTGCAACGCATGTTATGACATTGGTGCCGATTCTCTTGTCACAAAATTCTCTAAACTAAACTAAAAATCACCAAAATTTTGTTTATTCCTGTCAAACGACGATTTCCCATTCTAAAATTGACTAAAGTGACACAACTTAACAATATTTTAGTTTAACAGAACTAAGATTGCACTAAGTTATTAACTAACTTAGTGAAAATGGCAATTTTACTATTCAGTTGTTGTCAATTCATTATTCTCTATAACCTAAAATTTTGATCGTCTAACTAAATCTGACTATCATTAATCGCGATTAAAAAGGTGTGGAATAAAATTAGTTATCAAGACTAAAATTCACTCCGACACCTCGACTTTAGGTGCAAAAACAGTACTGTATCTTTTTTTTTTCTTTGGCTTTTATCTGGAAAATGGTGTGTCCTATCGCAAAAATAATGAAAATTTCGACCCCCTGTAGTAAACCCATAAACCCCTAAAACTCAACATGTAGGTAACAATTTTTCATATTTTTCCCCCGCACGCCCTCCGGCTCTAAAAAATTCACGGGGTAGGGCAAACAAGTACCACTGTGCGAAGCTAAAAAATATCACGTGGAGTCGTGATTGTCAAATTCGATTTAAGTTGTGTCAAAATTATTTTTAAATTTAGAGATTTTTTTTTTGTAGAATTGCTTTACGATTCTTATGGTCAAAAGTAAGGAATTTTAGTGATAGTTTAGTTCGGTGTACAAGAGAATCGGCACCATTAGCTAGTTTATAGCATATAGTATTTTAAGCTTGTTAAGCTTATTGAGAATGGTGTGGTCTCCTATAAGTGAAGGAGTACACCTACTTTATACCTGATTATGCCCCGTATTTATGGGTCATATGTTGTATACATCTTTTTTTCAAATCAATTTTTTTTTTACTAAATGTTGTATGTTTTTACTAAATGGGTCCCGACCCGACTGCTACAATTTATCAACTTATAAGCATCGCCTTAGCAACTGGCGATTCTTAAGTTAAGTGCAATCGGGTACAACGACTGTCTTGTTTTAGGGCTTTTCCATGAATACTCAGAAAAGCAGTCGGGGTTTTTAGTTTTTATAACGTTCATGGTTAGGAGGAGGAGAAGAAAACAGGTTGCACCTTTATCACATGTATTATATAAAGTCACAATAATATGCGTACAGGCTCTGGAGCCCTACCGACAGAGTACTTATACATAAGTAACCTAAACCCTACCGACAAACGTCTAGCGACTCACTGGCGCGAACGCGCCGCGGTCCGCGGTCGGTGGCGTCCCCGCCCCTCGCCCACACACACCCTCTCGGGCCCTACGCTACGTCATGCTAGGGATGAGCGCGTTATATTTTATAAATTACCGTTTTTTGATGTTAGTAATAATTGAAAGAGTATAAATACGAGTAAGTTACTCAAACATAAACATAATAAACTATGTATCACTGAATGCACCTAATTCTTTGTCATTTGTTTGAATGCTCCTTTTGTTCCCCCTTTTTTTTGTCTATGATCAAGCTGAATTTAATGGTTGCCATATTTTATCACTACTATTCTAAAAATTAGTTTTATTTATATACTTTGCTAATACATAGCAGTGACTACGTTGGACTTATGTCCAATATTCAACAGGTTACGGGCCCAGTTAATAAGGTAACATTTACGTGATTTCGTCGTCAAGTCTAAAATGACAAAGGACGCCATGCAACAAGGCGCGTCCACGGACGCTTCGTTATCCAACAAAGATTTGGATTCGCATTTGCTGCCTCCGACGCCGCAGCTGCCGCCACCAGGTATGTGCCATAGGACGTTGTCCTCCATGGAAAAACTCGAAGGCACCAAAAATTATGCACAATGGAAATTTCTTATGAAATTAATTCTTATCGAGTCTGATTTGTGGCAATGCATAATGGCGCCTCCGCAGAGTGATTCGGCAGCCAATCAAAAGGCTTATGCTAAAATTTGCCTCAACATCACGCCAATATGTTATCTTCACGTAAAAGATTGCACCACTGCAAAGGCGGCATGGGATGCCTTGAAGTTAACGTACGAAAATGATAGCATTACCCGGCGGCTACTATTGAAACGACAATTATACAAGATTTCTTATAAAACATATAATGATATGGAAAAGTATATCTCCGATGTAATGAGCATATGCCAAGAACTTTCTGGTATTGGAACAAAAATTGATGACAAGGAGATCGCTGAAATAATGCCGATGGGTCTACCAGAGGAATATGATCCATTAATTATGTCAATAGAAGGACTTAAATTGGATCTTACATCTGAAATTGCTAGAAACATGTTGGTGCACGACTTCTGAAGACAAGAACTCGACAAAACAGAAAATGCCCTGTTGGTTAAGAAAAAGATCTCTAAGAAAAAGTTTTCTCTCCGTTGTCACCATTGTGGCAAGGAAGGTCATATAAGACCAAAGTGTCCAGACCTAAAAAGGGAACAAGATTCTACTGAAGACTCTGCTTTCTCATCAGCTTTAACTACAGGACTATGCGGCAGTTCAGATTGGTTAGTGGATTCTGATTGCACAACACATATGTCTATGCGAAAAGATTGCATGAATTATTTTTCTAGTGAGCGCAAGGCTTCTATAACTGTGGCAAACAATGATAAAATCTATAGTTGTGGCTCTGGCAATGTAAATATAACTTTGCAAGAAAATGTTAGAAAAACTATTACAAATGTAGCATATGTCCCAGATATTTCATTTAATTTACTCTCAGTTAACAAAATTACTGAAAAAGGATACGTACTTGTTTTTTATAATAAAAAATGTAAGGATTTTGCAAAAAATAATGTATGTACTAACAGTCCTTGTATATTTTCAGCATCTAATGTGGATGCTGAACAAACTGTTTCTGTTAATATGAGTCATCAGTCGCTGTTTTGCTGCTCAAATGACTCTGAAGAGATTAGGTCATTTAAGTTATAAAGGTATGTTATTGTTACGTGATCGACTTGCAGATGGTATATCATTTAAAGATTTGCCTATAGAATGTTGCATTCCTTGTATTGAGGGAAAACAGGCTACTAAAACGTTCCCAAAAGGCAGAGCCAAAAGGGCTACTCAAAAATTAGAACTTATACATTCTGATCTCTGTGGTCCTATGCCAGTACCATCATGGAGTAATTATCGTTACATATTAACTTTGACAGATGACTATACACGTAAAACTTTTGTTAATTTTTTACGTACTAAGTCTCAAATTGAAGTTCATAGTGTTTTTGTTAATTTTAAATTACTTGTTGAGAATTAAACTGGTTTAAAGATTAAGACCATTAGAACAGACAATGGTACAGAATACTGTAATCAAACTATGAATTTTTTTTTTGTTAAAAATGGTATAATTCATGAGACAACCATACCATATTCACCACAGCAAAATGGAGTATCAGAGCGCTTAAATAGAACTTTAATAGAAAAAAGCACGTACTCTGTTACAAAACTCTGGTTTAGATAAGAGATATTGGGGAAAAGCTGTTGCTACCGCAGTTTGTTTAAAAAACTTAAGTCCTACTAATGCTGTAAAAGATGCAACACCAGAGGAACTGTGGCCAGAGTCCAAAGTTGACTTGAGTAACTTAAAGGTGCAAAGTTTATGCTTTAACACCAGAAATGCAATGTAATAAATTAAATGCAAAGTCAAAGCCTTATAACATGTTAGGCTACTGTGAATCTTCCAAAGGTTATCGTTTACGTGACTCAATGCATCCAGATCAGGTTATTAAAGCAAGAAATGTTGTGTTTCTTGAAAACATTTCTGGCATGTCTCCATCTGATTTTGACATAAATTTACATCAACAAACAGATTTACAAAATGTACAACGGACTGATAGTTCTATTGGTTCTGAAATTGTTAACCCTGTTACAATTTTATCCTCAGAGAATACAGAACAAATTGATACAGCATCAGAATATAGTTCAGCAGGGGAAGATAACTTGGATTATAGTAATGCTGAAATTTTTAATGATAGCATAGTTTTGGAATCAGGTAGTTCATCTAACTTGGATAATGGAGACACTGTGCACATTAAAAAACATGATTACTTACTATCACATCGAAAAGAGCCTATCATCAAAACAATCAAGATTGCTAATGACAAACCATTATCTGTGAAATACTCGGGCAATTAAGCCTAGATGTTTATGATGAAAGAGGTCAGTGCAGAAAAGTGTTGTTCCAGAATGTGCTCTGTGTACCAGAGCTAGCAAATAATTTAATATCAGTCAGCCAAATAATAAGAAATGGGGGCTGTTGTAGTCTATGATTAAATAAAATATATTAATTATCTATGGGACGAGGGTATCCGGTCTCTCCCTTGTCAACCTGTGTCATGTAATCTGGAAGTCTTATAATATAAATTAAATAATATAGTCCAACGCAGTTTCTTTGAATTACGAGCCATCCCGACCGAACCCCAAACATGGTGTCAGAAGTTGTGTCTAAAGAAAATTAAAAGGAAAAGGTAAAAGTCAAGCAAATCGTAAGTAAAAATTTTTACTACAAGTCACCCAAGTCATCAACATGGCGGACAAAGCGTTCCTTGTACAATTGAAACCGCTTCTCATACAAAATGGCGACAATGCGGCAGAAAAATGGAAAAAATGGAGACTTAGATTTGAAATTTTCAGTGAAGCGAATGATTTAATTAAAGTAACGGATTCGAAAAAGACAGCAATTTTCCTAAATGCAATTGGTGATGACGGAATATAAATTTTTAATAGTTTTAATATAGATAGAAATACAACAAAGTTAGACGACATCCTAAAGAAATTTGACGAGAAATTCAGTCCTCACATAAATGTAACGGTAGAACGGTATAATTTTTTCACAAGAAACCAAAAAACTGATGAATCGTTGGATGAATACTTGACCACATTGAATAACCTAGCTACCACATGTGAATTTGGTAATCTAAAAGAAGAATTGATCAAGGATATGCTCGTAATAGGCATGATTAGCACACACATAAAAGAAAGACTCTTACAGGAAGAAAATCTTACAGTTGTAAAGGTGATGAAAATAGCAAAAAGTTTAGAATTGTCTCAAGAGAGATCAAATAAATTAAACAACCAAGAAATTAAAAAGGAAGTTGTTCAAGGGATCAAAGAGCAAAAACAAAACTATAAAAATAGAAGTCGATCAACCCATCGAAGTAATATGGTACATAGAAACAATAGTCATGGAAGAAAAAATAGTCATGGAAGAAACAATAGTCAGAGAAATAAATCATCAGACAGGAACTGTACTAGATGTGGACAAATTCACAAATATAAATGCCCAGCACAGGACATAATTTGCAATAATTGTAAAAAACAAGGTCACTTTGCCAAATTTTGCTTTTTCAGGAAATCAGACCATAAGGTTGGTAATATTTCTTATGAACAGTCAATGTCAAAAGATTTTTCTAATAATTTTGTTATTAATTAAATTCAAAATTCTGAATCCACAAAAAATTGGCAAATAAATGTTTATTGTAATGATTTCAAACTTACATGTCAAATTGATACAGGTGCAGATACAAATGTCATTAGTAAGAAAATGTTAGATGAAATTATGTCCAGTTCCCACTCAAAAATCAATATTTCAAGAACAAATGATAAAATCTTTTCTTTTTCAGGACAATTAGTGCCAAATTTAGGTACATGTATTCTTAACTGTAAATTTGAAAATGAAATAACCGCAAAACTTTATTTTGTAGTTGTTGAGTGTGAATGTAAAACAATATTAGGATGGAATTCATGTGAAAAATTGGGTATTGTGAAAAGAATATATGGAATTCAACAAAGGTCAGTACAAGAAATTGTTTCTAAATATGCTAAAACATTTGAGGGTCTAGGTTGTCTACCATACAAAGCTCATCTAGATATTGATAGTAGTGTTACACCTAAAGTCTGTCCAGTCAGGAGAATACCTTATTCATTAGAAAAACGTCTTAAAGAGGAATTAGAATATATGGAAAAATTACAGGTCATAGAAAAAGTTGATAAGCCAACTAAATGGGTAAACTCAATTGTCTTAGTTGAAAAACCTAATGGTAAATTGAGAATATGTCTTGATCCTAGAAACTTAAACGCAGCTATAAAACGTCCTCATTACCCGTACCCAACATTCGATGATCTCAGGTCTAAAGTTGCAGGTGCATCAATTTTTTCAAAATTGGATGCAAGCTCAGGTTATTGGACAATATGTTTGGACGAGGAAAGTAGTGACCTCTGTACATTCAACAGTCCATACGGTCGATACAAATTTCTAAGACTGCCATATGGAATTAACTCTAGTGATGAAATTTTCCATAGGACTATGCAACAATTATTTGGAGATTTACCAGGTATAATTATATTTGTAGATGAATATATAACTATCATCCTCCTCTTCTAAAACTTTTAACTTATTTAGTTTATTATTTAGTTGACTAGTCTTAGGACTGACCTTAAAATTGACTTTTTTGTTATTATTTTGAGAAATATTTTTCTGACTTGACTTTTGACTTTTTGACTTGTAATTAAAACGAATATGTTGACTATTCCTACGGTAAGTAGTATTATTACAATCTTTGACAATAAATGATCTTGGATGTTTGGTTTTTGACACAATAGTACCTTCTGTCCATATAATATCTTTAGGATTTTTCTTAAAGTATATTTGGTCATTTATGTGAAAATCTGGATATTTTTTACTGTTTTTATCATAATAAGACTTAGTTTTTTGAATTTTTTCTTGTTTCTTTTTGTTATGTTCTGTATGCTTTACAATCTTGGGTCGTAAGTGACTAATTTTGTTAGGTAGTTGAGATCTTAATGTTCTAGACATTAAAAGCTGTGCTGGAGAGCTAAAATTTCCTCTTGGTGTATTTCTATATTGCAAAAGACCTAAATAAGGATCTGATCTGGACTCATCACTTTTCCTTAGTATATTTTTTATTATTTTTACTGAGACTTCTGCTAAGCCATTGGATCTTGGTAAGTATGGACTTGAGACAATGTGTTCAATGTCCCATTCTTGTAAAAATTTCCTAAACTCACTGGAGTTGTATGGCGGGCCTCCGTCTGAAACTAGTTGCATTAGAATGCCATGACGTGCAAATATAGATTTTAGGTGTGCAACGACATTAGATGTTCGACTGTCTTTATTTAAATTTGCAATTTCAATATAATTAGAATAGTAATCTACTACCAATAAATATTTTTTATCTTTATACTCAAATAAGTCTGTAGCTAATTTCTGCCAAGGAAACAAAGGTTGTTCGTGTGTTAACATTGGTTGTTTTGATTTATTTGCAGAATAAATTGAACATGTTTCGCACTGTCTAACTTTATTTTCAATATCCTGTTTAATATTTGGCCAATAGACTACGCCTCCTGCTAAGTTTTTCGTTTTTTCAATTCCTTGGTGACCTTCATGTAATATATTTAATATTTCTGTACGCATTGACTTAGGTATGATAACAGAATTGTTTTTGAAAATTATATCATTAATTACATGAATTTCCTCATAGAAGTTCCAGTAAGGTAATGTTAAATTATGTCACTTGTCAAATAGTTGTCAATGTCTATGTCAATGTCAGTCTGACAGCCTTCTTTTAAAAAGGGGCATGTTGTAGTCTATGATTAAATAAAATATATTAATTATCTATGGGACGAGGGTATCCGGTCTCTCCCTTGTCAACCTGTGTCATGTAATCTGGAAGTCTTATAATATAAATTAAATAATATAGTCCAACGCAGTTTCTTTGAATTACGAGCCATCCCGACCGAACCCCAAACAGTGGCCAAGTAAAATTCAACAGCAAAGGTTGTTATTCTGAATAAATATAACACTATAGTGGCAACAGCTGCTTTAATCAACAATATGTATCGGTTGAACAGTGAGTACATATCTGATGTAAATGAAAAATATGCATATCTATGGCACCAGCGATAAGATGATGGAAAACACTGAAGCAACGAAAATACTGAAGAAAAAGAATAACTTAACATGCATAACATGCCTAGAAACAAAACAGACACGATTGCCTTTCAAAAATAAAGGAACAAGAGCCACAAAACTACTCGAGCTAGTGCATTCTGATGTGTGCGGACCCATGGAGATAGAATCTCTTGGCGGAGCTAAATATTTTCTAACCTTTATCGATGACTACTCAAAAAGGTTGTTTCTCACATAAGAAATCAGAAGTGATAGATAAATTGAAAGAATTGAAGAAATTTTTTGAAAACCCATTGGAACGTCAAATTAGGTGTCTTCGCACTGACAATGGCCTGGAATTCATTAACAAAAATAATTCTGATCTTTTAAATAGTAATGGAATCACACACCAAACAACCGTACACACTGTCAGGATAAGATGGCAACACTGTTGAGAGGGACGGAAGATGGCGGAAATAAAGGAGGCACGTTCTTGTGACTTGAAAATGATTTTGATTTAAATCACCAAGTAAAATAACATGGTGGCAGCGGTAAAGTCTTTACAAGTGAACAGTTAAAGTAGTGTTTGCATAAAAACCGTTGTGAATGGTAGTGATACGAAGCGAAGGTATTGCATGCTGGTTTACCACATGCTAGTCAAGTCAAGACTCGCTCGACTGCTAACTTCGCGAAGTGAAAATGGGCACCATGGAAGGTCTAATTAACATTATTAAGAGAATTGATCTTAACAACTCAGACACTGTGGCGACATGGGCAAAATGGAAGCAGATCTTTGACAACTTTTCAGTTGCCATGAAGTATGACAAGGAGAGTAAAGAGAGAAAAATTGCTATTTTACTGCACTTCATGAGCTAGCAATGTTTGAATGTCTATAACGCCTTCTCTGAAGAAGAAAGAAAGACTTATGAATCGGTCCTAGCAGCGTTTGACAAGTATTTTATACCAAAGAAAAATTTCGCTATTGAAAGACATTTTTTTTAGTCTACAGCAAGGCGATGATTCCTTGGACGTATTTTTGACTAATTTAAAGAAGATAGCTGCTAGTTGTGAATTTAAGGAGCTAAAAGGAGTCTTTTCACTAATAAGAGACATATTTATATGCAATTTAAGTAGAAAATACACTCAAATAAGACAAAGACTTCTAGCGGAAAATGATATAGAACTCAATCGATTGATTACTATATACAAATCAATTGAGATGTCATAAAACAACAGCATTTCAGAAGTCTTCCAAGTCCAAAACACAAAAATGTACACGTTGCGGGCAAGTACACAAGTTTACATGTCCGGCAAAAGGAAAGCAGTGTCACAAATGCAAGAAAATGGGACATTTTGCACAGCTGTGTAAAACAAATAAATACAGTTGAAGCAGTCAAGAGTGAAGACACAGGTAACCTGTTTTTAGTATCCAATAATAGTGACTCCAACAATGATTTGTTTCTGGGTGTTTTATATACTGAACAATGTTTCATTAATCACGTAGATATGAAAGATTGGCTCATAGATTTTATAATAAATAAACAAAATGTAACATTCTTAATAGACACCTGGTGCTAGAGCTAATTGTTTGTCTTATGATTTACTTGATAAATTAAAATGATGTGATAATGATCTTAAAAGTTGTTCAGCTAATTTAGTAGCATGTAAATAGGTTGCTGTACTTTGAAATGTCATAAAGATAATCAATAATATGAGATTCAATTTATTGTAGTTAACATACCATGTCAGCCAGTCTTAGGTGCAAATACATGTACTGAATTAGGTATTGTTAAAAGAATTTATACAATAAATAATAGTGACAAACAACAACCAGTCTTACAACAATTTTTAAATGAACATCAAAATGTTTTTATGTTTTTCAGGGTCTGGGGTGTCTGCCGGGCAAGTTTCACCTGAGTGTGAGATCTGATGCACAACCAACGATAGATGCACAGCGCAAAGTACCATATGCACTTCAAGCAAGACTTAAGGAAGAATTGGATCGGATGACAGGACTAGGAGTGATTAAACCAGTCACCAAACCAACTAGTTAGGTTAGCTCAATTGTTATTGTTGAAAAATCTAATAAACAGTTAAGGATTTGTTTGGATCCTCGAAACTTGAATAAGGCCATCCAAAGGTCTCATTATCCCTTACCTTCTCTAGAAGATGTAAGATGTACACTAAATGGAGCCAAAATATATTCACATTTGAATGATCCAGGATTTTCGATGATCCCATTAGACTCTGGTAGCTCTGATTTATGTACATTTAACACTCCTTATGGAAGGTATAAGTAAGTATTTGCGTCTACCGTATGGTCGAAATTGTTCCACTGAAATTTTTAGCAAAATACTTACCATTCTCTGATATACCAAACTTAGTCACGTATGTCGATGACTTGCTTATTTATGGCTCAGATGAGAAATCTCATAATGAAACATTGAAAAAAGTATTAGAAAGGGCAGAATCTATTAATTTAAAATTTAACAAAGACAAATGTATTATTAGAAAAACAAAAATACATTTTTTAGGTCATGTGTTTAGTGCTGAAGGAATGTCACCAGACTATGATAGGATAAAAGCTTTCTGTGAAATGCCTAAACCTGATTGTAAAAAAGGCTTGCAAAGATTTTTAATCTTCAGAAACAGAAGTATTAAGAAACCTTCTTAAAAAAGACTCACAATGGTTATGGGATGAGAACCATGACGAGACTTTTCAAAATTCATAAAAATAACTAACGTTAGCTCCAGTTTTGCGTCACTATGATAATAAAAAGCCACTGACACTGAGTGTTGATTCTTCACAGTCAGCTTTAGGTGCAGTATTACTGCAGTCAGGTCAGCCTATAGCTTATGCTTCAAAAACATTAACTGATTGTCAAAAAGTTATGCCCAGACTGAAAAAGAATTGTTTTTTTTTTTTTTTTTTGGCTGTCAAAAATTTCATCAATACATTTATGGACACAAAGTTTAAAGTAGAGACTGACCACAAGCCTTTAGTCACCATAATCAATAAGTCATTAAGTCAAGTTCCTAACAGATTACAAAGAATGATGTTAGCACTGCAGCTATATGATATAGGAGTCACATACATTCCGGGCACAAAATTATACATTCCTGATACACTATCTAGAGCTGCTTTATCAGAATCTATGGAACATGCTATTGATAAAGAAATAGCCATACATGCAAACTTATTTATAACAGCACTCTATATCCGACTCTAAATTAGAAACAAAAAAGAAACTCACAAGGATGCATGTTTGCAATTACTTACGAAATATTTTAATGAAGAGTGGCCTGCGGATCTAAAAAGGGCACATTAAACAATTCCTCTAAAAGTGATTCATTTCCTGAATTCCTTATGATTCTGCTATTTGACATTTTGCTTTAATAAAGCAATTCAGAATTTGGTGACCATTTTACGAATTTCCATACAAAACTGTCAAACAGATGAATTGCGTGCTGTCTAAGCAGATAATATTATGAATTGTCAGTTTGCCAAAGTGGCCTTTTTAGACCACATCATCATAGATCACAAATATAAAACAGACTCCCTTGCAAGATCTTATTGGAATTATAGGTCGGAAATTCATGTTATTGATGGAATAGTCTTCAAAAATAATAGTATAATAATTCCAATGTCAATGCGTAAAGATATGTTACATCAGATCCATGCTAGCCATTCAGATATATCTAGGAGCAAAATTCTTGCAAGAAATGTCATTTTCTGGCCATATATGAACAAAGAAATTGAACAAATGGTAGAGAATTGTCAAATTTGTTTAAAATATAGACCAGCCAATACAAAAGAACCATTACTGTTAATCTCTTCCTTGGGAAAAAAATAGCTGCTGATTTATTGCAGTTCAATAAAAGAAGTTCAAAAAAATTGCCCCAAGTCATATTTGGTAGAAGCTGACAGTGGAAAGGCATATCGTAGAAATCGTAGTCACATTACATGTCAAGTCTAGAAATGTTGATTCAATGCCTAAAGCTTCTACAAGGGCTCTGCTAAATAAAAAGCACCAAATAATAAAACAAGATCAATCTTTAACTGTACCAATATCATTATCAAGTATGTGTGTCAGAATGTGTCTTCCTAAACCGAGTTGTGAGTGTGACATTCAAGATACAAGTATTCACGTAGACAGAGTATTCTATAGACTGCTGGATATGTTCCTTTGCATTCGCACAAGATAAGAAGAATATATTAACGTCACTAGCAAAGAAAAGAGACACAGTAAAAATATTTCTGCCCTTTATCGCGTGTCGGCTAGACACATCATTGTGCACAACAAGTTTGACGTTTGTGGCGGTTGTAGATCGCGGTCCAATTGATTATTAACAATTACATTGAGATTAAACACAAAATACGATCTTTTCGTGCTCAATTCGATAATATTACATTTGTGCAACTGCACAAAATGGTAAGGTGCAGTGTACTAAACTGTAAAAGTGATAGTTTTATGAACATTGCCGGATTGTCCTTTCACTCGTACATATTCGATCTTTTTAAGTATTCGATCGCTTTGTGTTCTACTATTCCTAAACAAATAGTCGCAGTAATGTAACGCTAACTAATTTGTGTAATGTGGTCCCATCTCACAAAATCGTGATTTACGCAATATTTAGATTTTCTAACCGCAAAATTCAGTGCTGCCACTTTTTGACGGGGAATTTACCCTATAATATGAGTAATACTGTTTTTTTAACGCAATATCTATAAAAAAAAGACTTTATTTCAGACCTTGATCCTACAGTATGATATTAGTAACACACACCACACACAGGCTGATTTTTTAGTCGCCGTCCAATTTTTTCAGGGTGATAGTACCCGTGAAACTGAACAATTTTCTCCAAGAAACATGGGTCGAAATATGAAAAAAAAAAATATATTGGACCTCCCATACAAAATCATTAGTCAGCTGATCGATTTTGTATGGGAGGTCGATTTTTTTTTAATATTTCGACCCATGTTTCCTGGAGAAAGTTGTTCAATTTCACGAGTACTATCACCCTGAAAAATTTGGACGGTGACTAAAAAATAACCTTGTATAAGCTGTGTTAATAACAAACGTAATAAAAGATTTTAATTCATACGTAAATCTGCACTCACCTGACGCCCCGCACATTACATGTACCCAACGCGTCATAATGGTGCAGCACGGCTTTTCAATGATGACTTTCAGGAAGTCATTGACGCTCCCACGCACTCTGCGCACTATGGAAGCAATCTTTTACGCAAGATGGTATTGAAACCATCAGTATGGGCTGCGGCAAACATTCCTGACGCACTAAAGTAACGTGGAACATCATGAAAGTGTTGTTATACTGAACTCTGAAGGCGTTGTATGCCTTCTGCGTCTATCAAACGCACAGAGTGCACGTGTACAAAGATTGGCAATCTTTGATGATTGAGAAAAATTTGATGCCAAAACTTATATTATCGTGTTTCAAGGAATGTACACGTACCAACATGAATATCTTTATCAATAACCATTTCGACAGTCAGCCTTTTATAGGGAATCACAGAACTCTCCTCATTAAATCAATTGCAATGCATTACTTCGTAATACGTATTCACCATGGTACCAAACAATGTTTTGAACCAAAATCGAAAATAAGAAATATTCATAATAAGTTAGTGCTTTTTCAACGACAATAATTTGTTTGTTTATGTAATATAAAACATAGCAGTCGCATTATTTTTTTCATTTATCATATTTTTTTAATTTCTCGTCATTGAAACCTTATATAAAACTCGTTTAAAAAAAACTGAAGAATACTGGGTAAAATGTACATACATCACTTGGTAACCCTAAACAATATTTATGTACTTTTTTTTCTGGCAGATTTCACGAGTCTATAGAATACTCTGTCTACGATTAGTCATGATCAATCCACGTCAAATGTACAAACAGATAGTCAAGAGTCTTTGTCAAACATAGAATTAAATAGTCATGAGTCTTTGTCAAATGTAGAACTATTGGAGAGTAGCTCGGTTCATGAAATAGTCTTGTCACCTGAAGATGAACGAACGGGTCCACGATACAAGTCTCGCTGGTGTGCACAAGCATATGCACAAACAAAAGGCATCGACTATGACGAAACCTTCTCACCGACAGTCAGGCATGATTTCATAGATTCCCTCTTATCAATAGCTGCTCAACAAAACTTAGAAATAATGCAATTTGATAATAAAAACTGTATGGAGAACTAAATGAGCAAATACTTATAATTCCGCCTGAGGGCTTCGAATGTCCACCTAACTTATAAGTTAGAGTAACCTATAAGTTTTGGTATGTAAACTCAACAAGTGCTAGAAAAGTGCCCCAGGTGCTAGAAAACAAAATTTAACAAGAAATAAATGCTAGCTTTGACTTCATGTAGATGATGGTCTCTTATTATCAAGAGAAAAGTTGGTCTTAAAAGAAGTAATTGATGAATGCAAAATAAGTATTGACATAAAGATAATTATGTTCTCCCACTATTTTTATTGATATGCAAATAGAGAATACAAATAAAAGTTACATTTTCACTAATCAAACTAAATATATTAAGAAATTGTTGGAGAAATTTAACATGCATAGTGCTAACCCCAATAGTATTCCAGCTAATCCGCATGTGAAGTTACAGAAAACTGAGATGGGGCCTGTGAAAAATTAGCTTACAGAGAAGCAGTTTGATCACTCATCCACTTAGCAATTGTAACCAGGCCAGACAATATAATATATATGCAGTGAGATGTTAAGTCAATTTTTGTACTGCTATAACGAATCACATTGGAATGCAGTAAAGATAATACTGAAGTATTTAAAAGGTACCAAATAATTTAGTTTATTTTATCAATCTAAACCGCAGACGACTGACTTGATTGGTTAGAGCGACGCAGATGATTGAAAACGACATCAGATCAAGGCGTTTCATAACAGGATATGTTTTCATAAAAAATGGAGCCGTCATCACTTGGTCTAGGCGGCGCCAGCAAGGCACTGTGTACAACGCGGCGGAATTCATAGCTGCCTGTGCAGCCACCAAAGAACTAATGCGGTTGAAATAATTAATATGTATTCTAGGAGAGTGAGTACATGCCAAGTTCTGTGTTAGGCATACCGTCACAAAAAATCATCAAATGATTTTTTTTGTTTTAACTTGTTTAGATATCGATATGCAACACGTCTGCGGAGCTTCGCTAGCTAATTTAATTTGACACTACAAAAAAAAATAGGCACGTATATTGTTTTGTTATCCAGTTTTGTCTCACTCAATACAGAGCAAATGCTATCATTATTTTTATCACCCCCACTATAATAGTTGAAGCAAGATTAAATACCAATTTTATATGCAATTCTTCCCGAATCCCTACTAATATTATAAATGCGAAAGTAACTCTGTCTGTCTGTTCCGCTTTCACGCCTAAACCGTTGTACCGATCGTCATAAAATGGCAGAGATATAGCCTGGGATATGGAGAAGGACATAGGCTACTTTTTTACGCGATAACCGACATCCACGCGGGCGTAGCCACGGGCAAAAGCTAGTATTGATCTAAGCTGCAAAAATACTGATACTAGTTTCCATTTGACTAGAAAGTAGACCTTTATAAAAAATGCCATAAGTCGTAACACGTAAAATAACCATTCGAACCACCAACCACAAAAAGAAAACGAGACAATCCAAAGAAAATAACCCTAAAATTCTAATTACCTGTACTTCAGTGCCGGCCAGAGTCTTCAGCCTCGTGTCCGTCATGCCGTGCGGCAAGTTGGCCACAGTGGCGATATTCCCTGACTCTTCAAGTAAACTTTCCTCGTCAATTTCCGATTCACTTTCATATTGAATTTGTGGTTCGTCTTTTTTTATGACGATTCTAGCACTTTCTGTGCCTATGGCGGTTCTGACCGCGCGGCTAAATATGCCAGGGTTGGGTTTCGTTGGGTCGGTTTTGACCTCGATTCTGGAGAATACCGAGGAAGGTTTTTCTTTGGGAGCTTTTCTCTGTAGGATCACTCGTCTGTTGGAGAAAGCTGCTTTTTTCTCGTCTTCTTTTGCTTTTTCGGCTTGCTGGAGAAAATTGGAAAACGTGATTTGAATAAATCTTCAAAAATTAAGGCAACTATCAGGTTTTTTATAAAGTCGAAATCAAAAGTATGCTGAGACTGCTGACAGACAGCACTTTTTTAACGTTAAAATGACATAAGACAGTCCCCCGGCCCTTCAACACTTTCTAGTACTTTATTTGGGAAGAATAAGTGGCGCAACAAACTACCCTCAAATAACATTAACAGTTAGTATGCGACTTGCCTCTTTTTCGTATGTTATACGTTGTCTGGATTTCACAGTCATGTCCAGTTTAGATTTTACCTGAAAATAACAATATTTATTTGTAGCTTGAATCATATCGGTATAGGTCATCTTTGCTTCAAGATTTACGCCCAGTTGCACAAAGACAAACATTAATGCCACATTACTTAATATAACATTAACGCTGATAATTGCATTAATTTAATGTTGTTGCACAAAACAACTTTACGGCGCTAGTGGTCCTTGCTTAGTTCAACAAAAACTGTGACAGATTGCCTCGTTTGACATTTAACTATTTAAAATTAAAGAATCATTTAAATCGAGTCTACAAGTCAATGTAAGATTAGTATTTAATGACGGCTTTAAAAGTTAAAGTTCGTTTCTGCAACTGGCGGATAATGATTCTAAACTTAACCATAAGCCATTCTGTAACGTCTGCATTTTTTTTCAGTTTGTCTTATTTTTAATGTTGAAAAAAAAAAAACATAATACCGGTGTGAAATCCAATTGTTATTTTTTTTTGCCTAGCTTGTAGTACAAATGGGTCTGGGCCGGACAAGTCTGTCGTACTTATGTCAAATAACAAAGAGGCTAAGAAAACCGAGAATGCACGACCATCGCGCCAGGTCGAAACGAAGATGGCGGAACGAGCTTGACTCCTAGCGAAAGGACTAGCAAAAGAAACAATTGTGTGGAAAAGGGAGAGGGAGAAGGAGGCCTTTGCCCAACAGTGAGACAATACAGACTATTTAGATCAGATTAGTAATACAGGATAAAATTTTAACTTGTGCGCAAACTGTATCTTTGAATTACAAAGCTATAACTACAGCATATCATTCTACTGCCAGGGGTGCGGGTTGTTCGAAAAAGATACCGTGGCCTCTGGCACACAGGCAACTGAAAAAACACGGGTGGGTTTTAGTCAGTAAAAGTCTGACACGCCTCCTGCTCCACCCAGAGCGGGAGAAGTATTTGATGATTTCCCACGCTAAAAAAAAATGAAATAATTCTAGACCCCTAGCGCAAAAATGTTTCGTCGGTTATACAAAAAAAAAAATCAGCTGTTACATAAATTTTGACCGCGTAGGTATTGCACTTTTCTATGAAACAGCTGATTTTTTTTTGTTTAACCTACGAAAAATTTCTACGCTAGGGGGTCTAGAATGATATGCTGAATTCATGGTTACAGTTTGCGCACTGGTTAAAAATTTACCCTGTATAAGTCTTGCCTACTTACCTTTGTCTTTTTAAGTTCGACAGGCGGGTCTGTATCGTCGGTTACTGTCGAGCTTGTGACGATGGCTCGGCGCGGAGGGGACTTCTCTGTAATAGAACATTGTCACATTAGGATTCAAATAATTTATTTCAATACAAGTATAAGGTTTACACAAAAGATTCTAATTATCAGCAAGGAGGCGCGATTTAATGTCGTTTTACGTCTACCGAGCCCGCCCACGCCGCCGCGCCCGCGCGTTCTTACGTGAACAAGCACACACTGCGTGTGCATGCGCATGCGCGCGACCCTTTATTTTGCACTATGATTTGAAATTCCAATTCGTGTAGCGCAAAAACTTCGTTAGTTATAACATTTATTCCGGTATCGTTGTCAAGAGTTGATGAAGCAATGCTAGGGCAAAGAGAGAATGAACAAAAATATTGGTCGAAATACGGTCAAAAATTAATATGAAGTTGACAATAGCAAAATAACTCCATTACCGTCTCATATCGGCCGTAAATGCTCAGAAATGAAAAAAAAAAAACCAATCGAAGAAAGCTTGCATCAAAACGAATGCAGCCTAAAAAATCTAGTGCCGAGCACATACAATACCTGCGGCAGTGACTGAAACCGTAAGAAAATATGTTGCAAATTGCTAAATATTTTAAGATGTCTAATATTGGCCGTAAATTTGCTATTAAAATATAAAATTCCTATTTTATTTATTTATACAGATTTTTCTGCGAAAAAACCTGAATAGTGCCAACCAAAACAATTTTCTTTAAAATTCGTTAGAAGAACCGCTTCTTTTAAAGAAAATTATAAGGAAATATATTAATTAATATAAAATGATACCTTTCTTCTTAGTTTTGCCCTCTTCTCTATTATCTTCTGTGAACACGATCTTCTGTCTCTGTTGCTTCTTGTACTCGCTGGAAGACTTGGGAGGCAGCTTAGACCGTAAGTCTACCTGAGGCTTCGACTTTGGTAGTGGGTCTGGTCTGGAATAGAACAGAATTTGTTGAGTTACTCCATCCCTAAAATCACACCGTGTATTTGCTAACAATGTTTGCTCATCAAGATCTGTTCATTCGTCAAGACAGACTAAAAAATAATAGTTAAAAAAACTAAAAAACATGCTTTAAAAACCAAACTAAAAATTAGAAAATAGTTTAATTCTATTAAAAACCGTGGGGTGCTTTTTGAGGTATTTTTATAATCAATTAATATCAAGCACCCCACGCTTTTTTTTTATTATTTATTGATTTAAAATAAGATATTTTTTATGAGACACATTTTTAATTTTGTAACGACTTTTTTCATTATTTGAGCCGAAAAGATATGCAAAAACATACGTAAATGTAAATTTCTCGACAACCTGAGAAGACCCGAGAAATTAGTATCGAGAATTCTCGAGACCCGAGAAACTGTAAGACACCCTAGTGCTGATCCATCCGTCATATTCGTGAACGGGCGCTGCCAGTAGGGACTGATCATCTCTTAGCTGCCACGGCTTATTTAAAATTTCTGAATTGTTTTTTTTTTTGTAGTTTTCATGGAGCTTTGAGTGTACATCGTTCTCCCATGCATAATTTCAACATGAAGGATGTAACAATTTTTTTGTAACATATTTTGATTCAAAAAGGTATCAATGGAGTTTCCTACCCGTTCTTCTCCATCGGTACGTACTACGTTTTGCAATGGGCAACTACCGCCATCTCTCTGACGGACCGACCCCTTGATATCGCAAAAGTGGTTGAAATTGGTTTATTTGAAATAAAAGCATTGAATTCTTTTATTGAGTTACTTCATAATACATGACTTACTTCTTAGGCTTCTCCTTGAACCGGCCGCTGTCCTCGTCGTCAGACAGGATCCCGTCGATGTCTCCCAGGATGAGGTCGAGGTCGTCGTCGCTGTCGGTCCTCTTGTCCGGGAGGGGAGGCGTGAGGGCGCGCTCGGAAGAATCTCGTTTGATTGGAAGCTTGTGAGGTGGGGTTAAATTTTCTGGGAAAGAGATAAATTTTACATAAAATAATGTGTCACAATAGATAAATCTCGTCAGAATTTGAAACAAGCTCGGGCTTTAAATCCATCTATATTCATCTATCGATACTAATATTATATGGTAAAATTTGCAAGTTTATTTGTAGGTTTTTTTCCGGAACGACTAATCCGATACCGGAAATACTTTCAGTAATGGGAAGCTTCAGAATTACTGAGTGTCTTGTGTAGTTATACTATTCTTACAGAGTGGCTGGGACATCGTTACGCAACCTGTTACCATGGACTCAGTATATGATTCTGAAACATACTGATTCAACACACGAAATTTTTTGTCAGTTATAAAAAAAAATCGTTTCATATATTTTGACCGCGTAGGTGTGTGGTACTTTTCTAAGAAACAGGCGATTTCTTTTTTGATAACCGACTAAAAATGTCTACGCTAGTGGGTCTGAAATCACGGTCTGAATTCGTGGTTACCGTTTGCGTGTCGATGTCCTAGCCACCCTGTATATTAAAATGTTAAGACAATAGATCAAGTCCACAGGCTCGTTAATCAAATTCACAATACATTTGAAGATTGCAGCGCAATGTTCCTTACATTGCGCTGCTGCATTCTTTGACATCTCTCAAGCGTTTGATAGAGTTTGGCATGAAGGTCTTCACTATAAAATCAAAAACAGCTTCCCAAGCAACATCTTCCTTATTTTGATGTCGTATCTGAGAGATAGGTTTTAATTTGTGCAGAGTGGCGAAGCTTCATAAAAACTATGCCCTATTATTTTTGGGGTTCCTCAGTTTACTAGGACCCATTTAATATTTGATTCATACTGCTGACCTCCCAATATCAAATTTAGCGACTAAAGGAAACAGCTGTGCTGGTGTCCCGTACTGATAATAAAGTAGCATCAGCTATGCTGCAGTCCTGTCTGGACGATATAGCCCCCTGGCTCAAAAAGTTGAGGATAAAAGCCAACGAGACTAAACCCGTAAATGTCGCATTCACTAAGAGGAAGGATACCTGCCCACCAGAACAACTGTTCTTTATTGAACTCAATAGAGTTGAACTGCCGCAAGCTGAACATGTCAAATATCTTGGTGTATACCTCGACCGACGTCTTACTTGGAATAAACACATTTTCACGAAACGGAAGCAACTTGAACTGACACTAAGAAAGTTCTACCGAATAATAAGGTCGAAAGACGCAATTACAAAAAAAAAAAAATTAAAATATTCCGTCTGTCAAAGAGGACATAAAAAGCTATATCAAGTCATATAAGGAAATAATAACTAGCCAACCAAATAACTTGGCAAACCACCTAATGGATAAAGAAGTAATATGCAGGCTAAAACACAATATTCCACAGGATTTAATCGGGCAAACTTAGCTGCATGTTATGTAAGAACTAGGATGTGTCACAGGATGAGGATGCATACCAAGCAAGACATCTAACACGTCATAAAAATTACTAAATGTCCTAGAAGAAAGTGACAGATTGTAAGAAAAAGGAGAGGAAAAAAAAAAGATTATTTTTAACTTACCACAAGTAGAATTAACCTCCACCCTCTCTTCCTTAAGAGGCGACCGATCCCTGACTTCTTTAACAACCTTCACATCGACCCTCACTTTCTCCAACTTCTCAGATTTCTCCAGTTTCCCCACTTTTTCTGGAGAATTTCGGCTCGTGTCGGGCGCACTGGCGCGGGGCGGTGGCGCGGGCGCACTGGGGGGCTCCACTGGTGGGGCCTGGCTGGGGAGCATGGGGGGCTTCAGTAGAGCCTCTTTTTCTTTGTCTTGGGTTTCACGTTCTCTGTAAAAGGGGTTGGAAATTAGTCCTAGTCCTTGGGGTAGTCCATGTTATAATATAAAGAGTCAGAAACAAAACAGAACTAACAGACACTACCGACGTACGTATTTCATACCAAAACATAACCATTTTTCAGGGGCCAATTCTACCTTTCCCAGAGCATTATCCACCATTTCATGGGTAGCCCTAATTTTTGTTTTTATTTTATTTTACCTCGTTAGATAGCTCATTAAATGAAAATGTCTTCCCTGTAATTTTCATCATCATCATATCAGCCGAAAGACGTCCACTGCTGGACATAAGCCTCCCCTAAATGGGGGCATTTGCCATAATCGAAAGCAGCATTGCAGAAATCGCCACGCTTGGCAGGTGGGTTGGCGATCGCAGTATGGTGGTCAAATGTATTGAGAACGCTGCTGCCCTTTCTCTAGTACTTAAGTCCCCCAGTCGCCTTCTACGACACCCACGGGTAGAAATGGGATGGTGCTATTCTTTTACGTCCAGCACCACACGGAATTTATATGCTTAATGTCATAGTAAATTTTGAGGATAGCTGAAAGCTAATTCTCGATTCAATTAGAAACGTTCAACATCTAGTTGCAGTCTCACCTCGACGACAGTCAAATGTCAAAAATCTACGGAAACTCGAGGTATTTTTGACAAATTGAGACTGAAATAAGACTCTGAATGTTCTTAAAATTATGAGAATTGCCCCTCTGGTGTCGAAGTTTATGTACGTAGATGATTTTTGAAAATGGTTAGTAAAATTTGATGGCATCGAAAGGTGTGTTAAGGTATTAGGTACCCAATTGAATAGCAATCAAGGCCATTCAATTTGAGTTTCGAGAAAAATCATATTTAATGACAAGTTCTGGGAAATATGAAAAAATCGTTTGATAAAAGTTGAGTTTTATCGAATCCCATGAATTTTCGACTTGGCTTTATGGGTGTTTAATTGTTGCAAATGGGTCACATGTCCTCGAAGGAATACGTTAAATTACAAGATATCTTGTATAGATTACATCGATTTAAGGAATTGTAATATGCTATGGATCTCATGTTTGTAATACTCACCATTATTTTTTAAATTATTTGGTAGCTAAATTTCTGAGCTGCACGATTAAGTGACAAATGCGTGCACTGACTAGACAGGCCCACTTAATCTGTGTGGTTCTTTCCTCAAAATACCATTTCAGACACCTATCTACATGGTGTTCACATGATCTGAACAAGATTATATCCGGATTTTAGAAGAGACTGTGACCTCAAAGTTTGTTTCGGCCTTTCTTCTCGCAAAAGTTAAATAGGAAACGCCGACCTCATCTAGTTTAAAAAATATGATTGACGTGTAAAAGTGTTTGTACAAACTTACTTACAGAAATAAATCATTTATTTATCATTAAGTTATCTACACTAATAATTTTATAAAGAGAACAGATTTGATTGTTAGTAAAAAGTTGTTTCTAGTGGATAAACTCAAAAACTACTTAACCAATTCAGGAAATTCTTTCACCTAGGGAAAGCTACATTCTTCCGGAGTAACATGAGCTATAAATTTGACGCGGATGAAGTCGGGGCGCAATGCTAGTAAGGCACACTCACTTGTCCTGCAACTGCTTGTGCAAGGCGACGGCGTTCTTCCTGCGCCGCACTTCCTTAGCGCGCAACACTCGTTCCCGGAGGCTCTCTTGTTCACGCAGGCGACGCTTATATTCGTTGTCCTGTGAGACAAAAGTCATGTTCATATAAAATTACGCCTGTTATATTCCTCGAAATATGAGGCAGGACATCCACAGTAACGTGGTATAGGTTACTGTGGATGTCGGAACCGCAGTGTATCTTAAGATACTCTGTTGTATGTTAACATTTACAGAGCTAGCTAGCTAGCTGGTGAAAGAAAAAACCGGCCAAGAAGAAACACGTTTCTTGTACGAAGACCCCTTTAATTTTTTAGTTTGTTTTTATTATTTTTTGTTATAGCGGCAACAGAAATACACATTCGGTGAAAATTTCAACTATCTCCCTTCGGATCATGAGATACAGCCCGCTGACAGACAGACAGTCGGTTGGACGGACAGACAGCGGAGACTTAGTAATAGGGTCCCGTTGAAACCGAAAAACTCATTCACACTTTGCTTGGGATCGAACTCCCTTCAGCACTAGGCGGACGAGAGTGTACTTTTGATATAATTTGTCGTATCTCTTACCTCATCAGTGTGTCGCGGCACGTCGGGCCGCGGGCGCCGCTCGGGGCTGCGACGCGGGGACGGAGACCGACGCGCCGGGGACGGAGAACGCATTCTGTGGGTTTGGACAAGGAGTAAAGTTTGTATGTTTACATGTTTGGATGTTTGATACTCTATCACGCCAAAACGGCTCAACGGATTTGAATAGAATTTGGCACACAGCTAGTTTATAACCTGGATTAAGACATGAGGTACTTTTTATCCCGGTAGTACGTTCCCGTAGGATCATTTTCAACCTCCACGCGGCCGTGTCGCTAGCAAAAGCTAGTCTCAACCATGTGGTGCATTTTGCACAATTCTAATGCATCACAGTATTTTGACATAACATAACATCACGCCTCGTTACCCCGGAGGGTTGGGCAAAAGTGTAACTATAGTACACCCACATTTTACCAGTTATGTTTAAGTCTATGTCAGTATGTCAGTCAGTGTATGTATGTCAGTTATGTTTATGGGACTTATATAACTGGTGTCTTTTGCCATCAACCGGGCACAAATTCAGACTCCGCGCTGCTACTGAGAAATTCCAGATAGAAAAACCCAATACCACTTTGCCCAACCTGGGAATCGAACCTATGGCCGCATGCTTAGAATCTGCACTTGACCAACGAGGCAATCATTTTAATCTTTTTCTGTCGGATTATAGTCACAAAATAGTTTATTGACTACTCTAATAAAATAATCGGTTTTTGTCGTAGCAGTTGTCGCTACTAAATGTGGAAGAAAATATTATTTAATTGGGGATGTTTTTAACTCGCGTCATTTCGCTCCCACGTTTTATGCGGCTGCCACAAATGCTAGCAATACTATGATATTATTATGAGTTGCTTTTGCATCTTTTCGCTTTACAAGAGTAGCGTCAAACGGGGTGAATAGGTATGCAGGGGTTAGTCGGGACGAAACTTTAAAATTTTAACGTTGAAATAATTTAGTTTGTGCCAACGTTGCCACAGGCAACTTCAACTTCATCGTCAATTATAATACAGTTGTTAACACATTAGAGTCCTTTTTGGCATCAAATTATATTATATCAATGTTAGAACTCTTTTTTAACCGACTTCCATAATGTTATCAATACGATATGTTTATATATATTTTTTTGTATGTATGTTATACACGGCGGCATTTTTGAGTAACATAAATGCTAAGGAACTGGAATGAATGCTAAGGAACTGGAAAGTGAGTTCATAAAGTCCTTACATTTCAAAATTTACGCTTATTTAAAAAAGAAAAGCAATATGAATTAAACAATTTACTAATAAAAGTATTAAAGGGCTTTAAACCAGTGGCCTCGCTTTGGTCACGATAATCCCTATGTATACAGGATAAAATTTTAACCAGTGCGCAAACTGTATCAATAAATTCAGCATATAACTCTAGACCCCCTACCGTATAAATTTTGCGTAGGTTTTACAAAAATAAAATAGCTGTTACATACATTTTGACCGCATAGGTACTGCACTTTTCTATGAAACTGCTGATTATATATTTGTATAACCGACGGAAAATTTATACGCTAGGGGATCTAGAATGATATGCTGAATTCATGGTTACAGTTCACGCACTGGTTAAAAATTTACCCTGTATAGATAGAGGACATATAGAGGAACAAAAAAGTCTCAAAACATGATATCCTAAACTGCCACATTACCGAGATAAATAGAGTCGAAGATAGCTTTAATGAGTCCAAATATTTTCACTATATTAAAAACTTTAATTAACGCTGAACACCGCTTCGTCAGATGTTGAATAATTTGTTACAATTATGAATAACTACAGTTCTGTACTCACATTGAATTATTATTATTAAGTATTTAAGGTGGTAACACTTAGAAAGGGAGAATCTTCTATGGAATAAAACATTTTGACTTGACTTTGCCTTTGCAACACAAGAAACCGAGAACAAGAGACATCACACAAAATTACATCCTCCTGTTGCCTTTTTAGAGGAAATATTCAGGTTAGCTGATATGAGTGAAGAGAGTGATTAAACAATGTATGTAATGTGTGTATGTGTGTGTGACCCATCACTGACCTCCTCCTGAGCCCGGCCCTGTTGGCGTGTATGAACTCCTCCTGCCTCCGCAACAGATCGTCGTCGTCGGTACTCCTGCGCGGAGGGAGTGCTAAGTCATTCTCTATTTCTATTGTTGTGTTTTCTATGTATCTGTAACAATACAAAAGAAATGGTAGTTTATGAAACTGTTGCATAAAAGGGTTTTTTTTTTGTTACCAATGATACAGGGTAAATCCAAGACCCAGGGAGTTTCCATCATGTTTTTTTTTCTAAAGGAACGCATAATGTGTGGCTCGCTATTTTATACCATTACATAACTATTGCTTATCTTTTTAACTTTGACCTTTTATTTTGTAGGTTCAATCCTATTATCTCTTGGAAATCATGCCACTTGGTTTAAATAGGTTGATTTTTCTTATGTAGATTCTTTTACATATTTTGAATGGGAGAACGTTGTAGGCCTTACAGACTGTAGATTTATAGACGATTTTCTATTCTTTATTTTCATTCCTCTAAGTACCTGGTACTTATTGACAGGCCTGCACTGTCCTCCCATGCCTATTATCACTGTAATTTTTGTGCAAACTTTGTAAAAGCCAATTATTTTGAAAAGAGTAACCGTGGAGTTTCTTGCCGGCTCTTCTCCATAGCAAGCGACAAATTGGAACCGTGCACCTAGCTTCTGACGTTTCATAAGTGCCCTTGCAGGTTTATGTGAAATAAAATATTTTAAATTAAAGTAGATAAAGTAGTGTATGAAACTGCACATAACTATACTCCATTTGGAATAAGATTAGACACTTAAATAAACCTTTTATACAGTCCGTTCAACTGATTTTGACTTCTATTGCGTTGGTAGCACGATAAATGGCATCTGCAGTAAACAGTTGGTATTGTAACCACAATTTTGCTTTTATTGCCATCCTTATGCCTACAGAGTAGAAGTCAAAAACGGTTGAACGGACTGTAGAAAAAGGTTTGTTTAAATGTCTAATCTTATTTCAAACAGAGTATAGGTATGCAACAGTTTCATTAACTATTATTCCTGTTTTTTTTCTACATTGTAACTTCTTTTGCCTGTCCCAATATTTTTTTTCTTTCTTCTTTGTCCAAGTATGGGACCAACTCGGAAATCGCAAATTTTGGTTGAATGGGAATCGTTTCCAGAAATCCGTTTTCAATTGCATGTCTTGGAATTTTGCAATCTAAAATCTTGAAATTTCACCTACTTCCACTGAAACTATCGGGCTCACACGTTAGGTTCTCGCGACAATTACTGATAAAAACTTTTTTTATATGAAAAATTGATTGTTTGTACGAAACCGCAGCAGTGTTTAGTCTATATTTCCTGCAACACTTACCTCTGTGGTGATCGTCTGGCGTACTTCCTGACAGCAGCCCGTGCTAAGGCGCTGCGTTGTTCCGCTATAAACCGTTCGGCCGCATCGTCTATATCCTTTACTGGACCTGCACAATTATTTACACGTTAGTTTCAACGATTAAATAAACATGGTTTGGAAAAGGGGACTTTAAAACAACAGTAGTTGAATTCAGTTTAAGATGGGTCAGCTTCCAATCTAACCAAATGTAGCTGATTTTTTTTTACATAGCGCCATTAGTTTAAGATGTTACATAAAATGTTTGCTGTTTGGTTTGGCAACACGTGAAATCAGGGTGGACTTTTCTTGGGTAATATTGCCTCTCTTAAAAATATGCTGTTTTCGACTCCCAAAATAGAAGTAAAAAATTGGTAAACATTTTTTGGTTACAAAACACTCTAAAGAAACGTAACTTGGAAAATACAGTGCAACTAAAGTTATCACATTCACAAGCAGATTATACAGTGAAATACATTTACAAGTACTAAACTAATGAGTGGATAAGTGCAAAATTAAATATTTTAATAATTCTATTGTATAAGTTAAGTACCGTTCCGTACAAATTAACTCATTTTGGCCAATTTTGATCACTTGTTGTGAGTTAGGGAAACAGAATTTAGACATTTTCTTTGTTACTATAAGAGTTGAGTTTAAGTCTTCAATGTGGCTGAAAGGGATTTTTCATATAATTTACGGAATATTGGAAAATCACCAATATTAGCATTTTCCGAAAAAGTGACGAGCTAATGATGTTTGGCTTCGAGTTACAAAAGACTACAAAGGATTCTGCACATTAAAAAATATGAATAACATCAACATCACTGAATGGTCTACTTGCAGATAGCTGAGCCACTTTTTGACTTTTATAAGAAATATAGCAGAAAATAAATATTGAAATAACGTAATTTATAAGCAACTGCTAGACAAATAAGTATTTTTTTCTATTACTTAAAATCACTTTTATGAAATTTAAAAAATTACCTATTAATCTTAAATTAACCATTGAATATAATCTAAATTTTATTTTAGTAATAAGCAACAACTTAATTTCGTAAATAAAAGTCAAAGTGAACTATATCATCGACCGCGCAAAACCGACCCTGGCAGTAACGACCGGGCCTTACTAGCGTGAGGACGTATCACTTTGCATTGCAGGAGCCCACGTGTTCTACGAAAACATATTCCAAAAATTGTACGCCGACTACCACACCACATTTTGATCCGGCAAGTATTAATTTTATTTTAAGTACTTCGCTTTTTTATTTTTTGTTTATTTGCAAAATGTTAATGTTATACCGGTGTGCGTGTGTTCGTAATTCTTCTCATCGTAAACGGCTTGCCCGATTTTAATGTTTTTTTTTTGGGTCACCTGGACTAGCTTTAGCTTTTGTTGGACCTGGGTGAAGTGTTGTGCCTACCGGGTCCGCTAGTTATACATATTTAAATCGCATATTTCATAGATTTTTGGAAGGAAGTTCTTTAACGCAGCGCAATATAACGCCGTTGACCTTTCTTTTTATATTCACTAGACTAATAACTTAGTTTTAATTCAAGTTCTACAAAAAAATGTGTCTGTTTTATATAGTTATTTTTTTCATATTGATTTAAGTAAAAAACAAAACTATAAAAACAAACACATTTTTTTTTTAACTAACAACATTTCTAATGTAAGTATTTCTATTATAGAACAAGCATCTACAATACAATGACGTATCAATATCGGGAGTAAATCTAGGGTTACTACAAAAATCATGCAGTACACAAAAAAATTGTTACCGAATTTGTTCTCATGAGTAGGACTGACGGGCGGCGACTTTTGTATTCGCGTCGGTATGTAGACTGGCAACCCTATCGACATTGTGGTCAATTATACAGGGTGTAACAGAAACCCTATGGCTATCCTTAAGCACTAAAGATAACAGCTGGTATAGAATCATTATACATAGTTTCAGCTCAAAATAAAATACTCTAAGAATTGATACCAAATTTTCGTTTTTTAAATTCAAATGTCACTGCACTACGTAGGTCAATAACATTCCACGTTACTTGCCAATATCACGATAAATCTCTTCAGAGTGATGTTTTTATTTCAATTTGAACAGTTCGGTTTCTGGTATCAATTGTATTAAAAGTCTCATAGCTTCCGAACATGTAGAGATAGGATTAAAAAACCCTTCCAATATCGTTTGATATCATCCAAAGAAGCCGTGCTCTTGGTATGTATATACCCTTTCCGTTACACGTTGTATAAAATGTAACACAATACACGCAAGACTTGAAAGTAGTTTCTTTCTAATTGACTACTGAATCGATTTCAGTAACTTTTAAAATAGGTATATTTTTCAAAAATTATGTATTATACCATACCTATCGCTGATTGAGCCAAAGTAAATTCAATCTTACTTCAAGGCAATAAGACTCAATTTTAAATGCATAAAGTAATACTTGGGTCAACACGTTTTTCTTAATAATGCTTTAAAAAAAATCGTTTTGGCTATCGATACTTTGGGCGACGTATGTGATATGGATAGGGAACGCAGAGCGTTGACGGTCAGATCTAATATTTTGGCCCGCAGGTTTGCCCGCTGCACATGAGAGGTATTGATTTTGTTGTTTATTTCCTATTGTCAGTCGTTTTATTCTATCAACCTGTGGACAGCATACACGCAAAGGGCTGTGAATGCTGTGCGGGTCCAACACAGTAGGTAACGCATTCAGGATGCTGCTGGGACTCCCTCCGTTTTGCAGCGCGTCCGCTATGTCCATGGAGGCGCGCACAAATGGTTCACAAATGGTTCTACGCAAGAAGGCGGCGTCTTTGCTGCAAAGAGTGCGCAAGAGTAGCAACAGCATCCTGAGTGTGATTGCGGAAAGGTATGACTGTCCTTTGTTTCAAAATTGTGTGAACGAACATAGTTTTAAGCACTATTTTTACTGACAAAATGGATCAAGTTGTCTGAAATAAATAAATTATTATTATTGTATTATGCTGTTAACTCAATACTCTAATTGGGATGTATGACGTCTTGCGTTTATTATGTTACACGTTTCACAGATAGTTACAAAGGAGACCAGCCACGGTTCATACAAAGTTGGGCCCAAAACCCAAAGTGCCAGCCAGCGGAAAAAAATCTGTTACCCTGGTTGGGCCAGGCCTCCTTATCATTTTTTACTATCGCGCCGAATCTCTACGACCATCCCTTCATCTTGAACAAGTATCTAATATGATAAGGAACCTGCTGGCAATTTTGGATTTTGTGACCAATATGGCTGATCTCATTTCTAGAAATAGTTTAGAAGAATTATCATATTTGACAGGCAAACGGACAAACCTACATAAAGATATGCTAAAATACACAGATAAAATGTCAAAGGGAGACTTTCCCCCTCAATAATATGCCTCCGGGAACTGTCACAAGCATTTAGTGATGTAGCGGCAAGCTGGCAATATTTTTGAAATTAATCATTACAAATGATTAATATTCATAATATTTGCATGCCATACTATGTGGCAAACATGTCCGATGCTTTATTCTTTTTATATAATCCTGACTGCATTTTATTCTTGTATGTGTACAGACGTTTGAGCAAATAAATATATCTTAACGTATCTCAATTAAACAATAAATAAAAATAATAATTACCTTCCACAGGTGGCTGGAAATTCCCTTTAAAGTGCGGATTTATCAGGACTTTCTTGCCAGCCAATCCTCCAGGAGGCAAGTTAGCCGGCAGAGACACAGGTAACATTCTGACTTCTTGTTCCCTGCCTCCTTCCTTAGGACTTTTGTCCATACTCGGACCAGGCATAGGCAAGGCTTGCCTTATCGTTATTTGAGGCATATGACTAGAATTAGGCACGATCTCCCTCATAGGAGGGGCGAAATGCCTAGGCGGAAAATTCGGCCGGAAAAACACAGGTCTAGGCTCAAAATTCGGCCTGAAGTGGGGATGGTCTTCCATGTGAGGCCGGTATTGGAACCTGGGGGGAATGAAATGTGGGCGTTCCATTGGTGGGCGGAACATTTGCATGTCTTGGGGCAAAATGGGGCGTTCTGGGGAGATTTCGGGGCCCATTTGGGGTAGGTTTGGCGGTTCTAGTCGCATGTCAGGCCGGATCTCGGGCCGCATGTCGGGCCTCATGTCGGGCCTCATGTCGGGTCTCATGTCGGTTCGCATGTCGTGTCGCATGTCCGGTCGCATGTCCGGTTGGAAGTCGGGCCGCATGTCCGGTTGGAAGTCAGGCCGCATGTCCTGTTGGAAATCGGGCCGCATGTCCGATTGAAAGTCGGGCCGGGTCTGCGGAGGGCTAGGCCGGAGCTGTGGCGGCGGAAATGACGGACGTTGCTGCTGGTTGAAGTTGCCCTGTACGAGTAAGGTTTAAAATAAGGTAACTTTAAATGAGAACAAGAAGAAAAAAGGAAAAGGGTGTGTTACGGCCCCGCCGCCTCCAGGTGGCGCACGACAGGACATACCATTGCCATGCCGCAGCGCCGGCGTTTTCGCTTTGCACCGCCAGGGGCGCCAGGAGTCGTTAAATTGAAAACTAGACAGGACGAAGGGCGGACGTACGAAGCAGAACAACAGAATCTTTATTATTTTAACAACAGCCGGACCCAGTGGTCCGGCTGTTGCCGCTGTTGTTAGAAGGTTCTTCGAATGAAATGGACTGTAACGCTAGCTTTAAGTGTGTAATAAGTAATAACATGTAAAATAATATAGATTCTGTTGTTCTGTTTCGTACGTCCGCCCTTCGTCCTGTCTAGTTTTCAATTTAACGACTCCTGGCGCCCCTGGCGGTGCAAAACGAAAACGCCGGCGCTGCGGCATGGCGATGGTATGTCCTGCCGTGCGCCACCTGGCGGCGGCGGGGCCGTAACAGGATGTGAGTTTATGTTACACGTATGTGGGAGTTTTAATAAAGAAGCATAGTGTCTGAATGCAGATTTATGTATTGTTATTATCAGTACAGTTAGTATCTAAAAAAAAGCAGAGGTGAGCTCTAAATTCGAAAGGAAATGACAGAGAATAAGATGAGCAAGATGAAGTTTATCGTGTCCACCTATCTCTAATAAATGAAAGGGTAGAAATAGACTAGACAATTAAATTTATTACAGGGAATACAAAGACTTGAATTAGATGAGATTAATTATTTTAGCTAATCATTGTGTCATTTGAGCCAAGGAATTACTTACTGGCAGTAGTAATCGTCATTGAAAAAGACTTGGATAACGTGAAGCCTAATTTTAAAATTTCTAGTGAGAGTTATACCAAGTATTGTAATAGAACTACCACTATCTAATAAGCCGGAAAATATTTTGTTGTTGATAGAAATATCAATAAAAGGACAGTTGAAATGATTTTCATCATTGTATATTGAACTTATTTTGTAACAATGGAAGAATTTTTTTATGGTTTGTAGCCAATCATGCCAGTCTGATTGATTAAAGTTTTTATTAACCAAGTCGTTGTTTAGTTTTTTGGATTGTTAGATTTTTTACAGTTAGGGCAATCAGTAGATTTAACATCTTTCAAGCCACATTTAAAACAAATTAATGTATGAGGTTGTAAGCAATTAGTTAGTGTATGACCATTAGTGCGGCAGCGTACACAAAAGGCATTAGAGTTAAATTTATTGATTGTATTGACTTGAGGTTTATTGTTAAAACAAATATCAAAATTTGTTCTAGAAGGGAACACGTTAGAAGTTGAGGGCTCTGACGTTAAGTTTGTAGATTTATAGTTAAATTCAACAGTTAAAGGATTATTAGTAGTTTGTGGTTTCCTGAAACGTTTCTCCTTGTCCAAGAATTCTTCATATTTTTGACAACATGAAATTAGCGCATGAATAGAATTAAATCGCGATGTAAGGTGAATAACAAGGTCGGATGTTACGAATAATAATTTTGAGTTTAAAAGTTTCCGTTGGTTTTTCTGAGTCTGGAAAACATACCAGTCAGTATGGAAACAAAACTACCAATAGGTTCATCCTTGCCTTGAGTTCGACTATTAACCGCTAAAGTCTGTAATCAAAGCTTCGCAAAGTTCATTCCATGAAAACAAAGACTCACGTTTAAAACGGTACCAATGTAAAGCGTTATCGGTTAATAATTCAAACGCATGGTCTAATAATTTGTCCCGATAAATATTCCTAGATATACTAATTTCCTGAATTTTCTGGATAAAGGAACGCGGACACGAATTTTCGTCGTATTTTATTCGTTTTAGTTCATCATGGAATTATTAGGAATAGAGTTTAAAGGTTAGGACTGAGGATCGGGAAGCATCATATGAAACATTGTCACATTGGGTGTTAGAAGTCGAAGTGGGACGGTTGACTTCTATAGGTTGAGGGTTGGGTTCGTTGGAATCAGTTATAAATGAATTGAAATTTGATTCCTAGACGAGAAATCTTTCCTTAGTTTGAGAGAAGCGACCCACTTCTAATGTATCTAAATCAATATCGATCCTCTCTAATCTGTAAAATAAATGGTTCATAAAAGTCCTAACTTTTTTGTTTAGTTTATTGTTGCCCTGTTCTACCAATAATATTTTCGATTCGATATAATTAAAAGTAGTGAAAAGTTCGTCTAAGTCAGTTTTAACTGAGAATACCGAATCTAAAATATCATGAGATAAAATAAGGGGCGCGAGTTGGAGAATTTGCTTCTAAAGAAGTATAACTGTATCTTTAGGTTCTTCTTGTCTGATTTTAACTTCATATTCGTGCTCAGCTTTATTTAAAAGTTCGAAGTGAATAATTCTATCCATGACTAAAAATTAATATTAAAGATAGCAAAAAGATTAAAAATTGTGCTCAAGGGAGGTAAATGAGAGGGTTTATGTATGTTAGAGTGTCAGAGTCAAAGAATGTTCAAAAGGGTAAATTAGTTAGAAGAAGGAAGACCAGTAAGTAATAATAAGAGTAATATCACTCCTTAAAGAAATTAAAAAGTTATAGGAGGTTCAACAGAGGATAATCTAGAATTAGTTAGTAAAGAGGGAGTTTAATCCTATCTAGAACCTAATATTCAAAAAGAGACTAAGCCAAATAAGTGAGTCAAAAGGAAACAGTACTAATAATAGTAATTTTTAGAATTTAAAAAAATAATTGAGTAGAATTAGTTTTGATTTTACGTTAGGGCGCCAAACTGTCGTGTCTACCTATCCCTAACAAATGAAAGGGTAGAAATAGACAAGACATATTTTTTTTTATAATTTAGAATTCCGTTATTTAATAGACAACGTAATTATGTGGAAAAACCAAATTTAAGCTATCCAAAACGATATAAAATGATTCATGATGATCAATCATCCTTGAATAGATTACGTAGATAATTAAAAGAATAAGTAGAGATCAGTTTGACACGTTTGACAAGTTATAACAAGAATTTTATTATGTAAAATGATGGAAAACTCTAATATAAAATCAGGTTATTCTATAAAGACGAACCGTTTAAGATCAATTCGCAGAGTGCTAACACAGAAAACAAATGAAATGTAATAATATAAGAAAGTCGTAAAAGGATACCAAATATAAGGATGATGTGGATGAATGAAAAGGAAGCGTAAGTACAGTATCAGTAATAGATACTATAAGTTACGAGCTAAGAAGTGTATTTTTATTATAATATGTTAATTTAAAAGAGTATTTTCAAGTTTCACTTGTTTTTTTTGTATGTATGTGTATAATATGACATGTATGTATCACAAGATTTTTTTTACTCTAAATTTTTTGTATGTACAGACGCCAGCACATCAAGCTACCCCAATCTGTCAAATTTCTTTGATAGATTTTCAACTTTATGTCATAAGCACACGGTCCATGTTCAATTGGGAAAATTTGACAGTTTGGGGTAGCTTGATGTGCTGGCGTCTGTACATTAAAGAAACGTAAACGTTTTATAGTTTTCAATCAGATTTCAAAGTCTGTGCTAGAGATCAGTATTTTAAGTTACTCGAAGCAGAAATGTTAGAAACATAGAGAAGAAAATGCCAAAAATAATGGAAATATTCATAAATAATAACACACATACCCGATGCATATTATTCCGTCTGTACGGATGCGACTGATGGGAGAATCTCTGCACGAACTGCGGGTTCCTCCACGACGTGCGACCACGACCGAACCCGCCGCGGGGTATCACCACCTTGTCTGTTGTAAGTTAATAAAACCACCATAAGAGTCTGTAAGATAACCGGGTTGAGGAGGTCAGATAGGTAGTCGCTCTATGGAAAATACTGGTATTCAGCTTCATCCGGTTAGACTGGAAGCCGATCCCAACGTAGTTGAGAAAAAGCTAGGCAGATGATGATGATGAAGAGTCTGTAAGATCTTTATTATGAGAACTATAGTAAAGTGAGACAGTAGTGCTTATTCTCCTGTTCATCATCATCTGCCTAGCCATTTCAACTATGTTAGGGTCAGGTTCCAGTCTCACCACACGGAGCTAAATGTCATTATTTTACAAGGAGTAACTGCCTAGCTGACTTCTATAACCTAATTACTGGATACCCCTTGGTAAGAATGACAGCCCAATAAGGGCTTAGCGTGCTTTCCGAGGCACGGTGTTTGGTATGTAAAGATAGTCACCCACTTACGGACCAACCGCGGTAAGTGTAGCTTAACCTGATCGATCGACCCTTGCGGATCTTATTACTTAGCCTCAAATTCCTTAATCTCCTGTTCACGAGCAAAAGTTAAAGAGAATTTTAAGAAAAGAAAATAAAAATAGCACTACAAAAAAAAACACCATCATATTATAAAAATACCCCTGAGACATAGCCTAACCGTTAATTTTTTTAAATCTAAATCGATCAACAATTGTCGGAGTTATCGCGGAACACCTCCATTTTGAAGTCGGTTAAAATAATCATAAACTATCAAATGTCAGACCAAGAATAGGGTATTACAACCATTTTTGAAAAGTGTCTTAATTAGATTCTAGAGTGCTAACAAACCACAAAAAACAACATTTTTATTGAATCGATTAGTGCCATAAAAATGCATTTAAATTTTACATTTTCATATTTCGCGCGTAATTTGACGAAAACGCTGGACGCAGTGGACGCCATATTTTCTGTGGGTATGACGTCAGTTTGCTATGTAAACAAATGCGCTGATATTTTATAAGATTTTTTTTTATAATTAAAAAAATGAGTAATTTTTCTACTTTTCGTTGGTTTGCTGTTCCTGAATACAAAATATTATTTAAATAAAAATTACTTTGGTTACTAAAATAATAAAAGTACAAAGTTGCTCGGTTGACATGCCGTATGACGTAATAACGTGGCGGCTACTATTTCATGGTGTTCAAAAACAGATTTAAAAAAACTGAAATCTTTCAATTTTATTTTAACATTTATTTTGTTATTTCCTGAACTAAAACTAAAATTTTCCGACTGCATTTTGCCTAAGCTATCTCAATAATATATTTTTAGATTTTTTCTCATATAGAGTAAAATACCGTAGCTATATATAAATTTCTCATATATAGCTACGCTTGCCGCGGTTGGTCCGTGGATGGGTGACCATCTTTACATACCAAGACCCCTCCGTGCCTCGGAAAGCACGTTAAGCCGTTGGTCCCGGCTGTCATTTGTGGATCTTTGACAGTCGTTACGGGTCGTCAGAAGCCCGAAAGTCTGACAACCAGTCTTACCAAGGGGTATCGTGTTACCCAGTTACTGGGTTGTGGAGGTCAGATAGGCAGTCGCTCCATGTAAAATACTGGTATTCAGCTGCATCCGGTTAGACTGGAAGCCGACCCCAACATGGTTGGGAAAAAGGCTAGGCAGATGATGATGATGATAGAGTAAAATACCCTATTCTAGCACATTATGGTATTACCAAAAATTCGAAGACATGGTGTCATCTACCATCCGGTACGGGACCCTTGTGGTGGATTACGGGCCACTCTCTCTCACAGAGACGAGGGTTGTGTCCCAACAGTGAGAACATTATAGGCTGATTACGATGAAGTTAATTACCTAAACTGTCGGGTATATCCCTGACTTGCGGCAACCTCTGCGCCCCTGGGGGTCTCTCAGACACGAAACGTTCGCGTGGACCTCCTAAATCACCATCTGTTGACAAAGACGAACATTACTACTATATACAAAGACATACATCATCATCTACAGGTCTCCTGCTGGTAAGAGTTCTTCCCAGCTAAAGCACTACGAAGTGGTGAAGGGTGGGCGTTTTAGAGGACTGTCTTACGTAATTTTGACGTTTAAAAATTGCAGCTTCTCAGCCTAATTTGGATTAATTGTTTTTTTTTTATTTTGACTTACAGGATTCTATTAAGCTTGTTTTGCCTACGAAAGCGGTGATGTCTTAAAGCGGCGGCAAAATGACGGACAGCATGACAGAGACGTTTTTAACACCATTATAATGACTGAGCTTCCACGACAGCTATGATATTAAATATGTTAAAAAAAAACTTAAGAGAGCCCTTGTCGGTGCGTCAACCGATCGTCAACGCGAGCATTATTGAAAAGCTTGTTGTTTCATCCAACGAAATACAAGCAAGTGAGAACGCGATAGCATCGAACCCAAATTGGCGCCCGGAAATTTCACTAAACTTGTTCCAGAAAATAAGGGGATAAGAAAGATAGCTAAGTATTTATGTTGCAGACTGAACCTCGCGTAAATGCGATAAATATTTCAAAAGTAGGATGACACAGACTCAAAGTCAGAGTTAAAGCATTTATTTCAAATGGGCACTTAAAAGGCACTTTTGAACGTCAACATTTGGGTACATTAAATAAAATATAATTGATTCTAGTCGCCCCTTCCAAAATGTAGTTTCGTATGGAGAATAATGGGCAAGAAACTCCACCGTTACTCTTTTAAAATGATTTAAGTACAATATTTAACATTCATTCATATATAATTATGTGTGAAAACGATGCACCCAGAATAAAATTACCATACCAAAATAGGTAAAAAGAATGAAGCAATAAAGTACAGATAAATTAATTTTATGATAGATACATGGTGCTCACATATTTACAAACATTATAAAAGTAAGTCTACGATTTTCCTAGAATATTAACAAGTAATAAGTCAGTGTGTGAGTTAATCACTGAGAAATCTGTTATTCAATGTCATAAATATAATAATTATACAATTCAATTAGCAACCAGTTTGATTTTGTCTAGACTCTAGATTGTCCTATGGAGCAGGACCAGCATGTTTCCAAACATTCTTATCTTGGATATAAGCCTCTAGTTTGTAATATGTTTGTTTACAAATTTTACTTTTAATATGAGTTTTAAATTTTCCATATTACATTGGTCAATAATATCATGTTCCTAATATCGCAATATCGCAAGTAGTACGCAATAGAATATACTAGAGTGAAGTTGTATTTCGTACAAAATTAAAATTAAATAAATCATGGATAATGAGTAGAAAGGCAGCTTTAGCAAGCGAGTTGAAAACTAAATGTGGAAAGAGAAAGCGTTGGGTGAAAGACTGGATTTCAAAACTAAATCGATATATTTTTTCCTTCATTACCGTGAACGGCGGAGCCTAATTCGTCATCTTCACTGCTCGGACTTGGGAAAAAATATCTCGAAGCGCTTGCATTTCAATAATATTGAAGTCACACCCCCTGAGTATCGCGGATTTCAAGATTTCCGAATAACTTGTGATATTATCACGATACCGCGAAACAGACTATTATACCATCAATATTACCACGGTATTGTGATATTATTGACAATGTAATATGGCCCATTCATTCAATTGCAATATATCAGAAGGTATTTTGTTATAACATTTAACACAGTACCCCATAAATGATGTCCCCTGATTATTTATAGTAGTAATTTGTTACAACGTCATGATCCCTTCATGACCTTAGACAGAATAGAGTTAAAACAGATGAAAAAGAAAAAATATAAAGGATAATAACTTACTTTGTAGTTGTGCATTCATATCAGATGGGACGATCTGCGGTGATTCTATTGGGGAGGCAGGCTGCAAAAGATACAGAAGACTTATCAATGTCAATATAATTGAATATCTCAATTACAGAATAGCTATCTTCATGGCTTTCCAAGGGGTTTTGTATTACCCAGTAACTGGGTTGTGGAGGTCTGATAGGCAGTCAATCCATGTAAAATATTGTTATTGAGCTGCAGCTAATTAGACTGATGGATAAGGATGGCTAGTTTCTGATTAGAAGACATTTCAATGTGAGGGGTACACAAATTGCCCATTTTGGCTCCCCAACAATGAGTTTGCCTAATATTTCACAATAGAATAGAAAGTTATGCAAATGCCAGTAAAAACATGCAGTCTTTTGTAGCAAAGAACTGAATACACTTCCGGACTCCTTAATTGTCCGGAAGTATGTTTTAGTAGCAATTTTATGTAAATGCTAGGATTGTTAATATCAACAGTATGTATATTTAGTCATCATCAAACAACCATAACACTTATTAGGCACACAATTGCAGTAACAATACAATACCAAATAATAAAAGATGCAAACAGGCAAGACACGCCAGTGCGACACTACACTTGTAGAACAATTTCCATAAAGTTTTCTTAGAAATCCTGTTTGAAGGAGCCTTAATAGTGCAACAGGTGCAGAGACACAAAATACACGTCTTGCATGCCATTCTTTACCTTACTAAGAAAGTATTTAAGGGCTCTTTTATCAACATATACAAAACTTACTATAGCAGGTGGGACCGCATGCTCTTCATAAACAATGGGTGGCTCATACGGTGCATAAGTAGGGAGCTCTGGTATTGGTGCAATGGGTACTTCTACTGATATATTGGGCACCACACATTCGGCATCAGCAATAGCCTGGTATGGCATCGGCTGCTGGAATCATATTGTGTAAATGTAGCAAGGTTTGAGCAAGCAAGGAGAATATAAGGGACATAGTTTTTGTTGCATAGATCAGAGGTTGATTACTTGTAAATGCATCATACTACAGTAAATATGACATTCTTGTGACCACAATTTTATGATTTTCTGGATGTGGCTTCACTATCTTCTCTATTTTCTGGTTGGTTGCCACTATACATAGATTCTAATAGGGAATCAAAATCAATAGTGCTGCATGCTTGTCTATTAGATGACCACAACTTTAGAAATGACGACAGTTACTTTTCTTTTAAGGAGCCATTAGTCTTGGCTAGTTGTATACTCCAACAAACATGTTACACAATAATATTGAGACCACTAACTGCTAAGGTGGGATTCTTCCCCCGAAGTAGTTAGTGACTACTTAGGCAGAAAATAATTCTACAAAAACAAACCTGATTGTACTCCACAACAAGACTTGGGTAGTCTGGTGGTCCAATATCGAGGGTCTCGCGGTAACCTGAGCCAATTGATATCGGGACATTTTGGGGTCCGGCATTCTCATAGTCGTCAGCTAAGAGCTGTTCCTCCTCCTCATTGCCAAGGTTATAGTCTGCGAGGCTCTGGTCTCCTAAATCGTCACCTAACAAGTCTTCACTGCAACAAAAATAGATACTTTATCGATCACGATAAAAGTGGAACACACATGTCACGAATGTTTGCCAAATATACGGGTTTAAAGCTTTTTGCAACGAAAACACGTAGATTGTTTACGATTTAAAATAAAGCAAGCTATTGTGGTTAAATTACTATATTTAAACACAAAAAATTACAATTATTTTGCTAATTATACTAACTTGTCCGACATGTTGACAATAATAAGTAGCGTAATAGCGTTTATCTTGTCTATGGAAAGGCAAGCTTGCTCCTAAACGTTTAGAAATCACTAAGAGATAAATTCATAGAGTTTACAACACATTGTGATATTTATTCAAAAAAACTTTCTTGAATGATTATACATTGATATTTAAGATTATTTTAATAAACTGGAATGCAATTTGATATATTTTAGTTTTGTAATTTCTCAACGTTACTGTAACTAATTTATTTTCATTCCTCGGATCTGCCAGATCGTTGCGTGGTCGTCTAAAGCCCCCCTAAAGGTTTTGTTTAGCCAATCAATAGTTTACATGCTAACAAGACTCTTGCCCATGCCTTGTCCTTCACTGAGGCAGAAGAAGTTTATGAAGAAGCTACTTCGCAAATATCTTTAACGTCTCAAGGGCAGATTATTGTTCTTGAATTCCGAATTGTTAAGATCAAAATAGCTTCTTAACTTTCGCTCAAAATATTATTACTCTAAGCTAACTACCAAAAAACTTATTCCTACACGTTAAATGATAAATGATAAATAATAATTGATTTTATATCTGTAAGTAGGTTTGTACAAACACTTTTACACGTCAATCATATTTTTTTAAACTAGATGAGGTCGGCGTTTCCTATCTGACTACTCTGAGAAGAAAGGCCGAAACAAACTCAGAGGTCACAGTCTCTTTTAAAGTCCAGACATAATCTTGGTCAGATCATGTGAAGACCATGTGCATTGGTGTCTCAAATGGTCTTTTGAGGAAAGAACCCCACAGATTGAGTGGACCTGTCCATTCAGTGCACGCTTTATCAGTAATCACTAATCATGCAGCTCAACGATTTGATGAACAATACCAAAGATGACTCTATTTGAGTGAGGACATTTGGGTAGGCCACATAAAGTACTCAAACTGCCAGATTAATACTAAAACTAACTGAGAAAGAGATGAAAAAACACAAAAAAAAAATATGACCCACATAGTCCTCACATTCACAATAATGAAAACCATAAAAATATTATACTTCTCAAAGTAAATATTCATGTCAATGTGTATATAATAATTATCAAATGTCAAAAAGTATACCCGACCATCCCTTGCCCGCAGAAGTGCCAGCCCGCGCCGAACCTGAGCAAGTAGAGTTAAAATCCCCATGATCTATTAATAATGAAATTGTTTGATCCAGCTTGTCCCTACTTGCTGTCCTCCCTAAATAGTGACGCCCTGAGCCGAGGCCCGAACCCCGCAGGGGTCGCCCTTAGCGAGCGGTTGCTGTAGTTTTAAGCATGGTTTTGTAAGCCCTGGCTGGAGGCTCTTAGTCTAAAAGCTAATAGTCCCCACAGGAAAGCCCGGTTAAGCAGTCACGGTCTCTCAAGGTCAACTGCGAGATGCCATACAAAAAAAAAAGAGCATAAGTTTGCAAATACAAAAACAAAAACAACATTTAGTATGCAAAAATTGGAGCAGGTCAATCCCAAGCTTTTGTGCCCTCAATATAATCTTTAACGGTATAAAATGCTTTCAGGCACAACTTACGTTTAATGAATGATTTAAATTTATTGATACTTAGATCTTGAACATGGCTTGGAAGTTTATTATAAAAGCGTATAAATTGACATCTGAATGACCCACCTATTTTCTTGAGCCTTGTTGATGGTACAACAAATTTGTGTTTGTTCCTAGTATTTATACTATGGATATCACTGTATTTTTTAAACAATTTAATATTTTTATGGGCATATAAAAGATTTTCAAAAATATACTGTGAAGGCACAGTCATTACATTAATTTCCTTAAATTTCTCTCTGAGAGAATGTCTCGGACTTAATTTATAAATTGATCTAACAGTTTTTTTCTGCAAGACAAAGATGGTCTGAATGTCGGCGGCATTTCCCCACAACTGCGACAGTATGTACAGATACTTTACAGTGTAAGTATGGACGGCGAGGGAAATTCATTGATAAGCAGTTTGCATCTGCAGCGTTATAGCCATTCATTGAAATCGTCATCATCTTCCTGCCCTTGCCCCATTTTTTTTGGGGTTGGGGCACCATGTCTTTTGTTCCATACTTCTCTATTAGTCGTCCTCTCACCTCTCGGTAGTCACGCCTTTCCTGGCAATATCATCTGCACACAAACCATCCACCATTTTATGGTAGTTCAAGGAAATGTAAGCACCTACTTCATAGCTCTTTTTTTTCTGGCTCTTATGATACAGGAACTCTTAGTACAAGCGCCAGGGCCACACCGATCTTGTCACTTGAAGTGAACAGTAAATAAATTACTATTATTATTATCACTATCACTCTACATCACTTTAGGTACATATTAAAAAACAAAGTCCTCCGTTGCGTCTGTCTGTCTGTCTATCTGTTTCACGATAAAATATTAAACGGATTTTCATGTGGTTTTCACCAATAGACAGAGTGATTCATGAGGAAGTTTTAGATCTAAGGTCAAAAGCTAGTTTAATATAATTATTGTGGCCATTTAGTGTAACCAGGGGCGTAACAATAGAAAATGGCGCCAAGGGCACGCATCACATTTGCGCCCCTTTGTAAATTATCTTCAGGATCTACACTGACCAAAGCTAGGTTGCATAACCTTTCTTGACCAATTATAGCCTTCAATAACGAAGGTATTAATTTTAACTTGCTAAAAAATCGCTCTCAACTTGCAATGCTGCAATTTTAAGCAGATTTTTTATAGAAATGAGCGAATTTGGAAATACGCTTTCATCCCCATACTGCACAATTCTAGTACCTAGCTCTTCAGATTTCTTAGATAAAACAGAATTAAATGTTTTATTGAAGTATTATTTATTTATTAAATTTAGAAATAAAAAAAATAATTGATGACTTTTCGAGCCCGCCTTCGATAGGCGCCCAGGGCTCGTGCCCCGCCTGCCCCACCCTAGTGACGCCCCTGAGTGTAATTTCGATGACCCGTAATTTTAATTTACGGATGAGGGACTACACACACTTATTCAGCTCTATTCAGCTTTTGTCCATAGACAATAACGATTTTGTATAGAGTCTGTTCAGCTTTCCGCGGTTGAACGGATGCGTACGCATCTCATACAAAATCGTTGTTTTCTATTGACAAAAGCTGAACAGAGCTGAATAAGTGTGAGTAGTCCCTGAAGCACCTATCGCTGAATATATATATATAGACACAGAATATCTCAATAATAAACAATAATTTTACCTGCGATAAGTTAGTTATTCAATAAGAGTATCTGCGCATGAAAAAAATAAACAAAATAGGTACGTTATTCAATATAATTTTATTTATAAAAATATTTTTACTTAATAATAATACCGTGGTTGTTCAATATATTTGGGAGCTTTGGGCTTCTTTGTCTTGATTAAAAAAATTGAAAAGGACATGGCGAACAACTGAAAACAACAAGAAATTGTGGGCATATAATAATCAACCTTGACAATACACTGTTGAAATGAGAAACATTTATGAAGGCATGGTGTAGGGTTTTCTTTCAAAATCCTCCAGGTTACGAAATAAACAGTGGTACGTAATACTATTAAACACCATAATTGCGTAACGCACAATCAATCATAATCTGAATAATTTTGAAACAGATTTCTAATCCATTGCTTCATTGCTTCATATGTTCGAAAATCTGCTCAACAACGTAAATAACGCAATGAATTTTGTTGAACTGTCAAAATGAAACAGATTATGATTGAGTTACGCATTAGGGTGCAGGTGTATAGAGGTATGAGGAACAGGGTGTAAAGTTCACTCATACTCTATTGAAAAGGAGGATCTTCCGACCGGGTGTTGCGTCTGGTGGGCGACGATTGATGCCGGGATATTGTATATATTACTAGCTGACCCGGCTAACTTCGTACCGCTACTAAATTTATATTATCTCACCTTTTAAACCTTCCCTGGACTGCCACAAATATTTCAAAACCAAAATTAGCCAAATTCGTCCAGCCGTTCGCGAGTTTTAGCGAGACTAACGAACAGCAATTGATTTTTATATAATTATATAGATTATGTAGATTGCGCGGTAAACTCTGCTTGCGTGATGTAGCTGCGGTGTGACGTCAAGTCTTGAGTAGTTCGCAGATGGCGCCACTTTACTTTTTGTGTTTTCCACATTTGTTGATTTGAAGTTTCGTATGTGGGGCATTGTAGATGGCCGCCACAGGTGTATTTTTTGCAATAGTGCATAATTAATCTCGCCTGCTCATACTCACACTCACATTAGATCATATGTACAGTCAAACGTACCTAAAGCAGTGGTTAAATTACGAAAATCACCGTAACTGCTACTATTACTATTAATGTAATTTCTGTAAAATGTGTTATCACTATTCTGTGCGGTTGACTGTCTCTAGTTAGTTTGTTAAAATATAATTAAGTAGGTAATTTACCTCAAAACCAATAACGATTATCAATCCAATGCCAAAATATTTTCCGATTGATTTGATGGCTCCTCCAATCAGCGTCGTGCAACCAGTTTCATAGGCTTCCTCTCTTTTACACATTGTCAGATTTCCAATATCTATAGGTAGATTGCCAGTATCAATATCTCCTAAATCTATAGCTTCAGGTAGATTACTTATGTCTAGTGCATTTTGCCTGTGTATATTTTTCGTAGTCAGATTCGCTACAAGCAGATTATCTATAGATGATGTAGTGTTTGCACCGCGCTCGCAACAAGTTGGTGATGTAAGGTCGTAGTCGTTTACGTAAGCTTCTGGTCCCGTTGTCCCGCAGCATTTGAACTGTTGAAAATAATACGGCGGTTAAAACACAACACACACTTATAACCACTGCACTGGCGACGCAACTAGGTACACGTACACCCATAAAATGGCAACTGATCACAATTTCTTTCATTTTGACAGTTCAGCCTAGTTCATTGCGTTATTTCCGTTGCCAGTGCTATTCTCTAAGGGTGTGGTCGACCTGACTACACACCGACCACGACCGGCAACGTGTAGCCATCCGTCCCTGACAACAGCTGAATGCCATGTTCGTAAATACGGTGCACATTCGGGCGATCTCAAAGCTGTCTCGACAAGCTCGTCGTAGAGTAGATACAGTCAAGCTGAGCTGACCAGATGAATTTATTAGACCTATGAAGCCATGAAGCAATGGATTAAAAATATCGTTCACTGATACCTAAGCCGCGTAGAGGCATCGCCTTGGCCCGGGATCAGCTGTTAAAAATATGAGGAGGAGGAAAGTGCTTATACGTCCGCTAAGCACAACGAATGTCCATGAGGATTTTTTTTAAACAAGGTACAACAAAAAAAATTGGACCTCCCATACAAAATCAATAGTCAGCTGATCGATTTTGTATGGGAGGTCGGAATTTTTTTTTTAATATTTCGACCCATGTTTCTTGGAAAAAGTTGTTCAATTTCACGGGTACTATCACCCTGAAAAATTTGGACGGTGACTAAAAAATCAGCCTGTATAGGTATGTATAGTCGGCTTGTGTACTTTGCATAGCCTTTCAGGCTAACCTATTAAAATAATTAAGCATGCTCTAAGCGGTATTGACAAAAGAACATTTCAGGATTATCGGTAAGGTCCGGCAGCTGATGGATCGCCTGCCGGACCTAAGCAATGGTCCTATTTATCATTATTTATGATTATTTAACCGACTGTGGTGAAGCCGAGAAGCAGGGTAATGTTTTGGTACTTACTTGCGCTTCGATGATGTGGAAGGTTGCGTTCTGATATTGATCATCAGATAAAAACATATCGTTTAAAGTAGTTTTAACCGTATTTGTGAAATCACTAAGTTTTACAAACACCAATATCGTTAAAACTATCTTTGCAGCTGCTAAAACAGCCATGCACACGGCGTACTGAAAAAAATAATTACATCAATAGTTCAAAATATCATAGCTGTGGTCCTAGTATTGGGCTAATTTACTCCGCGTAATATTTTTTTTTAATGTTTTTTTCAATTTGTAGCTAGGTCTGTGTCGGGTTGTGTTTCGCATGCCATTGACTAAGGCAATCGTGATGATCTGTTTTTATTTTTAGGTACTTTTATTATATCTTGCATACTGACAATTTGTGTAGTAGGTATGTGTACCGATTATACTCATGTAAATCACTGTACTCACAAATAAATGATTATCTTATCTGGATTGTTTTGACTAATATGAAACATCACGTGTTTAATTATACAGGGTAAGTTTTATCCATAAATATAACCATGAATTCAGCATATCATTCTAGGTAGACCCCTAGCGCAGAAATTTTTCGTCTGTTTTACAAAAAAAAATCAGCTGTTTCTGTTCGCGAGTATACGGCGCAGTGGATAAAAGGCAAACGAGAGTTGGGCAGAACACTTTTTATTACTATTAAATCAATGAATTACAGGAAAATTAAAGGAGATACATTATTAGGTTGCAGAGGTGTCGGTGGCAGCAGAAGAAGAGGAATGTTGCCAGGACTTAGTATCTAACGTCCCTTTTAATCATAAAAGTATTGCCAGATATGAATAGGAGTGTACCAAATTATTTTAACACTTCCCCTTACACTACATATACATATTGCTCTGCTACCACAAACAATGTCAGTTAAACATACTTAAACAAAACTTTCAAATTTTCTACATCAGAATTCTTACATTTAATTGATTCATAAAATCCTTATGCTTAGTACCTGATAAAGGTTTAGTTAAAACGTCCGCTACCATTTAGTTTTTATAACATTTTTATTTAAAGGCCTATCAACTAACGTCCAGACACCATTTTCTATCAGTGAGTTATACTCACATTTCATGGCTTCTACCCATTCATCTTTTTGTGGACTAGCTATTGCATCCTCATAAGACTGAGGTTCATTTAGAACATAAGATTGACATAATAAGGAAAAATCTACCTCATAATCACCAAAGCGTTTAGGTGGAATACCTCTGGTGCTCCTAACCGATCGCTGTGGAGCAGTTAGCTCCTCTGGAGATTCGCTGTCATCAATGTCACTGCATGACTGGTACTCAAAATCAGGGCTCTGAGGTGAAAGACATTGCTTCCCCTGCCTCAAGGTTTCATCAGAACTTACCACTTGTTCATTTTCCGATGCAAGTGTCTCACTGGGTGCCTCACTCTGACTGGGTGCCTCAAAACTAGTAGAGGGCTCAACAGTGGCTGCATCATCGGTAATAACAGAAAGATTATCAGTTACATTTATAAAATTATCATTTGGTATATTATTATTAAAACTATTATAATTTAAAATGTCATTGTTCATATTAGATACAACGTTATTGTCATTGCAAAGTTTTAAAATACCATTATTATTTATTTTAGAAATGTCACTATCATTTTCAATATTTAAAATATTATTATTCATTTTAGAAATATTATTATTATTCATTTCAATAAAATGCACATTTCTAGATTTTACTATCTTTTTAGGAAATAGTGGATCAACTAACCTATACCCTTTTGAATCCTGACAATACCCAACAAAAATATATTGTTTTGATTTAAAATCCAATTTCTGTCTATGACAGTCAGGTATTAAAGAAAAAGCCTTGCAGCCAAACACCCTTAAGTGGCTCAAGTTAACTTTGTACCCTGTCCACACTTGTTCAGGAATTGTGCCTGACAAAGCAGCAGTAGGGGACCTATTCTTAAGATATATAGCTGTCATTACAGCCTCACCCCAATAGCGCTTGTCTAGGCCAGCTTCAGCTAACATACATCTAGCTTTCTCAATCAAGGTTCTATTAAGCCGCTCAGAAACACCATTCTGCTGCGGACTATAAGGTATAGTGGTTTGATGTACAATTCCATGTTGAGATAAATAATTGTCAAAACTTTTATTGACATACTCTGTACCATTGTCAGATCTCAAGCATTTTATCATAAAACCAGTTTGTTTCTCCACTAAATTTTTGAAATTAATAAAACATTTCATTACCTCATTCTTCTGTGTCATCAAATAGCCATAAGTCTTCCTTGAAAAGTCATCAGTGAACGTCACCAAATAACGTGCTCCTCCCCAGCTGCTCTGCGACATTGGCCCACAAACATCAGAGTGTATTAACTCCAACAGCTGCTTTGCACGCTTAGCTTGACCTTTGGGGAAAGACTTCACAGTTTGCTTCCCCTCAATGCATGGGATACAGTCTTGCAAATGACCAGAGTCACGCTGGAAATCAATTCCTACAGCAAGACCATCACGCAATGCATACATACCTTGCAAGCTTAAGTGACCGAGTCGCTTGTGCCATAATTCCATTTGGCTACTGTCAACATGAGAACATTGCTCCTTGTTCATCTGCAGAACATTGGAAGAGACCTGGGAACATAAGACATTAGGCACACACTCTAACCTATAAACTCCATTTATGAAAATTCCATCTATTATCAAATTTCCTGCTTTGTCATAAATATAACATTTTAAATTATCAAACACAACCCTGCGATTATTTTTAGTTAAACAACTCACAGATAATAAGTTGGCGGACAGACCAGGGACATACAACACATTCTCAATAATTTTGGTATCATTTTTAAATTTGAGTTTGACATTACCTATACCCAAACATTTAAGTTGGTCATTATTTGCTACAGTAACTAAAGTAGTAAACTTAGTGTCCAAATTTAAAAACAGTTCCTTATCCTTACACATATGTGATGTACACCCACTATCCACAATCCAATAATGTGAGCTGAGACACGTAGCAAAAGCAGAAGCTGACACAAACAGAGTACCTGTCTCTGTTTTCTGTTGCGTTTTAGAGGCAGCTTTCTCACGTTTCAGTTTGAAACACTTCGCCTTGACATGGCCAGTTTTCTTGCAGTAACTGCACACCATGTTACGTTTTGTACTTATAAAAGCCATATCATTTTTGGTTTCATTGTTATTTCCATTTACATTGTTATGGCGACGAAAATGTTCCTGCAAAAGCCTTGCCCGAACCATCTCACTTGTTAGTTTTTCTAACGATGACAACGATTCCAGACCGGATACAAGGACGTCATACTCCTGTGGTAGTCCACTTAGTAGAATTTCAGCGACTTCGCTGTCTTCAATCACGCGCCCAATGTCCGCCAGTTGTTGCACCAATGTCATTACTCCTTCTATGTATTCGTTCATTGTGTTGTAATCGGTGTAGTTAGCACGATGAAGTTTACGTAACAAAAGAACACGCCGGTACAGACCTTTATCTTCGAAGACAGATTTTAAGGCATCCCACGCCTCCTTTGACGATTTAGCAGATCTGACATGTTGAATGCAACACGATTTTATAGCGAGGCAAATACGGGCCAAACCACGTTGATCTTTAGTGGAATCGGTTTCGGTGCCTTCCACGCTTTTCCATAAGCCTTCTAAAACAAGCGACATTTTCATTTGGAATTTCCAAGTGTTGTAATTTCCAACTCCGTCCAATTTTTCAAAAGAATTAGCGGATTGATTGGCCAGAGGCACATGGCCAGTCTCCGCCGCCATTTTTCTTGTGCCGTGTCGTGTGTCGTACACGTAGAACAAAGGGAAAAATCAGTCACACGCGTCAATCTTGAATTTTAACGCTGTCTGGGCCCATAACCTGTTCGCGAGTATACGGCGCAGTGGATAAAAGGCAAACGAGAGTTGGGCAGAACACTTTTTATTACTATTAAATCAATGAATTACAGGAAAATTAAAGGAGATACATTATTAGGTTGCAAAGGTGCCGGTGGCAGCAGAAGAAGAGGAATGTTGCCAGGACTTAGTATCTAACGTCCCTTTTAATCATAAAAGTATTGCCAGATATGAATAGGAGTGTACCAAATTATTTTAACAGTTTCAAAGAAAAGTGCAATTCCTACGCGGTCAAAATGTATACAGCTGATTTTTTTTTTGTATTACCGACGAAAAATTCTGTCTAATCGGGTCTAGAATGATATACTGAATTCATGGTTACAGTTTGCGCACTGGATAAAAACGTATCTTGTATAGGTACTCTGTACGTCTAGGTCGTCGATGGTAAATTCGGATTAGATAAACTTTGCATCCAACATAGCAAGCGAAACCGGAAGTCATGGAAGATTGATTTCACCAGAAGGGACTATACATAATACACATACATAAACTCACGCCTTTGAGCCATGGTGGTAGGCAGAAACTACAAAACTTCAAATTTCCACTCACATCTGCCTTTTAAATATTTTGGTGAAAAAGGCAAAAAGTTTATTTGGTATTGCCCCACTCATGTATAGTAAAGTACCTAATATTATAAAGAATATGACTACAGTAAAATTTAAAAGGGAGCTAAAATAAATTTTAATTATGAAAACCTATTAAACGATTGACAATTTTCTTAATGATAATTCACATACGGTTACGCTGATTGACATAATTATTTTGATCCTGGTTTTTATTTTTTTTTATTGCTATAACCACGCTGACATTGTTGATTTGTTTGTTTCCTTTTTTCTTTTTAATTTGTAATTCCAATGTACCTATATTTTTGAATTTTTATTAGGAAATGTAAACCTTTGCATGCACATGTGACAGTAAAATATGGAGAACTTTATTATAAAAACATCTATGTACCCACTATACCCATGTCTGCACAAAAATAAATGATTTGATTTGATATGATTTGATTCATCAAAAATAAAAATATTTTTTTTTTTATTTTTTTTTATTTCACATAAACCTGCAAGGGCACTTATGAAACGTCAGTAGCTAGGTGCGTGGTTCCAATTTGTCACTTCCTATGGAGAAGAGCCGGCAAGAAACTCCACGGTTACTCTTTTAAAAATATCATCATCCTCTTAACATGACCAAACCATCTAAGTCTCTTTTAAATTTTTATCACTACCAAAATCTTCTTTAAAAAAAAATTAACATATGGGATTGTAGAGTCTTGTGTGTATTGGTGGTTTAGGATGTCTTCAAATAAACACAGCTCTAACAATTAAAAGTTAATTACGTAAAGACAATGTAAATTATAAGATAAACACTGCAATTATACGCGAAAGCCAATTAAAACCCATAGAAACGGAATACTTACTGTTACAAGCAAACATTTTGTTTCTGTAATCGTCCCACAGCAGCCGAAGAACGAAATCAAAAACACAAAAGCTCCTAAACCAATGATAACGTATGGTATGAAATCAATATTTAATTCATATTGTATTTCTTCTGATATTTCTGTTACGGTTTTCAAATTATAGATCAAATAAACGCCGGCTGCGACCACCAACAAGCCTATGAGCTGAAATAAGAAAATTTACAGATTATGAATTAGTTAGGTACCTACTTATGTTAAACCAGAGCGATATTTTCGTAACACACTAGCAGCAGGAATGGCTTTCAGACACTTCAAAAATATTAATTAGGTAATTTACGATGTCGAGCAGACAAATTTTTGAAAGAATGAAAAAGTATTTATTAGACTCGCACAGGAATATCACAAACTTATTTATTTATTTATTTATTTAATACTTTACGCACAGAAATGTACATAGGCGGACTTAACTACACAATATGCTTATCATAACAAATTAAAAATAAAAATAAAAAAGTAAAATAATAAAAAATAAACAAAGCCCTGTACGAGTCCAAAAGGCCCCTATCTCAGCATGATCAGCGCTGGTATTCTGATTTTTCGATTTTAGGAAGCAATAGGTTGGGGGGGCTTGTTTGTGGCTAAGTAATATTACCCGCACGGGTCGATCGGTTGGTCCGTGGATGGGTGACCATCTTTACATACCAAGACCCCCCCGTGCCTCGGAAAGCACGTTAAGACATTGGTCCCGGCTGTCATTTGTGCATCTTTGACAGTCGTTACAGGTCGATAAAAGCCCGAAAGTCTGACAACCAGTCTTACCAAGGGGTATATAATACCCGGTAACTGGATCGTGGAGGTCAGATAGGCAGTCGCTTCATGTAAAATACTAGTATTTAGTTACACTGGAAGCTGACACCAAGATAGTTGAGAAAAGGCTAGGTAGATATTGATGAAGCAATGGGTTGCCAATATCCTTCAAAATGATTCAAATTCTGATTGAAATGTGTTACGCTCTATAATGTACCTTAAAACAACTTTATATATCATGTTTTATGCAAATAAATACTATTACTATTACTATTACGCAGTTATTGACGAGTGTTCATCATGTTCACTAGCGTAGTCTGACTACCGTTGCATTGATGTTCTATTCGGTACGGATGCGTATCGAATGGTTGTAAATAGCTATAAAGCAGGCTTCGCACAAGAACCATAGACAAAGCGTTTGTCGTCGGAAGAGAAGAGTACACAGAAATGACGTTTCCGTATAGACAATTGACAGTTTTGTACCGGGAATTGTTGACAAGCGATTCATATTCTACAAATAGAACGCGTCATGCTAAGCCTGCTCGTCATCGGTTCACCAAGTGTTCCGGAAGCCTACCACTGCCCATGCTCTACCAAATTGTATGTGGTCGCACTCAAAAAATTTACAGACTCATTGTACATGCATTCTGTGAGCAATTTGCACTATTACTACTTTTAGTTTAGTGCCACTCAGCAGAGTCAGACACAATAGAAAAGTTTTGTTATCACGAGTAGTTTGGCAGTCTAAAAATAATTTAATAAATCAGAAAACGTAGACACACAGTTACAACAGAAAGGTTCACACACAGTTACAACAACAAAAAAATACTGACCAGGAATATTAAATTAACGGCAAATAAAATAAATTTCACTAGGCACCGACACATTATTTAAACTGTTTATTTCCACTGGCTTACACTAGAACTATTAGAAACTGTTTCATGTCTGTGTATCAGGATTTTCATTTCTAAGCTTTTAACTATTCATAACTGCATGAAGTGTTTCTGTATCTATAAGTGTAGTGATAAGGTGGGACTAACCGGAGTCTATTTATTGCCACTTAGGTTATATCTCATGTCACTATAGATTACAGGTTTTTTTTTCTGTTTCAGCATTCCTCGAATTCAAAAGATTCGAAGTGTAGTATCAGTTGAATGCCACAATATACTTTTATGCTGTGTTTTTAAACTTATAATCTTAACTCAAATCTAATGTGATTGCTATTTATCGTTCGATGGTATGAAATTTTTTCGATAAGATACTATTATTTGATAAAATGTTTGTTTTGTTTTCTCGTCATCCGTAATGGTCGCATGCGAAACTGCAGTGTGGGTCTTGTGTAGTTCCCAGTTTCTATTGGGAAATTCCGTAGTGTCTGGAATTTAGGACTGGTAATGGTAAAATATTTGACGCTTATTACATACGTGGCATTTATATGAGAGACTGATTCAGCTGCATCCGGTTAGAGTAGGTACTTAGACGACTTGTCCCAATGTAGTTGGCAAAAGGCTAGGCAGATCGACATAATATATTAAAGACCTACATACTCGTACCTCCATAACTGAATTTAGGCATTACGTGTAGTGCAATTTGTACAAAGCTATTCCGCATACCGTCCACGATAAAATGGACTGAGATCATCTTTTTTTTTTTTTTTTTTTTTATTTTGGCTTCACACGGTTTGTGCATTTAGCCAGTGTCAAGTAATTTTTCTTTTGGATCAAGTAAATGGCCCGATATCGGGCACGACGTTACAAAACAGTCATAGTCGTCTTTAGTCAGTCAAGTCAAATCAAAGTTATTGTAAAGCGGTAGTAACTTTACAACAACCTAATAGGAGTTTTTGGGGGGAACACGAAAAGTCCACGTTAGTCACTTATTTTCACCTTCACTACACTTGTGTACTCACACGTAACTAAATTGAATAATTCACTATCAAAATTATACAATTTAATTCGCTATTTCACTAAATTCCATGAAAATGAAAATTCGTGCGACATGTTCCAACGCGATCCCGCCAAAAACTCCGAGATCATCTTTATATTAATACGTGAAGTAAAAACCTTGTCCTACCTCTTTTAACGATAATTACGCGGACGGAGGAGTAAAAAATCAGCTGTTTCATAGAAAAGTGCAATACCTACGCGGTCAAAATGTATGGAACATGTGACTTTTTTTTGTATACTTAACCGACGCAAAATTTCTACGCTAGGGGGTCTAGAACGGCGAGTAATGGGTAGCTCGCTGTCCGGTAAGGAGCGAGCCCGGGTCGACGGCGCCTTGTGTTCCACACGCGCCAAAAGGGGCTCTAGCTAGAATGACCTGCTGAATTCATGGTTACAGTTTGCGCACTGGTTAAAAATTTATCCTGTAGGCATTTGATATTATTATCCGTTGGTAATATCAAAGTAGCATAGGTACTTAACTATTTTTTTTTTATTTGTCTGTCTCTTTGTTCCGGCTAATCTCCGAAACGGCTGGACCGATTTTAACGGGACTTCCACTCAGGGGCGTACCAATAGAAAATTATAGCCTTCAATAACGAAGGTATTAATTGCAATTTTAAGAGAATTTGAATAGAAATAGGCAGATTTGGAAATACGCTTTTATCCCCGTGCTACGCAATATATTCAAGTATATAGCTCTTCAGATTTCATAAATAAACATAAGTACATAATAGTATGAAATAATGATGTTTTTTATTTTATTTAATATTTGGCGACTTTTTGCGTCCCCCTGCTATAGGAGCCCAGGGCTCTTGCCCTGCTTGCCCCACCATACTTACGCCACTGCTTCCACTGGCAGATAGCTGCAGTAATAAGGAGTAATTTAGGCTACTTTTTGTACCACGTTACTATGGGATCATTTCCGACATCCACGCGGGTGAAGCCGCAGGCTGCTGCTAGTTTTTTTTTACATAATAATCCTTTAGAAATACATTAAGTTTTAAATGAATTATGGTCGAATTTCGACCACTGGGTGGCTGTTAATTTATATTTAATCATCGATTGATTCAATTCTAATAAAGTAATTCAGTATTCTTCAACATCCTCATATTCCGTATAACAAAGCCTAATGAAGATAAGGTAAGGCTTACCAGCTGACGTACAAACTAAGGGGAAATTATGAAAGTAGGTACCTACTTATGTACTTGAAAACGAATTGATTACTCATACTTATAACAAGTTGTTGTTTTAATGAAGATGTTTTTTAGTATGATTAAAGATAGCACCTATAGTGATTAATGCCTGAGTGAAGTCATTTTTAATAATGTATTATTATTCACTGTCAAAATATTTGCATAAAATTGAGTAAGTTATTAGAAGTTTGTAAAATGATGCGTATGCGGCACCTGCCCTCTATCAATGGGCCAAGTTCCATCTTGTGCCGCATGCCCTGTTACCTACCTGTGCATTTGAATACTTATCATACGACTGTGTTAGAAAGCGAAGTTCGCGTAGCTGAATTTTGGGCCAAAGAAGTTTGAAGTTTTTGCCATCGATCGATACGCTAAGAAGAAGAACTGGAAGATCCCTACCTCAACTGTTTTCATCTGAGGGTCTGAGGGTGAGGGTTATAGGTATATAAAGCACAACACAGTGGTACGGATCCAGGACTTTTTTCTGGACTGTAATGTGGGTCATATATAAAAGTACACTGTGATGTGGATGCTAGGCAAGTAGAGAGTCATCTCATGAGACGATACCTAAGTATTTAAGTCCTGTTGACTAGCTAATCTAAACTACACAATTAGCTACATACTATTGTAGTCTTTGATTAGCGATTTATTTTCTTTTGCCGAAATGGCTCATAGCACGCCCGTAGTGAAACGAGATTAAGTAACATGGCCAAAAGTCAAGAAACTTACCATGAGCTTGAAATAAAAATAAAAAGTTATTTGATTCACAGAACAAAATAAAATACAATTTGAACAATTTCAAGTAAATCACGAAGTGAGAAATAAAAATAATAATTTTGTAAGTTCCTACACGAAAGTTTATTCCATAGACAATAGTGAAATAATCAGTTGTCCCAAAACCTAAGCCCAAAACCCAAAAAATTAAAAATCAGTTGTCAACGAATTTGACAGATACAAATAGGGATGGGCAAGAGAAAAAAATATAATTATCGTGTGAAAAATATTGATAAATTGATAGCGTCAGTTCGATTTACATATTCCCAAAACTTAAAAAGCTGACTTGTTGTTGTCTTTTTTTTCATTTATTCTTTTTGTTAAAAATATGAAATAAACAAAACAAAGCGATTGAGCTATGCCACCCCGTTGTACAAACATACACAATTTCGTACATTCGTAAACAGTAAGATCACAGACAAAAAGCAAATGAATGCTTTTGTTTTGTCTATAATTTTAATGTAATTCCAATAATTTCATGAAGATTGTCGCAGGATTTTTAAACAATGCGCTAGGTGCATACGAGGAGTATCCAGTATTACTACTATTAGTTAAAAATATATTGAAATGTATACTCAAAAGTCAGCATCAGTCAGCTAGGAAATGCCGACGCCCCATCTAGTTTTAAAAATATTGAGCACCAAAATATTGACGTGTGAAAAGTGTCTTAAAAATATTTACATAAATAATTATGCATTTCATTTCACTCTAAACTAAACATCGAAGTATCGCAATAAAAAAATCAACGAACGATACATGTCGATAATCGTATGGTGAGATTTCGATTTTTCGAATTATCGACAATTTGTCCGAGCCTAGTTACAAACCGAAAAGAAGACACACCATTGCGAAGGGGTCATTTATTTTCTGTAAACCGAATGATGGCCGAATCAGATGGTGAGATAGAGTTTCTGGATGAAGATGCTGATATCGTCCAACAATGTGTGCAAACAGTCCAAGTCCCAGTGCAAATCCCACATTTAGTACCCCGAGTCGCAGCGAAGTCGGCACCCCCACTGTTGGTCGAACGCTTACCGCCTGAAAAAAAACGTAAAAAAAGGAAAGAGGAAGATGATTCTGACTACGATCCTACTGATGACATTGTGCCCCCAAGTCCACCAAGTTCAAAAGGCAAAAAGAAAAAACAGCCAGTTTCTAAAAAACTGAAAACGTACCATAAAGTAATTGTTCCAAGTTCAAGACCTGGTCCAAGTTTAAGAGCTGTTCCAAGTTCAAGAGCTGTTCCAAGTTCAAGTGCTGGTCCAAGTTCAAGACCTAGTCCAAGTTCAAAACCTGGTCCAAGTTCAAGACCTAGTCCAAGTTCAAAACCTGGTCCAAGTTCCAGAGCTGGTCCAAGTTCAAGTGTAGGTCCAAGTTCAAAAGCTGGTCCAAGTCAAAAAGGTGTTGGTCCGGTTCAGACAAAAAAACCGAAGTTGATTCACCCCAAGGAGGTAGTTTTGGACCGAAAGAAGTTAAATATAAGGATTCCAGATTATGACGATCCATTGTGTTTGCCAGTAAAAGCTATACGGACTGAAGAATCTGATATAAAGAGGATAAATAACTGGAACAATGTGTGTTTGGAACATTTTAAGAATTGTGATACCATGCTGAAACCGGAGAGCGGGGAAACTTATAGTTCCTCAAGAACTTTGGAGTTCAAGAATGTTGCTAATAAGCAAACAGGTCTGTATAGCAGAATTTATTCTCTTTTATACTTTATCATCTATCTATTATTAATATGTGATGCAAAAACTTTATACCCCTTTTTACGAAAATTATGTGGACAGAGTATGAAATTTGGCACAGTTAAAGTTTAATATCTGGATGACCAGGTTTTTTTTGGTTTGCCATTTTCTGAAAATGAAACCTAGCTAGATCGATTTATCGCCCCCCGACCCCTTGCATACTAAAGTTCATGAAAATCGTTGGAGCTGTTTCTGAAATTCAGATTATATATATATACAAGAATTGCTTTTTTAAAGGTATTAGATAGATATGGAGAATGAGTACAGCAACTTAATATTTTATGTAATATGGCATGCTAAATAGGTAGATTCCCTAATAATATAAATATTTATTGAGCAAGTTTTATGGTTAATTGTAAAGACAGTTTGTGTGAGTGTGTGACAGTGTGTATGTGTTACTGTGGAGTTAAACTGATCTCTTGGGGTTTGTGTGTGACTGCAGTATATTTAGAATCATCATTCTCATGCCCTTATCCCAATTCATTTGAGGTCAGTGTAGCATGCCTGCCATGCCTTACTTAATTTCGGAATTGTTATTTTTTTTATTTTGGATGCTTTTAATGGCATGTCTTTTTACATCATTCTCACATTGATCGTTTCAACATAAATGATGTAACCAAATTTTTGTAACATTATTGTGATTTAAAAAGAGTGTCCATGGAGTTTCTTGTCTGTTCTTCTCCATTCTTCCGCTTCATCTTTCCGTTTATTTGAAATAAATGCTTTGAGTCTGAGTTAATTTGTTTTTCTTCTACACTTCTCTATTAGTCCTCTTCTTCATAGTCACAGCCTTTCTATCCATTTCTACCTTCTATTTCTACCTGTAGAAGTTCATCCATCGTTTCTTTGGTCTTCTCCTAGGATTAGAACTTAGAAATATAATCTATAAAGGAAGTCAAATTCATAGAATATAGATAAGAAAAGATTTTTTTATTTGTTTAAACATGGTGTACATGAAACATTACATGCAAGATAACTATGAGATAAAGAAAGTTCTTACATGTTCAGCCCTCAGATCAAGTAAAAAAAGGGTTCAGCCAAATATAGTGGCGTACAAACTGGTAGGAAGAGATGGTGCAGAAACCGTAATAATATTAATCAAAATTACATTAAAGACATTGTGTAGGTACTTATTAAATCATGATTATTCATTAAAAATTAGGTATTGTTACAATTCAAAAAGCATATTTCTTTGATACAATACAATGTCAAAGTAGTCATTAAATAAATTAGTCAATGAAAGTAGGAATGAATGTCATTAAAATGTTATTTCCAAACAACAACTATTCCAAAAACAATAAAAAAATACAATAGGTACATAATAACATGTCAAAAATACAACATTGTTATCTCAAAAACGAAGAAATGTATGAATTCCTTTGTATTTTAAGTTTTGTCATGTTTGGGTTGGTTGAAGCAGGACATTGAGTCCTAGGGGTCTCTCAACAATAGGTAGTGTCTCATTTTTCAATTCCTGATTAAGAGCTGATGAATGCTAACATGATGTGGGAGTTCCAGGGTAGCCTGCAAAATTCAAATTTTCTTTAATTTTTTTTTGCAATTCGTAGGTCAGTGTATTTACAGAATTCTAACCAATAGCCATCATTTCAGCTGTAAGACGTCCACTGCTGGACATAGCCCTCCCCCAAGCTCCGCCACTTCGACCGGTTCTGTGCTTGTCGCATCCAGCGGACTCCTGCAGCCCTCACAAGGTCATCGGTCCACCTTGTGGGAGGCCGTCCAACTTTACGTCTTCCAGTACGCCACTCCAGAACCTTCCGGCTGCATCGGCCATCTGTTCTGTGAGCAATGTGCCCTGCCCACTGCCACTTAAGTTTGGCAATTCTTCGGGCTCCTACTTATCTCTTTATTCCGATCACGTAGGGAAACTCCAAGCATAGCCCTCTCTATTGCCCTTTGGGTGACTTTAAGCCTTCTTATGAGCTTCTTCTTCCCATTGCGAGTGACCACGTTTCCTTCTTTAACAAATAGTCATTCAAGGGAATTAAATGAACTTGAGAGGCTTGTAATGATGATTTTAATGCTAAAGCCGCATTGCACTGGCACTGACCTGCATATTGCAAAAAACGTAAGAAAATTTTAATTTTGCAGGCTACCCTCGAGCTTTCACCATAAAGAAACAAAGATAAACCATATGCACAGCAGAGGATGTAATACGTTTCTTTTTAAATATTGGCACATGCTATATTTTGTCATCTTTTCAACCCATATCTTACCATACAAAATGAATCTTACAGGTAAGACAGAAACGACGATTTGGAGTAAGACTGTCGTTGAAAACGAGGAAGGAGACAAAAAGTCTGAGATCTTCCAGTGCGTACTACCTCGTTACAAAGAGAAGAAAGTATTGACAAACTTCAGTCTTACTGCACGGAAACCTAAGCCGTACCATGTGATTGACGAGGTGATATTGAGTAAAGAAGAGGGTAAGGATGGGGAGGTGCTTGTGGCGTATAAGCCTAAGGAAGCATGTTCTGCAGTGTACAAGCTTGTTACACCTCAGGATGGGTAAGTGGTTTATTTGTCAATAATGTATGCTGCATATAAAAATGATTATTTATCTATACATCTATACATACAAATAAATAAACTTGGGAGTGTCTGTTTGTAATATTAAAATAACCGCTTTTTGCTAAATGCATAAGGATGTATACTACGTGTATACATGGACATATACCAAAATAATATTTTTCCAATTTTTGTCTGTCTGTCTGTTTGTTCCAGCTAATCTCTGAAACGGCTGGCCCGATTTTGACGGGACTTTCACTGGCATATAACTGATGTAATAAGGAGTAACTTAAGCTACTTTTATTTTAGAAATTGTATTTATTTTTATTAATATATATGTATAATATAATATAAATAAATAATTAAAAAAATAAGTATTCCGCGCGGACGAAGTCGCGGGCACAGCTAGTAAACCATATATTATTTAGTGCTTAAATATCATAGGCAAACAGAGCCAACATTACATTTTGTGATAAGATCATTCAGGCATAGAACGTTTTGTACAAAAATATAATTTCTGGCCAGAAACAAAATACTTAAATTTATTTAAGGGATTTTTTATTTTATTTATTACATTATTATTACAGTATTTAAAAAAAAACCTGCAGAAGGGAAAATTTTAATAAATTTATTTACCTACTTAAAATTCATACCACACTTCTCGATTACTACATATTTACAACACCAAAAAAACCCTGTAATACTAGCATATTGGCTTGTAATGATAGAAATTTTAGTAATCTTAATTAAATACAATCATACAACAAGACGACTTCACTCAATCCTTATCCTTATTAATATTATAAATGCGAAAGTAACTCTGTCTATCTGTCGCGCATTTACGCCAAAACTACTGAACCGATCGTCATGAAATTTGGCAGCGATATAGCCTGGGATAAGGAGAAGGACATAGGCTACCTTTTTACGTGATAACCGACATCCACGCGGGCGGAGCCGCTGGCAAAAGCTAGCCAGGCTATATCTCTGCCAAATTTCATGTCGACGTTCAAAAGCGTCTTTCATAGATGGGCGTTGTGTCTGGTGGGCTACTGCCCGACGGTTGATGTCGGGATGTTATATAAACGGGTCGCGCGGTAAACTGTGATTGCGCGATGCAGGATTTGTGTGACGTCAGGTCTTTGATACGTAGTTCGCATGTGGCGTTGTAGATGCCGCCACGGGCCTATTCAGCAATAAATAAATATAAACACTTCTTTTATAGAAAATCGTCAGACCCCAACGAAGCAGAAGAATGTGATGAAGACAAGATGTATATGAAGGAGGTAGTTAACTGCAAGATGTGCGCGCCTTGCTTCCAGACCTCTTGGAGAGGCGTCAAGAAGAATACCAAGAGTAAGTATATGGGGAGAGATGGGCTAAGGTAGCGTAGGCGAAATTCAACATGTCACGTATCGACATTCACAATTTTATGGTTCTGTACCCATAGGGTGCCACAAAGACGCTGTTACTAAGGCTCCGTTGTCAGTCCATCCGTCTGCCACAGGGTTGTATCTTTTGTATACGGAATAGGGTATTTTTCTATGTATGAGAAAAAAAACGAAAAATATATTATTGAGATAGCTTAGGCAAAACCAGTCGGAAAATTTTGGTTTTAGTTCATGAAATAACAAAACAAATTTGATAATTCAATTCTAAAGATTTCAATTTTTTTTTAATGTTTTTGAACACAATGAAATAGTATCCGCCATATTATTACGTCACACCGCTGTTTTAAGTAATCAACTGAACAACTTTGTACTTTTATTATTTTCGTAACCAAAGTATTTATTTATATTATATTATATTATTGAAATAATATCTTACATTCATGAACAGCAAACCAACGATAAGTAGAATAATAAATCATTTAAAAAAATTATAAACAAATTATCGTACAAAATATCAACGCATTTGTTTACGCAGAAAACTGACGTCATACCCACAGAACAATATGGCATCCAAGGAGTCCAGCATTTTCGTCAAATTACGCGCGAAATATGAAAATGTAAAATTGAAATGCATTTTTATGGCACCAATCGATTCAATAAAAATTTTGTTTTTTTAGTGGTTTATTAGCATTTTAGAATCGAATTAAGACATTTTTAAAAAAAGGGTGTAATACCTTATTGTATCGCGCACTAGATTGTCAGGCCCATGCCCAGCAGTGGACTGCGATAGGCTGAGTTGATTGACTAGATTTTCACACTTTGAGAATCCTATAGAGTGCATTCTCATGATCTCAGCCCGGAATTACCCACTCCTGCGTATAGACCTCTCCCTTTTTGCGCCATACTTCTCGGCTCCGTGCGTCACTTATCCATGTGTTTTCCGCGACTTTGACGATATCATCAACCAACCCAACGCGCTTTACTCCATCGGCCATCTTAGATGTCCTGCGCAACTCCACTTGAGGCGCATCGCTCTGTCCCCGACGTCGAAGACTTTCGACCGACGAGTGCATTCGTGCAGCGCTGACTGCAAAAGAGACCACCTTTGGATTTCCAACCGTCTGCGCAAAGCAGTGCGTAGAAAATGGAGTGGAAAAATATCGCCCGTGCGTACCTGGGCTGACTGACACAGATATATCAAACTTGCGTTTTGTGACTGGACATTTAGTCTTAGGGAGATAAATTATTTGCAAGGTTGACTGTACAGTACACCCACATTACGTCAGATATTAAAATCTTTTGTACCTGGGGGCCAACTCTCTAACTACGCCAACGAAGATACGGGCCCGTCAGAAAGTAGTTCGAAACTTCTTAGTGAATCCTACAGCCAATTAACTAACTTTTTTGGACGGGCAAAAACATATCGGGGGTAGGGACAGCTGTCAAATTGTGTTGTCATTCATTCTTAGTTCGGGCTCCAAACTAATTTTCTGTCCGTAAGTGATAGGGAGTTGGAAACGCTCGTTATTTCGACCGAAACGACGGACTTCTTGCTTAGGGAGTAGGCCCCCAGAGGTGCGCCAAGCTGCGTAGCGATGGATGTGTATAACATTATCAGCGTATAACGTTCCCACTCCTGAGACACAGGCCTCCTCTCTGTCAGAGGGGCCTATATACCAGCCAGAAACAAGTGTGGTGGTAGTCCATTGCATAACCCGCTTAAACATCACTTTCACCGATATTTTGAATACCTAATATGAACGCGTTTGATATGAGTGACAGAAATGCGTCACTTTTTTAAGTGAAAACTTCTTTACGCGCTTTGGGCATTAGAGATGAGGAAAAAACAATTGAACTCACGACACTGCTATCGAAACCACTGACAACACGAACGTACGAAGGAACAACGTTGAACTTCGTTACACGTTGTGTAATCTGACGATTCAAAAAATATTTCCTGACGATTAAAAAAATACACACGTAATTGTTCAAGTTTTCACTTCTGTCGGCACTCCCGGAGTGCAACAGTTGTTTTTTTCAATGGTTTAAAAACGAACTCGGGTTTTGTAATTACCTACACGCCTCGGTATGGTCCAGTACAAAATAAAAAAACATAATAATGGGAAGAATAAGAGCCGCTCGGCTTCGTTAAGGGTATTTTTACACCTGTTATACCAGAAATACGTATGACGATACGTGGCGGTGCATCCCTGGGCGAGATCCTTTACAAAGATCTCTACAAGTATAGATACATACATCGCACCTTTAGAATCATAGTGACCTAATGCGAAATTAGCCGCAAGCAAAATAGGTGTCTATACTTCAGGATTATAGAAACCTATTTCGAAATTAGCCGCAAGCAAAATAGGTCACTATAATTCTAAAGGTGCGAAATGTTCATAATATTTACTCGCACTGATCAGTATTTTTCTATATCTCTATCTCTTTCTGACGCAATGATCATTATTCGCATCTAAATAAGGTACATATTCGTATGAAACGTTTCTTCACATTCGCTTACAGGAAATACGACACTATTTCATAAAAATAAGATTCACATTCGTGTGAGACTTTTACTTTACTTAGCCTGTAAAATCGAAAGAGCGGTTAATTAATCTTGGGCCTTAGAACCGTCATTCGCTAGAGCGAGAAGTCCGCAGTTATTATAATCGATACTGCTTTTATGTGTGAATTGACTTCTCGATTTACGCATTTGACTTATAAAATAAATGTGGATGGATGGAGAGGGAGAGGAAGGCCAAAGAAAAGACGGATGGATTGTGTGAGGAATGATATGAAAGAGAATGGAGTGAATGATATTGTGCCGATTGACAGGGGAGGATCGAAGAGGCAAACGTATTGTGCCGATCCCAAGTAACATGAGACAAGGGCCAGGAGATGTCTTATATTTAGAATTTTTTCTTCATTTCTTTACATTGTTCTCACATACAAGATAAGTTTTTATCCAGTGCGCACGAGCAAGAAACTGCCAAGGACACTCTTTTAAGTCAAGATATTACAAAATCCTGGGTACACTATTCTTGTTGCTTCTATACAGGGTAAGTTTTTATCCAGTGTGCAAACTGTAACCATGAATTCGGCATATCATTCTAGAACCCCAAGCACAAAAATTTTACCTCGGTTTTACAAAAAAAAACAGCTGTTTCATAGAAAAGTGCAATACCTACGCGGTCAAAATGTATGCAACAGCTGGTTTTTTTTTGTATTACCGACGAAAAATTTCTGCGCTGAGGGGTCTAGATTGATATGCTGAATTCATGGTTACAGTTTGCACACTGGATAAAAACTTACCCTGTATAGAAGCAACAAGAATAATGTACCCAGGATTTTGTAATATCTTGATTTAAAAGAGTGTCCTTGGCAGTTTCTTGCCCGTTCTTCTCCATAGAGATCTACGTTTTGGAATGGGCAACTAGCTCCAACTTTCCAACAGATCGACTTTTTGACAATTCAAAAGTGCCTGTAAATGGTTTAATTGAAATAAATGCTTTGAGTTTGATGATAAATGATTTTATTTCTGTAAGTAGGTTTGTACAAACACTTTTACACGTCAATCATATTTTTAAAACTAGATGAGGTCGGCATTTCCTATCTGACTACTGTGAGAAGAAAGACCGAAACTCAGAGGTCACAGTCTCTTTTAAAGTCCAGACATAATGTTGGTCAGATCTAGACTTCTTGCTTTAGTGGAAGTAGTGTGATGGTTGGCAGATGAGAATGGAGGAAGATACTGCGTTGCGCCGATCCCAAGGAAAATGCAACAAGGGCCAGTAGGTCATAATGGACTTTTGCTTTGCTAGGAGACGTATCTAAAATGCGTACAGTATCCAATTTGTAGAAATTCTAACTAGAAACATTCTAATTAGGAAATTGGAAGCTAGTGATCACACTGGACTAAATCGAATTCTAAATTGGGCCGATGACTCTTATGCGCTTATGAAGTTGAAATACATTGGGATGCAACAATATAGTAAAGTAAGTGCGGTAAGAACCTTCCAATCAGACTAAATCGGATTCAACTGTTCTAACTTCCATTACATCTTCCGATTTCCTAATTAGATTTCCTACAAATTGATAGATAGATAGATAGATAAATCGTTTATTTGGTGCATAAAAAAAGACATAACACAACAAACAAAGCACGATGAGATTAAAACTAATTACATGAAAATAGGATGACATAAGTGTAGTGATGACACTTTAAGCTATGACACAATTTAACATTCAAATTAAATAACGTGCGGTGGAGTGCAAAAGTGAGGTGTGCGTCTCAAAGTTGCACCAAATGGGAGTCCAGCTCAGCATGTGTCAGGCAAATGTACCTGACGCTGATATTCTGCTGGATCCCTGCAGTGACCTACGGACGTCGAGCAGATGAGGTTACTACGCGAGTAATTGTTATTAGTGTTGTGAAAACTGGAATGTGCGGAGTTAAATTATGTAAGTACCTAAGTACCCGCAATGTTTAAGTAATGTATTCTACAGTAAAGTTTAGCATTTGGAAGCATTCTTGTTGATGATTGTGTATTGGATTACTTGTAATTGGATGGTGTAATACGCACTTAAGCGTCAAAAAGAGATCCCAGAAGATTCTGATTCGTGCGTGCAAGTATGATTTCACTCTTAATCTATATTTTAACAGGTCTGTGTCCTGAGGTACCCAAAGGTAGGTATAAAATTAACTGTTTTTTTTGTGTTAACACACACACACACACACACAAAACACGCGCACATAAAAATGTGCTTTTTTGGCGCAACGAAAGGCGAACTTGTAGCGAATTTAAAACATTGTTCTATTTCAGTCTATCATTTGAAGATGACCGAGATTGATAAGTTTTAAATACTTTTAGCGTCAAGGGGAACGCGCAAAGCCAAATGCAAAAAGCCAAACGCCAACATATCAAGCTATCCCAAAATGTCAGATTTTCCCAATTGAATATGAACCTTATGAATTTGTAGTAAAGTTGAAAATCTACCAAAGAAATTTGATAGATTGTGGGTAGCTTGATGTGCTGTACAAGAACTTCAGATTTTCTTTAATTTTTTGCAATTTTCTGGTCAGTGTCAGGCTGTTTGTCGAGCAAAACATGATTCGCGACCGTAACAAATATGGCTAATAAAAATATTATGAACTAGCTTTTGCCAGCGGCTTCGACCGCGTGGTGTTCCTAAATAATCCCGGAAGGTGCTATCGGAAAAGTATCCTATATGTTATTCCAGGTTACAAACTATGAGTGGGCCTAATTTCATCTAAATCCGGTCTGTCCTTTCTGTGTGATTGTGTAACAAACATCTAAACATATAAACTTTCACATTTATAATATTAGAGGATAGGACTTATAATTTTAGTAGGATATTTAATCGCCAACCATATTTGTTAAAGATACAGCTTGACTCTCGAATTTCGCAAGCTAACCTGGCGCTTGGCCTTCAAATGTGTTAGTGATTTATGGTGCAAGTAGGGCGAAGGCGCAAAGGCCTCTTACAGACTGACTAGCGGTTCTGTCCGACCGATTTTTACGTTTACGTCGAATTTTCGGCTGGTGTGCTCGCTCGCTTCATATACACATAAATCTACCCAGCTTATCGTAGACCACTGCTGGACATATATATACAGTCTTTCCCAGGCTGCGTCACAACACCCTGTCCTCCGCACCCAGTCTGTCCCACCCACGGTGGTTAGTCCATCGTCGCTGGGGGGCGTCCTACACTACTAAGCTTGCAAATACGCGGCTTTCACTCTAGGACTCGTCGGCTCCACCGGCCATTGGTTCTTCGCCAAACATGGCCAGCCCTTAGCAGCTTGCTTATTCTGCAAGCTATTTCGGTAACTCCGGTTCTTTTTCGGATAACATCATTTCTAATTTCTATCGAAAGCCCTCTAAATAGAACGCTGAGCGACTCACGTAAACCCAATTATTGTAATGTTATTATTGTGCTGGCGTTGTATTGTATTGTGTGATTGTTATTTATGTATTTTTTCTTAATTTTCAGAGAGTGTTGCTTGCCCAATCTGCAGTCGTTCATTCGTAACTGTGTACAATCTTCTGGCTCACTTCAAGACTCACTCCTCAGAAGATATGAAGAAGTTTAAGAAGGTTATCTCTTCTATTTTGGCTGAGGTGAGTTGAATTTTATATTATTTCTGATTATTATAAATGTTGATCAATTGTTTGTCGATGAATGTTGAGAGAGGGGCTTGGGGCTAAATACACACATACAGTTTTTGCGTGATTGAGTTACAAACATCCACACATCCAAACATACAAACTTTCACATTAAAATACACTATTATAGAGGTCAAGTTGGTGTTTGTTCGTAGGAGGTAATCTCTGGAACTACCAGTCGGGTTTGTTCGTAGGAAGTAATCTCTGGAACTACCAGTCGGGTTTGTTCGTAGGAAGTAATCTCTGGAACTACCAGTCGGGTTTGTTCTTAGGAAGTAATCTCTGGAAGTACTAGTAGGGTTTGTTCGTAGGAAATAATCTCTGGAACTACCAGTAGGGTTTGTTCGTAGGAAGTAATCTCTAGAACTACCAGTCGGGTTTGTTCGTAGGAAGTAATCTCTGGAACTACCAGTAGGGTTTGTTCGTAGGAAGTAATCTCTGGAACTACCAGTCGGGTTTGTTCGTAGGAAGTAATCTCTGGAACTACCAGTCGGGTTTGTTCGTAGGAAGTAATCTCTGGAACTACCAGTCGGGTTTGTTCGTAGGAAGTAATCTCTAGAACTACCAGTCGGGTTTGTTCGTAGGAAGTAATCTCTAGAACTACCAGTCGGGCTTGTTTGTAGGAAGTAATCTCTGGAACTACCAGTAGGGTTTGTTCGTAGGAAGTAATCTCTAGAACTACCAGTCGGGTTTGTTCGTAGGAAGTAATCTCTAGAACTACCAGTCGGGTTTGTTCGTAGGAAGTAATCTCTAGAACTACCAGTCGGGCTTGTTTGTAGGAAGTAATCTCTGGAACTACCAGTAGGGTTTGTTCGTAGGAAGTAATCTCTGGAACTACCAGTCGGGTTTGTTCGTTGGAAGTTATCCCTGGAACTACCAGTCGGGTTTGTTTGATAGCCTAATTCTTGAGGAAGGTTATAGGCTATTTAACACCACGCTACAAGCCTAAGGAGCCGAGCAAAATCAAGGAAGTCGCAAATAACGCTAAGTGTAAACGAAGCGACGACCCATCGTCTAGTACAGGTTTTTATATTTAGCGTTTACTTGTTCTTTTTTTGGTTTTGTATGCGTCTTCCAGGTGAGCCTTTCTCCAGTTAAAACCCGAGATACTTAAAACAATCTGTGTGTAGTAGAGTTGTACCCCAACGTTACTGTTATGTAAGACAGTCACCTCTTCTCAAAGTGACGGTAAAGTGTCTTAGAAATAATAACAAAACCGCAATCAAATCGGTTCACCCGTTTAAAACCTACGGTGCGACAGGCAGGCACACAGCGGTCAAACTTATAACACGGACATAGTTAAAAAAATAAGCTCTTTCATAGAAAAGTATGTATGTAATACCTACGCGGTCAAAATTTATGGAACAGCTGATTTTTTTTGTGTAAAAATTTCTTCGCTGGGGGGGTCTAGAATGAAATGCTGAATTCAGGTTACAGTTTGCGCACTGGATAAAAACTGATCCTGTACAGTAATTGTTATTGAATTAAAAGAAATAATTTCTCATTCTAATAATGTAACTAAGTAAATTATTATTCATAATAAAATAAATTATTAAAAATAATATATTAGATTTTTAAACATTGGCGCAGATGTCACTTTAGCAGCCAGGTCTTCATTTTATTAAGTACTTTTATTTAGTACTTTACTGGCAATATTCGGTTCTTTGGCGCTCATCAGATAAGCAACGCCACCTGCGTGTGAAACTCAAACTAACTGTTTTTATTCGTTCTCATTACAGAAAGTGGATTACCATTACAAGTGTCGCATTTGTCGACAACAGTTCATCAGTATCAAGAACTTGAGGGAGCACGTGTCTTCACATCAGGGTGAGACAATACATTTGAATAAATTAAGGTAACATATTCATTGAGGAAAGACATCATCGTCGAGTAGGCCACGGCGAAGGTGGTGTGACGATCTGATAAGGTGAATCATCATGACCAGAGAACGCATAAGACCGGTAGATTTGGATAGAAAAAATGGAGGCCTTTGTCCAGCCGTGGAACACAATATAGGCCAACAAAAAAAAACCGCATCAGTATTATCACATTCACAATAATTATTTATTTAGTGTGAATGTGGTAGTTTAATGAAAGTCGTCATAAAAAAATGAGTTAGAATCCCATTTCCTACGAAATGTAAGGGGAGTTTTTTTTTGCAATTTCTGACTTATAGACTTGTACTCCATCCTCAGTTGGTTGGTGGTCAGTAAACTTTTTTGATACTTATAAGAAACAGTAACGATGGGAATCTAAAAAGTTTTTGTGATAATGATCTATTTTAATGGTACAATTTTTCTTTTAAATCTGTGTATGCGATCTGAATATCTCAAAAGTTTAGGTCAGCCTCCTAAGACCGTCTTCCTGTAGCTAGAACGGTTAAGGTCCATCTGCCTCTACTGCCCCATCTCAAAAACGCCCTCGATATACAGCGAAATATTGCTGCCTATCATATAAACCTATATATTGCCTGTCCCAACAGTATTTGATGAAAATGTAAACAAACTCTGTTTTACCACAATTATTATTTGATTAACATTCAATTGTAATGTGGCAACGCCACATACGAACTACCCATCAAAGACAGGAATGGGGTTAGAAACTGTCACATGGATATTTCAGTTGGCAATTCACGTTCACAATCTGATCTGAGTTTCTATCTGTCAAAAATACCGCGAGTTTACATTTTAGGGTACCTACGCCCTATGCGGTAGCCGCAACCGCAACCGGAACGAAACCGTCGTGGTTTGCGGTTAGATCCACCCATATCCAAGATGGACGTCGAAGAAGTCGTACCTATTTATTATACAACGTGTTGTTTTGCATCCTCGTCAAATTCAAGGAGGTAACTATGCTAATGATTCTCGACACGAATCAATAATAAAATAAGTAGATTTTTTATTTTACGGCTATGAAAATACAGCCGAGAACGCAATGGTAATTGAACCATTGCGTTCTCGACTGTATTTTCATAGCCGTAAAATAAAAAATCGCAACAAGTAATTCGAGGACTGGTTTGTGCGACGAAGACTGTTTGAACCCAGGTTACCCAGTTACAGTGCGGTATCACACGGGCCGCGTTTTAAAATAAAAAAAAAACAAAAAAAAAATACCTACTTATTTTATTATTGATTCGTGTCGAGAATCATTAGCATAGTTACCTCCTTGAATTTGACGAGGATGCAAAACGACACGTTGTATATACTCGCGTTATATAAACCTAAGGCCTATTTTGTATCTCAATTATATTTTTTTTTGTATCGAAATCCATAGTTAATTATCTGTTGTCATCAATAAAATGCTCGAGCGTCGGTGAACACGTACACCGTCAAAGGCGGGCAACAGGGCAACCGCAAACTAGCACTATCCGCGTAGTGTTTTTTTTATAACGTTGCCCCAATAGAAATTTCGCCAGTATTGCGTCTACAAACACTTATACTTACATACACAAACAACCACACCCGAAACAAATACTAGTAGGTCATACAAATGTTTGTTCCGTGCGGGAATCGAACCCGCGACACGCAGCGCAGCATTCAATCGCTCAACCACTGCGCAAACCATGCCGTCAATAATGTAGCGTGCTACAATTAACTTCAAGCCATCGTCAGTTTTTGCCTTGCTTTAATACTTGACATACTGATAATGTTATCATTTTTTCAGGTGACGAGGTGTTTACATGTGAAGTCGGGAACCACATGGCGCGATAGACAATATTCTGAAGAATTCAATACTATGTCATAAGTCATTTAATACATTGTGTTGTAAATATTACATAAATGATTAAAAATGCATTCAGTGCATTCATATTTAAAATTCATTACGTGTTTAAATTGTAACAAAAAATGTACATATTGTGTATGTATTGTATTTAATATAATAACTGCTTCAGGGTGCTGTTGGGACTGCCGTGCTATTGTAGTGCGTCCGGTTTGTTCGCTTTTGCCGATGATTTTTACGCCATAATGCGCAAAAAAACAAATTCCATCTTGTCAAGAGAACGGTTTAGTCAAAATCAAAATCAAAAGTCATTTATTCAAACTAGGCTGAGAGTCAGCACTTTTTGAACGTCAAAATTACATAAGACAGTCCGGGGGCACGCCCACCCTTCACCACTTCCTAGTGCTTTAGCTGGGAAGAAGTGGCGCAACAAACTGTACAGCAGCACAGCTGTCTGTTATGTTGGAAGAACTTGATTCTATACAATAATAGCATATAGTTAACATTCAACAATAAATTAAAATTTAATTGATAAAAATGAAAAAAAAATGGTTTATGCAGTCAAGTTAAATAAACAATGATATGAAGTAATTCATATGACCTGTCAGTAGTTAAGGTAATTCTGGTGAAAGAACACAAACGTTGTTGTTAGTTCTAACGGCATCCTAAGTATGTTCAAAGAAAAGTACGACACATCTTGATTGTCGCACGCTGTAGAGGTGTTGGTCAGAAGACCCCACAGCTAACCTTACAATTTTGTTTTTGTTTCAGTGTTTGTTTAGTAACAATAGTATTTAAAGACAATGTTACTGACAATTGGGCCTAGTTGCCATTAATAAACAAATATTTAATTTAATTTTGATTTAATATCACTAATAGTAGTAATATTAGTAATAATTATAACATAGTTTAAACATAAGATTAGTTACTATGCTCTAAATAGTAAAAAGTACGTAAGCGGTTTCGTTCCGCACGCAACTGATTTTGATACGTTTGCCACTATTATTTACATAATTTCTTCCCGAAGTTTTGTATGTATGTTTACGTGCATAATATAATAGAGAAAAGCCGAGAAATGCAAAACTTGGCGCTTACATTGTACAATGTACTACGGATTTGTATTTCTTAAAAAGGTCTACAGAAAAGTCCGCGATGGATACGTCTTATCTCCTAAGGATAACCCACAGTAACCATTTTTATCTTTTACATATTTCTAGAAAATAATGGGTTATTTACGAAGCTATTTTAAACAATACAGGATTAATCGTTATCCAATTAAATATGTTAGATACGTTGAACGTTGTGCATTTAATGTAGATAAAATTTGTCCTTCACAGTATATTATTAAAATGAATATCTTAGAAGATAACACAGATTTAAAATTATTAATCGCTCGCATCGAAACGGGTGATCGGCTGGCATGCCGCGTTTCCGTCCACGCCGCGGTGAAATTCTATAGTTATACGACCCCTGTCACATACACTGTACACCCGTGCCAAGCCGGGTTGGGTCGCTAGTGATAGATCAAATTATAATTAAAAAAAAAATCATAGAAATATAACAATAAAAATGTAACAATATCACCAATGAATAATCATATGTCAATATTACAAGTTTTATTAGTTATTAATATGGTAACAAAAATATATAATACCCAACATTGCACTACTGGTCTTAGAATAATATGTACAAGTATATAAAAAAGAAAATAATCATAAGTCATCAAAAAGTTCGTCACTTATTATTATTATTATGTAAATATCTATACAAAAAAATAATTCCACATTGCACTTAAATTTAAATCATTATCAAGTAGAAAAACTACAATAATGTCTTATGTAACAAATAATTCACAAATAATTTAATTGCGGCAGTCGTTTATAATCTATGAACTCAAAGATACTGTACCTAATAGCTTTCCTCAATAAATATGTCTATAATTTGTTTATCTACTCTCGTATAGTAAAATTGGAATTGTAAACTTCAAGACGAGTTTATATCGTTGTACTTTATAAACGCAATACCGAAATTTAAAAATATGATCATATTAACCATTAATATACAAAAAACCCAAGATGCAGTGTTGAACAAAAGTAACACTCAAAACTGTCCCCAACTATACGTCAGATATGATAAAACATTTTTTTTTTGCAAATTCAACCTTACACGCATAATCTATAGTGGTTTTTACAAAGCAATGTCTAAAAGACTGACTGAAAGATGACTGACGATACTATTGACACATGCACAAGCACCGATTTGTCGACGGAAGAATAGACATGACCATTAACTAAATGATGTACATTATGAGAAGATAGCTATGTTTTTCTATTAATTATCACAGCTATGCGTTTCGAGTAGAAAGTTTGTTGTCAGTGTGATTTTGACAGTTTGAAATAGTCTACATGTCTATGGACCTAGACAAAGATCGTTAGAAACGAAAGACAAAATTACAGATTGTAGAAGGGTATCTACGGTGCGCTTTCAAAAATGGAGAATATTGTAAAAGCACTGACACAAGTCTATTCTTCGTAAAAATAGAAAGCGTCATGCTAAGTCTGCTGTGCACATTGCGCTCATTTATGCGGACGTTCTTGAGATTTGATTGTGTATCTTGGGTATTTTGTACATCAATAATATTAACACACTTTTTCTCCAACAAAATTAATGTTCTAAAACATTTTTTTAACCAACGTGATACAGGGCAAATACAAAAAGTTAATATTACCAAGGAGTTTCCTTCAATATTTTTTTTTATAGCATTACATAACCATACCGACTCTTTTAACTTTGATCTTTTATTTATTAGGTTCAGTCATAAACGTTGAAGTAGTGTATGAAACTGCACATAACCAGGTATTAAAACACTTGTGTGATGCTATTAAAAACTTCGCAACAGTTTAATAAACTACTATTTTAAATAAATTAAGTTGTAATGTTTGTTTTTTTATTACTAAATGGGCCTGCTCTTTACCTCGATTACGCCTGATGGAAAGCGGTTGAAAAGGTCTATGATGGGTCGAGCTTGTAAATAAATCGAATTAATAAATGTAATTTGAGGCTATACATTTAATTGTTGTTATTATTCTACGTAGAATAGAATATCTCTTTGCCGACTCGTAGTCACACCAGATTATCACACCAGTATGAGAAACAGGATTTTTTTTCGTTTGTGGCACCACTAATTTTACCACTCCATTTATTCCTAACTAGTGCTGTCCTAGCTATTAGATCTGCACGCTTGTTTTACCCAAATGGGTAGGCCGAGGGAGGACAGGAGTGTTTGATTGCGACCATAACTTATTTTGAAGAGCTTCGTTTTACTCGAAACTAGCGCCATCTAGTTTTTATATACGTAACTCGATCTATTGTCTGTAACGTTGCGTTGCAAACGTTGGCCAATCAACTCGCTAGATGACGTTAATAGTTCTCAACAGTCACCATAATTCTTACTTTCCCCTTTATGAGTTGGCTTGTCTGTCCTTGCGTCACATTACCTTAATATTAATGAAATTTTGAATTAGTTATCCTTAAATGAAGAGACAAAAATAAAACTATCCTCCCTCTTTTTACACGATCACCCGACTACGCCCAAGTCGGCTAAGTCAAAACAAGGTTTATTATTTTAACATCATTTACAATTTTAACACGCCCCTCTGCAGCTTTTCATGGTCTACGGCCACCCCTGACCGCTAATCATTCAGATAAAACAACGGCGTATCAGAAGTTAATTACTTTACGGAACCCCCGTCCCTAGTCTATGTAAAATGTAATTTTGTGACCATTTACCATACAGGCAATCCAGTTTTTTCAAAATCAAAAGTAATTTATTCAAACTAGGCTCAGAGTCAGCACTTTTTGAACGTCAATATTACATAAGACAGTCCCCCAAAACGCCCATCTTTCACCACTTCCTAGTGCTTAAGCTGGGAAGAAGAAGTGGCGCAACAAACTCCCCAGCAGCACAGCTGCCTGTTAAGTTAGAAGAACTTAATTCTGTACAATAATAGGGAAGTAATTAACATTACCAAACACAAAACAGAAAATTAAAAGATTTGCCATATGTCAGCTAGCACACGTCAATATAGCAACAAAAGTTAAAGTGCAGGCCAGTGCAGGTAAGTACGGGTTGAGACTAGCCCGGAGTATGGACGTGTCCGTCTAATCGGAATTGCTTCGCTCTCCATTAAGTGGAACTGGCTAAACGTTTGTGTTCTTATGCTTTTGCTCATCGCGGACTACCGGCATCGCGACGCTAATGGGATGTGACTCAGTCAGTGGTGGATCCAGACAGGCCCAACGGGCTTAAGCTCCGAAAATACAATTGTCGATAATTAATTAACCTTAATTTAATAAGTAATAACTTCTGCTCGCGTGGGTGTCGGAAATTGTCCCACGGGAACTTGCTACCGGGATGCAAAGTAGCCTCTGTTACTCTTTATAACATCAACTTTCTGCCAGTGAAAGTCCTGTCAAAATCAGCCTGGTGGTTTTGGAGATTAGCAAGAGCATACAGGCAGAAAAAAAATGTTTTTTTTTTACAGTAAGGCATTTGCAAATAGTAATCCGAGTAGACTTGTTGTGTTATGCGAAATAAAATGTTGTGTTCTTTTTTACTAAAACCTACGCTCAGCAGGGGTTAAGCCCCAAACAACAACCTTGGATACTCTACTGGACTCAGTCAAGCTGCCTAGCTTTTTCCAAGTATGTTGGGCCGGCTTACAGTCAACTGGATGCGGCTTAATTACCTATATTATTATACGTGGAGCTACTGATTTGACCACTACAACATAGGTACTGGGTAACACAATATCCCCTGGTAAGACTTGACTAACGCAAGCAAGTCGTCTTATTCATAAATAATCATTTATTTATCAGAATATGGTAGGTACACACGATGTCGTCAGTACCTACCATATTCTAATATACCTACATACAATGCCAGCTCCTATACAATACAATTTTTATCCAGTGCGCAAACTGTAACCATGAATTCAGCATATCATTCTAGACCCCCTAACGAAGAAATTTTTCGTCGGTTTTACAAAAAAAAATCAGCTGTTTCATAGAAAAGTGCAATTCTTGCGTGGTCTAAATATATGGAACAGCGATTTTTTTTTGTGTAACTGGAGAAAACTTTCTACGCTATGGGGTCTAGAATGATAAGCTGAATAAAATTAATGGTTACAGTTTGCGCACTGGTTAAAAACTTGCCCTACTCCCTAATCTGTCAAATTTCTTTGATAGTTTTTCAACTTTATATCGTAAGCATAAGGTTCAAGTCCAATTGGCAAAATTTGACAGTTTTGGGGTAGCTTGAAGTGCTGGCGTCTGTACCTACAGCTGTTTTACCTTAATTGCTAGCTGTCAAGCGTGGTAACTGGTACCCACCCAGTTTATGTTGCACACACCTCAGGCGCGGTCCGAGGGGGGGGGGGTCCTAGGGTCCATAAACCCCCCCGAAGCCGTGAACGTAAAGCTTAAAATAGTAATTTTTCGAAAATATTATAAATTTTCTTATTAATATGTAGGTAGTCTTTGTCTGCGACCCCCCCCAAAGTATTTGGTTGCGACCGCACTTGACACACCTAACTGGTATAAATTGCTATCGCAATCAAGAAGGAAATGGAGAAAGACTAAGGAAGAAGGATGGACCAATGTAGAAGAGCCAGTGAGATACTCCACGGTTAGGCACCAAGGTACTCTTTTACAAAAATTGGCTTAATTATAATATTTCCAAATAATATCGGTAATAGGTGTGGCAGGACTGATTTGATTTAATTTGCTTACTTACTGTAAGCAAATTAACTTGAAAATGGGTAGGGACATGAGGTGATACATTAAATAAAAGTTCTTATGACCATGCCCGGTAGGATATGGTCATAAGGTATTAATAGGTGTGCAAATATCTTAAAAAAACATATTAAGTTGGCCAAATTATCGAATCGCAAATAATTGCAGATCAAACCTAACAAAATCACTCTTCCCGCATAACAACAGATTGCCAGCCCATTTTCTATTGAATAGAAGAAAAAAAAACAAAACAATCTGAATGAAACCCTAGTCGATTTACAATTTGCGGCGTCCCCAAGGAGGAAGAGCCGGTGTATTTTTTCATCCCTACGAAAGTATGAACAGACCCGTGACGTCATCACGTCATGCTGTCTAAATTTCTAACACAAATCTAACCCTCGTTGCAAGGTCATTGACTCTTGAATACACCATCAGGGATGTAAGTTCGATGAACCCGCTTACGTCACACCTTCTAATATTTTTTTGGGGTGCGAATGTGAATTCGAGGGTCGAAAATTACGTTTGGAAATGTTAAGATACTCGTTTGTGGGGAGCAGGTATCTATTGGATCGGATATTTGGTAGGTAATATCGGTGGATAGATTGAGGGAGGGTTTCCTAAGAACTGAATACTGAGGGCCTGGTTTGATCACAATGCTTAATTGTATCTATTATTTACTAAACCGAAAGTCTGACAATTAATTCTTGCCAGAGGGTATCGTGTTACCCAGTTACTGAGTTGTGGAGGTCACATAGGCAGTCTCTTCATGTAAAATATTGGTATCCAGCTAATCCAGCTGCATCTGGTTAGACTGGTAGCCGACCCCAACACAGTTGGGAATAAGCTAGGCAGATTGAATTTTACTAGTGTAACATCTGTTTTTCTTATTCTCAGATACCTACTTGAAACCTATTGACCAGCTGTACGTAATCTCTGTCTATGCAACTCTCATCAACATAGATCCTAAGACATTCCCAACAATTCGTTGTACTAACCCCATTATCTAAGGGCAGAGTTATACCGTCTTCTTCTTTTCGAGTTTGTAGTAAATGTGTTACGTTAATTAAATGAGTTAGGCCCAGCTGTTCCATCAGTGGCAATTTTTAGGTCTTCAAAAGTGGAGGTGTATGGACACACTCCAACTAGTCTCATAACATTTGCACGCATATTGCACCCTAACACTTTAGCGGTAGCTTATTTAGGCCCACTAGTGTGTTCATGGGTAAAACTAAAGAGCTCGGAGTTAACAGCTAACTCAGGGTTAATCAAACAATTCATCTTGGGCCACAGTTAAAGGTAAACCTAATATTAAAATCTCCGATGTGGGAAAGTTATTCGGTTTAGTGTTAGTTATGTCAAAATAACTATACCGCTGTTAACTTATTTTGTATTTGTTCGACGTTGTAGTACTAACTTTTTGTGATGACAGTAATAATAAAGATGAATGGAAGACATGCGTTGCACCGACTACAAATAGATACATTGGGACAGGGGCAGAAGGACGATGAAGATGACGCTGCATTGTCCTCATATGACATTGTAATCAACATCAAACAATGTTAAACTGTTTTGGTCCCGGCTGTCATTTCTATATCTTTGACTGTCGTTACAGTAGCCTTATCAACTAGTCAAGGCAACCAGTCTTACCAAGGAGTATCGTATTACTCAGTATCTGGGTTACAATTAGCAGTCGCTATATGTGAAATACTTAGTATTCAGCTGCATCCGGCTAGACTGGAAGCCAACCTCAACGTAGTTGGGAAAAAGTAGGCGGATGATGATCAAACAAACTGAGAGACAAGAGACAAAACATTGCTTTTAAATATGTACAAATATGTTGGCGTCCCACCCTCAGAAATTCATTTAACAACACTGCATTTTATTTAGACCATGCCACACCATATCGATATCAACTCGATCGACAAAATGTAAAGACAAAAAGCGAATATCTTCGCCACCCTACTCGAACAATAGAATAGAGGAAATTCGCTACAGGGGGTGACAGAAGGACGGGTCACATTTTTGTGACACTGAGTTTCGAATCGGGATTATTGAACCTTATATTTTTGATGTGTCATTTGATGAGGGGCTCATCGTTCGTTCGATTTGTGAGGTTAGGGTGCTTGCGTAGAGAAGCAGGATACTTGTCTTCAAAGTCTGTAGAGATCGTCTAATTTAAAACTGCATGTCCCTCCACTAAGATGTCTATACAAACATTTGAAATGTGGAAATGGAGGGGCGAGCAATTTTAAATTATAGGATATTTAGGTAAGTGTACCAAAAATTATACGAACACTAAGAGACGGGTAGTTACCTAACAATTTGTTTAAAGTGCCTACCTACCATACCTACTTATTTTGTAACCCACCCAGCGTGTTCAGCCATGTATTACCGTACCATACTGTAGCGTAATAAAACCAATACACAGCTCAGCTGATCTATTAAAAATTAAACAAAATATAATTACATCAATGAAATATTAAAAAATATTTAGCATGTCAAACGCATAAGTTCATTTTTTTGACGTGATAACATCTTATAAATCAATGAACGCCGGCTGCACGCAGGAAAAAGCACGACTCATTGTCACGTTCCGCCTGAGCCGAGCGTGCAAGCGAGAGCGCGGAACAAGCGATAGAGAAGCACGATCGGCCTGTTTTCATATGACGTTATCACCTAAAATTATCGTCCGTAAACCGACTTTACAGGCAACCATTTTATTCAAGTAAAGCTTAAAACTGGTTGTAGGTACATACAAGTATGTATTGCACCCAGGAGGGATAGTACAAAAAAATAATGCAGTATTATATAATACTACAATACATACATTAGGCGTGGGTTTACTTACACAGCCGTAGGCGAACCTATGAAAGCACACACATGCAACATATACCTTCCTACCAACATGTCGGCTCCCTCTGTCACTGCAATTGCATCCTGTGTGGCCCATCCTCAAGAAAGGGAGGAGGGGGAAATGGGTGGGAGGTGGATACAGGTATAAGAATATAGTTTAATGATGTTTTGATATTGAATAGTGTTCGTGGAACCTTGCTTGTTATAATTAATTGGCAGGCGAACATTCGAGATTAGTCGAGTTTGAGCTGTCTGCCTGTCTCAATAAGAGTCGTTGCTTTCATTTATCATTCTCCAGGAGGTGATTTCATTTTAGTTAGTTTACCTACCTCATCGTTGATGTAACAACATATTATTCAGCAGGATAGCCTAAAAATATCTATAGAATTATCTATGTGAAGGGCGAACTTTCTTTTGTAATTTTGACGTCCAGAGTGCTGATTCTCTGCCTAAATTGAATAAATGACTTTGATTTTAATTTTATTTGACAATCAACTTATCACAATAAGTACAAAATCATTTATTAATGTCCCCAACTAGGCAAAGGTCTTCTCTCTTTCCACCTCTCTCTGTCCAAGCTGCTAAGGACCAATCCTTAATAAGGAATCCAGCTCAACCCTCCCAGTTCGTCTGGGCCTGCCGCGATCATTCAACGAATCGAAGTTCCTACTACTTATTCGCTTTGTATCGCGTGAGGGTGTCTCAGAGAAATCTTATTTGGATAGCGTATGTGAATGACATGTGTCACAGTTTCTATCCAAATTTGCAGGAAATAGACAAATCTCTTGGCACTTCTCACGTCAAAGAAAACGTGAGGAATAGACGCTATAAGAAAATAAAACACTTTTGTTCAATAAACGATTATATTTTAGTTTATGCTCATAGCTTCTTGGACTTCTTCTATACTTTGAAGGGTTTTTAGCGGTTTTGTAAGTATAAGTACCACTCGCCCGCCCGGTGACCTGGAAGAAGTAATAATAATTAAGGAATTGTCAACGAATTATATCAGCATATTGCAGTTGAGTTCTGGATAAAGGCCCCTCTGATGTTGCGTGAGATGGTTCTGCGGCTTCTGATTGTAAGCATATCGTCTGAGAAATGAATATTATGATTAAATAGCTCTATTATTAAGACAGAAGAGGTCTATTTATTAATAACATGCCTGATTTATCCATTAAATGGCTTTTTGAAAAACTTTAAACATACCACAAAAATATCAAGCATCTTGATTTGACACACAATTTGTTTAGGAGGTGGGACGTGCATTGTGAATTCAGCTACAGCTTATGGTCGATTCCTATAATTTACGGACCGTTAATGGTTTACATATCTTCAACAATAATGAAGCAAAGACCTCATAGCTTTTATTGTATAAGACCCACCCATATGGACGTAGCTTTCCCGTATACAATTACCTTACGATTTATTTAAATGCTTAATTTGTAAAAAAAATAATGCTACCATTTGGTAAGAAACCGATTTGTTTTTGTTTATAAGAATCGAGCATTAGTCGACCATAAGTTACCTGGCTTATAGATTTCATGTAAGTACCTACTATACCTACTGCAAAATTCTGAAATTGTGTTAAAATATTGAATGATAAATTAAACGAAATCCAGGCAGCCGCTGGAAAATCTCTCAAAGCGAAGCAGACATGGAGCTTTATGTGCAACGATTGAGAAAATAAAGTCGCACATAATCACAAAGTGCCCATATACCCATAACAACCACAGCATAATCCTGCATGCAGGCTTAAATTTCAATTTGAGCCACCACTAATTGAAATCAGCGTCCGAGCGTCAGGTACAGGGGGATTTGAACGTCATACAAATACACCCCCTTTACCCCCTAAAGGTGGGGTTGTCTGTCTGTGTCCATGGCAACCCCCTGGCGGGACTATTATTAATTTTGACGAGAATACTTTGATTGACCGAAGCATCAAATGCACAAGTTATTTTGAATATTGCGAAGGGGAGTTTAAATTTTAATGTTTGTAAAGGAAATATGAATGGGCAGTTTATTAGTGGGCGCTTTTGATCTGTTATTTTGAAATGCAATTGCTTGAGATTGGTGGAGTTTAGAAGTGGCAGGGTAAAATAAAAGTGTCGAACCAATATGAGTTTTCTTTTGTTTAATATCCTAAGTATTAACCAAAGGGACCTAGGGTTGTTCTCAGCTTCCTAGATGCAACTAAAAACACCATTAAGCAATAAACAACATGCTCTTCCGTTTGCTGCAGATCAAACTTCACAAAGGTCAAACATACTCCTTATCTTTATATAAGATACATGAGATATCTATAATAATGACAATTACTGTAGCTTAATGCTGTGTACCTCTGTGTTGGTAAGCCTTCGCCTAATAAAATTATGTGATACCTACTCCATTCATAATCCTTACTAGCTAATTCGTTACTACCGATTTGATGTAAAGAACCATAAAATATCATGCTTTCATTACTTATTTATGTATCAAAACCACGGAGCACAATCAAAACACAAAAAAAAAACATCAACATTTTTTAATTTTATTGCCAGTCTACTGTCTAGTCAAAACAAACGCGTATTCTATCTCCTTGAACTGTCTACCTTTCACCATCTATGGACCCATGGAGGTGGCAGCTTATTAGAAGGAAACTTTATTAAATTCCACTCGCCAAAGGGATTTTTGTCTGCGGCACCCTTCGTCCAATGCAGGGGGTCTGTTTGTACTTCCAACTACAAAGTTTTACTGAGAATAAATTATTTAGTAGTTTTGGATGGGTTCGACTTCGGTTTTATGGTTTCTTTCGTGAGGTGAAATGAATAAGGAATTGGGTATCCTTTGTTTGTGGTGCTCTTGGGTGTCGTAAAAGGCAACTAACCGTCTTGACTGAGGGTAAGGACGGGAAGTGCTTACCCTCGTGGATGGTGCAGTGCAGTTGGCTTCTGGTTGCCAAAAACATCTTTGTACCTAAGTATGTCATTTCAGTTAGCAGTTTCAGAGGCACGAACGCACGATGTTTACGTTAAAGATTTCTGAATTGGAAATACTCGTTTCGCACATACTATTGATTTAGTTTTAAGACTATTCATTCTAATCTATTCCACTAAATCTGTGTGGTTCTTTCCTCAAAAGACTATTTCAGACACCAATCTACGTGGTCTTCACATGATCTGACCAAGATTATGTCTGGACTTTTAAAGAGACTGTGACCTCTGAGTTTGTTTCGGCCTTACTTTTTAGAGTAGTCAGATAGGAAACGACGACCTTATCTAGTTTTTAACCGACTACAAAAAGAAGGAGGTTATCAATTCGAATGTTTGTTTTTAATGTGTGTTCGGGTATAACTCCGTCATGTATAGACGAATTTGCAAAATTCTTTTTTTGTTTGAAAGGGGTTTATTTCGAAATGGTCCCATAAAAAATCATATAGTTCTGATGATGCGTTTCGGACACAGACAACGGAACTCCTCAAAAAATTACAGCAAACAAACCGCAATTGCTGCTATTGCATAAATATGCATTGTTTTGATCCCGAGGATGATGAAATTTCGAATTGTGTGGGGTAGGTACTGTAACTAAAAAGGAAAAACTAAACAACTTTTTCAAAAAAAAGCAACCTACTTCCAAAAACACTACAAAGTGAAAAATAACTATAATTTTGGAAGGCGGTGACCAAAAATTAAATAAAATACATATCTAAAGTCACCGACTTCCGAAATTAAAGTTATTTTTCACTTTGTAGTGTTTTTGGAAGTTGGTTATTTTTTTTAAGAAAAAAGTTTTTTTTAAAGATAAGATTGACGTGTAAAACTGTTTGTACTACTTGCAGAAATAAAATCATTATCACTTTATCATTCTATATTGATTCTAATTGTGCTTGCAGCTGATAACAGATTGTTGTTTTTCGATTTCAAAATCGTTCGAATGTACGTTACTTTTACTTGGTGTATTCGTGCTAAGATCTGTAATTGTTTAATATAACTTTTTACCAATTTTCATATTTCAGTTAGCATTCTCAGATATGGACTTCTGTGAGTTTGAGTTTTAATTTTTTTAATTTGCTTGTAACGGATTACGTTGCTAAAGAAATTACATTGATATCAATAGTGATGGTAAAAAAGACGGTTTGCGACAGTTTGCTCCTGCCGAATAATACAACTTACGGTCACCAATCCCCTTTCAAGCATTGTGGTCATTTTAATTCCTATATTATGATAAGATTCTGCAAATAAATAAATGGATGAATTAATAAGATGCATAAAAGACTTATATGCAAAATGTAAGCCCAAAAAAAAAAATGAGTAGACTGAAACTAAACGTTGGTTTGTAGATATGTTTTAATTCTGTAAAAGGGGAAGTACCGTGATTTATACAAGAGGATAAATTCCCGTATTTTTAAGAACGTTCAATCAATCGTCAATCTGTCAAAAGTAACTCAAATTTACCCGACAAGTTTTTGACATTGATAGTCTTTGAGAAGAGATCGCAACTTCACTTTAAACGTTTTTAAAAACGGAAACTGGCGTTATTCTCAAAATAACCAATAGGTACCCAGCCATTCCCCATTACATTAAAATCAGCTGTGTCTTGTTATAAGTGATTTAAATGCACCTCGTATGGTCACGCGTCACTTCCTGCACACGCCACGCTGGATCTGGGGTGAACCGCGTGAAACGTGAAATGACCTGGCATGACCATATGTCGCTATACTTAGTGACCGCGACTGACTGATTGATGTTAAGTTTTAAATGTAATATAAATAATAAAATAATGTGTTTAACACGAGGACTGCATTTGTTTAACGAGTTCTGAATTCTAATTTTGTTCTTCCATACAAAAGTGCAATACTAAAAGTATTGAATTGAGCTACACGATTAGGGTAAACTTGCTTAATTCGTACTTGCGCCTTACTCGTACCTCGCTTAGATCTCGGCTTCGGTAACAGTTACCAGCGCCTCTAGTGGCCAAATATGTTAATAACAGTCGGCCATATTGCTATAAGTAACAATAACACCTATTACGCTGCTCCCAGTAAAAATATTGAAAAGGTAAGTTTTTACAAGTTATTTTGTAATATTTTTGCATATTTCTTAAGACCTGCCTTCAAAGTATATCGTTCGTAACTTCTTTAACTATTTGTGATGTACTTACGCGTATAATTGTAAATGTATTTGAAGTAGTAAAACCGGCATGTTTGTTGTAATTTTTTTTGGCGGCAAATTTGAAATTCAATCGACACTTGCGCCTATTTCGTACTAGAAGCAAGTTCTTAAAACGTACCGGTACGATTTAGGAAAACTATTTATAATATCGCAAAAAGTTATGAACCATTGACTTTTAATATTATTTTATTTTTCATTAAATAATTATTTAACTATTTCAGGACAACATGTCAAAAAGAAAATATAATTCTTGGAGCAAAGATATTATGGAAGCAGCGATAAAAAAATATAAAGATGGTGACTTAAAATTTAATTAAGTTTGTCGAGTATATAATATACCGAAACCAACATTTAAACGACATCTAAAAGGACTGAATAAACATCAAAGAATAGGCCGTCCAAAAGATTTAACTGTGGAAATGGAAACAGAACTTGTCAGACATATTTTATTATTAGAATCTAGATTTTTTGGTCTTACAATAACCGAGTTACGACGCTTAGCTTATCAGTTAGCAGAAAGATACGGATTGAAACATAGATTTAATAATAAATCACAACTAGCCGGATGGAAATGGTATTACACATTTATGTAAGATCACCCAGAAATAACCTTACAAACTCCGGAAGCAACATCAATGGCTCGCTGCAAAGGGTTCAACAAAGAAACGGTTATGGCGTTCTTTGATAAATATGAATCAATCTTAGATATGGGCCAATTAACAGCTGATAAAATTTATAACATGGACGAGACGGGTTTAAGTACAGTGCATAAGCCTTCTAAAGTTTTGGCTCAAAAAGGGAAACACCAGGTCGGAGCTGTTATTTATGTCAAGAAGACTTAAAAGAAAATATGATCAAATGCAGTGAATGTGAAGTATGGGTACATGAACTGTGTGCAGGAACCAATAAAAGAACACAATGTTACTACTGCGATGACTGCCAAGAATTGGCGAAGACCATTCGCCGCATTATTGAGAGCTAAAATACACATGTATTTAATACCTACATTAATTATAAAGATTGTGATTATTAAGACTACAAACCTCTCTCAAAGTACGATTTAAGAATATATCAGTACGATTTATGATTAATGGTCCTAAATCGTACTTTTTTAATATTTTTTTAAATTGTTTATTTCTCGGAAATTTATAAGATTTATGCTAAGTTTTGTTATAATATTAACAAAACAAGTTACAAATAAAAATTACTTTAAATAAAAAATAATATGCATTTATTAATTTCCAAAATATTAGAGGTTTTCCTTAGGGGGTACGAATTAGGCAAGTTTACCCTACTCACAAATTCTTGCTCTAACTGGACTGGTCTACTCAAATCTGTGTGGTTCTTTCCTCAAAATACCATTTCAGGCACTAATCTACTTACTATTCACATAGTCTTACCAAGATTATGCCTGGACTTTAAAAGAGACTTTGACCCAAGAGTAGCGAAACATACTCAAGAGTTATTTTCGCCATTTCTTCTAAGGGTAGTCAGATAAGAAATTTCGATCTCAATAATTTTTTAAAATGTTTATTACCGATTCCTGTATCTTATATGTATAAGATATATATAATCTTTAGATGTAAGGAGAGAAAGGATATCACTGCTTGCTCTGTTGACCGCTTATGTGAGGTAGCATGTGCGGAGGTTGAGGGCCATACTTTCTTGTCTGTTTATAGACCACCAGCCTCGAACTTGTCATCATTTTTGATCATTATGGAAGAAATATTAGGTAAATTTTTAAAGATAATAAATTAGTTTTTGTGTGTGGTGACCTAAATATTGATCTATTAGTTAACTCACCAGAAAAATGTAAGCTTATCTCATTGTTTAAATCATTTAAATCATTCAATTTAAAATGTATATTTAATGAAGCGACTAGAATAACAGCAACCACAGCTTCATGCATAGACAATGTATTTACTAATTGTAAAATAAAGGACTCTTCCTTCTTTCTTCTTAGTGGCGTCAGGTCAGACCATACTGGTCAGCTTGTATCGTTTGACTTAGATAAAAAGTTACAACTAGATAAAACCATTGAATTGAGACCTCTGACTAAAAATAAATTGAAAACGTTTAAAATAATGTTCTCAGCAATCTCTCAACAGCAAGTTTTGATTCACAAGATCCCAATATAAACTATGACACATTTTTTCTACAGTATGCCAAGAATTCAATAAAGCATGTCAAGTAAAAAAGTCACAATCACTGCTAAACCAAAATTTAGCGAATGGGCCACAGCTGGCATTCGAAAAAGCAGATGTCTTATATAATTTGTACCACGAAAAATCATTGACTTCTGATCAGGCCCTTCATAATTATGTAAGAAACTATTCTAAGATATTTAAAAGAGTCTGCGCTCAAGCTAAATCAAAATTAATAAGTAACAAAATTTGCGAACATACAAGATATTTATCTTGTATGTTCGCAAAAATTTAAATCTTTTCAAAAAAAGATGTGATTTCCATAACCTAAATACACGTAGTAAAGATGAAATTGTGATTCCAAAATTTAGATGAACTAAAACTAGTAAGTCATTTCTAATAAACAGTACCCGCTTCTATAACAAGTTGCCAAAATCGGTAACAGAACTTAGCGATGGAAAGTTTAAAACTCACATCAAACGTGTCCTTATCAAAAAAGCATATTATAAGATAAAAAACTACGTTGAAGACAAGGAAGTTTGGCATTAATTCCTTCTGCACATGTGGCTTCCCTGGTAACTCATTAGCACCATAACTATGTGAGCATCTATTAACTGCTTCCAAATTACAATGTTAATTTTATTTTTTACACTTTCTGACATATTCTCGTCATTATTTGACATTATACAACACTTGTAATATCGAGTATTTTATTATTAGTGATTCTCATGGAAATCATATCACTTGGTTTAAATAGGTTGATTTTACTTATGTAGATTCTTTTACATATTGTGAATGAGAGAACGTTGTAGGCCTACAGTTTCTATTCTTTATTTTCATTCCTCTAAGTACCTGGTACTTATTGACAGGCCTGCACTGTCCTCCCATACCTAATATCACTGTAATTTGAAAACATTATAAAAGCCAATTATTTTTAAAAGAGTAACCGTGGAGTTTCTTGCCGGCTCTTCTCCATAGGAAGCGACAAATTGGAACCGTGCACCTAGCTTCTGACGTTTCATAAGTGCCCTTGCAGGTTTATGTGAAATAAAATATTTTGATTTTGATTTTGATTTATATACAGACTAAACAATTTCATTTAAATCTAGCTAGAGGATTCCTACACGAGCGGTGGCAGTCTTAAAATCTGTAATTTTCACCAGTATTTGACATTAAGGTACCCATTAAAAATACTATCTGTATTTGGACATCCGTTATCGTGTGGCCGGTCACCAATTTCTTGGAATAAACTCATGTAATTCGCTTCCGTATTCTTAAATACTATGTAAAATACTGATTTGTATCCAGTTAGACTAGAAGCCAACCCTGACGTAGCCGGTAAGGGGCTAGGCAGTCTCTTCTTTATTCCTTAACCCATCTGGATTAAGGAATATCTAAAGAAGAGCCTGCCAGAAGAGACATTCCAAGAAATCGGTGAACGGCCACACGATAACGGATGCCCAAATACAGATAGTATTTTTAATACCTTTAGATGAAGGTTGTCTTTAAAAGATCATCACTTGTAGCGATGAAGCTCATTGTAGCATCCTATGTTTAAATGTCTTCATTAATTAAGTACTGCTGTAATTTTTATGTTGTATACATAATAAAGAGCCTATAGATACTCTATCCGATAGTTCGTTTTGTAAACCCAGATAGTAATTTACTAGTTCCAATGTCAAACATCTATACCCAATAAAAAGCAAATACAAAAATACTTAAAATGACAGATTACTATTTGTGACTAACTTTTCCCAGCGGCTTCGCCCGCGTGGAGGTCGAAAACTATCCCACGGGACCGTAATATCGGGATAAAAACTATCTTATATGTTGTTCCAGGTTACAAACTATCTGTTTGCCAAATTTAATCCAAATCCGTTCAGCCGTTTTTGCGTGATTGAGTAACAAACATCTAAACATACAATTTTTCACATTTATAATTTTAGTAGGAAGTAGGATTACAAAACCAACTTTAGAGGTAGAACCTTTATGTCGTTGTCTAAAAAAAAATAAACAACCGACTTCCAAAAAAACACTAAAAAGTGAAAAATAACTTTAATTTCGGAAGTCGGTGACTTTGGATATGTATTTTAATTTTTTGTCACCGCCTTCCGAAATTAAAGTTATTTTTCACTTTTTAGTGTTTTTTTGGATGTCGGTTGTGTATTTTTTTGAAAAAAGTTTTTTATTTTTCACTTTTTAGTGGTTCACATGTGCTTACCCCTTCACAGCGTACCGGCGTGATGTTATGTTATTAACTGGTGTAAACAATTGACAGACGCGAGATTTCAGCAATCCCTGTCCATTTGCTATCATTTATTGAGGAGTTCCGTTGCCTATCTCCGAAGTTCTTCATCAGATCTTCACCAAATTGAAATGGAACCACTCCGAGAAAGTACTCTTCCAAAAACTACACAAATTGCTTCAAGTGTGCCTATAAAATTTGAAGAGTTCTCTCTACTTCTCCAGGATCCCATCATCAGATCCTGACTTGATGATCATGGAACCACCTGGGAAGTATACCCTTTCAAACAAAAAAAAAATATCCAAATCGGTCCAGCCATCTTCGAGTAATCGGGGAACATACATAAAAAAAAAAGGTTCCGACGAATTGAGAACCTCCTCCTTTTGGAAGTCGGTTAAAAAGGGAAATTTCCTAGAAACCTATGAGTCACGTTGCCATATTCTCAGTAAAATAAACAAAATATTTACCTACTCTAAGAAAGCATCCATTAGTAGCCGGACCATCAGGTTTCAACATCACTACTCCATTTTCACTCATCAAAGAGTTTTAATAACTGCATAGTGGAGGCAACCTGCGCCGCGGGGCCCAGGGGCCCAGGGGCCCGGGGGTCAGTTTGATCCGAAACCAGATTGAATCAATATTGCCGTCCTCCCCACGTACAGATAGCGACAGAAGGCGCTGGTCATTTAAAACTTAATATTGCACAGCTAAGGTGAGGATCTTTCTATTGCGTCTGCCTGGACATTGTAGAAGGAAAATTCTGTAAATTATGGTGAGAAACTTAAAACTGCATCCAAATCCATTGTGAAATCATAACTCATAAGAATTAAACGATGATATAGACAGGCACGAAAAGGGACTTTATTTTATACAAAACTAACTTTTGCTTCGCCCGCGTTGGTGTCGGGTATCGCGTAAACCTATGTCCTTCTCCATATCCTAGGCTATATCTCTGCCAAATTTCATGACGATCGTTCATTGGTTTAGGCGTTAAAGCGTTACTTAAGTTACTTTCGCATTTATGATATTACTAGCTTTTGCCAGCGGCTTCGCCCGCGTGGAGGTCGGTGTATTATACATATAAACCTTCCTCTTGAATCACTCTATCTATTAAAAAAACCCGCATCAAAATCCGTTGCGTAGTTTTAAAGATTTAAGCATACATAGGGATATAGGGACAGAGAAAGCGACTTTGTTTTATACTATGTAGTGATTAAGTAGGGATTTGTAGATCGCCGATCTAGATTGTCCAAGCCTAGCGATCAATGTTTATGCCTTCTCTATGTGAGTACTTCTTCTCACTTTATATTTTAGTACGCCCGTGCTTCTGTGACAAATTTTCTTTCTTTCTTTTTTGCTCCTTTCCCTTGCAACGGAACGATTTACGCTGGTATTATTTTAGTCTTTGTTTTCCTATAGGTTTACGTTACCCTGGAGTTTTCCAATTTACTATAGCAATACCTACTCTTCAATCATGAACAACAAACCATAATTTACAAGTTTTAATTCATAAAACTCTTCTGAAGTTCTCGTCAATATTTTTACAAAGCAAGCAATATTTTTTGCATAAACTGTTATGAAACAACTTGTGTCCCCGTCTGTGCAACTGTACCCTTTGATTGGGCTGCCCAGTCAATTAGCACAGTAGCCACATGAAACGTACCTTTGAAACACATTTGAGTACCTATGTAATAGGGATTATTGACTGTAAAGCTTTTGAATACACAGGGTTGAAATTAAGTACATATTTTTGTGTCTGTACAGGGTCATTTCATTTATGTTTTTTTTTTTTTAAATAGAGTGAAATCACATGAGTAACTAAAATGTCTCCAAGTTTATTTTCATTTATTTTTGTTTTTCTGCGCAGGTTTTTAAACTTTGAAGTTTCTTTCAGTGATTTAATTATTTCAATCATCGTCGGCTTAGCCTTTCCTTAGTATTTCCCAATTGTGTTGAGGTTGGCTTCCACTCTTTATTGCCATAAAAAAAAACATGTTACAGAATAATGTGAGACCCTGACTCTAGAGCTAGGTTAAAATACCTACCTGTATTTCAGGAGCCAGTGACTTCTTCCATTTTGGTTACAACTAAGCAGGTTTTATGCAGCAAACGGTGATATAATTATGAGACTTAAAATTAAGTTAACTAAGTACTAAAAATAATGAGAATTAAAGAAAACAAAATTAAACATTAAATCAAAAAAATAAATTAGAATAAAATCATGTTTATGACAAAATTTGATTTGAGACACTGCCGACCTGATTTTTACAACCAAGTTACTGGGTAGGTGTTGTTAGAATTATTTAAATATTGATTATAGATAATTGACTACCAACATTTAGTTAAATCTATAACTAATTTATTATGCATATTATAATAAATTTGTTGGTGTTATGGTCGCAAGCGCTACTGTTAAGCAGTGGATTTAATTTCGAGGTCGGGCAAAGTGTTGTTGGACATCAGAAATTTCTCATTAGCGGCCCGGAGTCTGATTATGTGCCCAGTTGTTGGGTCGCCCCTATATCATGTTACGTAATCATAACCGGCGTAATACAGGTGCTACTTAATCCTTCGGGATATACAGTCGTGATACATAATCCTAGTAATATTATAAACGCGAAAGTTTGTAAGTATAGATGGATGGATGGATGGATGTTTGTTACTCTTTCACGTCGCAACGGCTGAACAGATTTAGATGAAATTTGGCACACAGATAAATTATAAGCTGGATTAACACATAGGATACTTTTATCCCGGTACTACGTTCCCGTGGGATCGTTTTCGAACTCCACGCGGGCAAAGCCGCTGGCAAAATCTAGTATAAGTATTATAAATGTGAAAGTTTGTATGTCTAGATGTTTGTAACTCAATCACGCAAAAACGGCTGAACGGATTTGGATGAAATTTGGCACACAGATAGTTTGTGGCCTGGAATAACACAGGATACTTTTTATTCCGATAGTACCTTCCCGTCAGTTATTTTCGACCTATACGCGGGCGAAGCCGCTGGCAAAGTCTAGTGCTACAAATGGTTGATGGATGAATGTTATTTCATTTCGCCGCTCCATTTTGAATTAATTAATTAGTATTTTTTGTTTAACAGAACGTGCTGGTTGTGTCAACATACTCCAATGATTTAGTTGGAGTTCAATTTTGTTTTCGCCGTCAATGCGACTCTTTTGTTTGTATATTGCTCGCGGTTCCACTCTCATCCTAGGGGAAAATATTTGTAACGTAATTCTGAACTTATTTGGGAGTCGATATTTCTTAACTGACTGACTGAGAAGAAGCTGAAACCAATATTACGTGCACGGTTTACAGTATCCTATGTTCCATTAAAATAGTTTATCTACATATGAGCCACTTCTAAATTTGTTAATCTGTCTTTGCTAATACAAATCTTTATAACCAAGGAAGAAAATAAGGAAGTCTGAATTCTAAACTTACAGATTCCTAAGGAGTTCCTACCTAGGTGATTCATCAACGCGGAGCCACTGAACCACTGATACTGAAAACATGATAGTCGTAGAATTTTCAGGAATCGTCTCTTAGTCTATGCCTATACATCGCAAAAGGAACCTACACTCCTGCTGGACTGTCGGTGGATTCTGTAAAAATCTCATCGTGAAAATTTAGGTGAAGTGAGCTTAGAAGTCATTCAGTTTGATGGTAGATATTGACAACTCACTACAAGCTCACTTCACCTGATTTTACAAGGTGAGATATTTCCAGAATCGACCGGCAGACCAGCAGGAGTGTAGGTTCCTTTTGCGACGTAGGCATGCACTGAGAAAGGTTTCCTGGACCGGGACTGGGACCTGGGACTGGTCATCTCCTAGCTCCCACGGCTTATTTTAATTTCTGAATTGTTATTTTATTTTTGTTTTAATTACGAACGCTTTAATGTGCACGTCTTTTTACATCGTTCTCACATTTATAATCTCAACATAATGATGTAACCATGTTTTTTGTAACAACACCATGATTTTAAAAGAGTGTACATGGAGTTTCTTGCCCGTTCTTCCCCAAGTAGCATTGCAAGCTGTATACAAGCTGTATTTAAGTTCGATTTTATACTAGAAGCTGTATATTCAGGCTGTATAGAGGCTGTATAAGCGCTTATACAGCCCTTATAAGTAAAAAATGGGCACATTTTATACAGCGTTTTGCTCTATTATAGCTGTATAATAGCTGTAGAAGCAATAGAGGCGCTGTATAATAGCTGTATTAGAGCTGTTATTCGGTGTACAAAGAAACCATTATACTACAGATATTATCTTATAAATACTTCATAGAGAAAATAGTTTTAAATAGGTTTTCGAAGAGAAACAAAATGAATGTAATTCTTTCCAATGAATGGCGACATTGTTATTTATAATATTTATTAGTAAGTAAACGTAATCTTGGACTTAGATATCTGAAGGTGTTAATTGGTGAATTGAAATTGCGGATTCAAATTTATTGTGAACCTGTCTATGTTTCTCGTCAAAATATTCAAGCGCCAGCAAAATAATCGTTCTGATATAAAAGAAAAATACTATTTATATGGTAAGTCAATATTGGTTTTAAGGTTAGAATAAAAAACAATGTTATAATAACAGAAGTGAGGGTAGTGTGAGCATTGTGCCCTCATATCAAGCCGAAAATCATTATATATTCCTTAAATTATGTTTCTAATTTTGTTTTATACCTACATTCGAAATTACGAAAATGGCGACTATTTGCTAAACAGCCTAAACGATAATCGGAGTGTATTATAGTCTGAGTAGCTGTACTAAGTAAGTTATGGATTATATTGTACAGCTTTTGGCTGCTAATCAGCTTTATAATAGAATATTTTTATTACTTAGGCTGTATATCAGTGCTCTATACATAACTTATAATGCTCATAAGGGTTACCTAAAAGAAATAAAAAACGCAGACTCAATATGATACGTACCTACATATAGTAAAACAAAAAAAAGGAAGAGATTCTCAATTTGACCTTGTATTTTATACCTAAGTGTATGTATTATATCAGTTTTACTTTATTTTCAGGAAAATATGCCGACTAAAATTTAAGCAACCATTGAGAAAGGGCAAAACAAGCTTTGCATTGTACCAAGTTTGTGGGAATCAAAAGGCAAGTTAAGATGGCCAAGAAAGCGATTAGATGTCAACAAATTAGTAAAGGATGAAACATCTCGGCCTTTATATAATTGGTCCACCTCAAAATGCTGTGTGAAAAGACTATCATTATCGTCATATGACGAAGCAGTAAGAGAACTAGATCACATGGTTCAAATCAATCATCATTTGAACTACTTGCGCTGCTTTATGAAGAAACGTCATAATCATGTTCCGAAGGTTGAATTAAATTTACACATTTAACATAACTGTTATGATCATTAATAACCCTGTTTAATGTTTTTGCTACGGAACCCTCTTCGTTGACCGTAAAGTCTTTCGGAGTGACTGTCATGAATACAAAATAAAGCTGTACTGTAGCTGTCATTTATTTTTTTAGTTTTAAAACACCCTCAAAAACAGAAGTCATAAAACCACTGTATTTACAAGAGTGTACAATTACGCCATAAAAATAAGTTTTAGAACGGAGTTTGCATACACCATTGTACAGAAACAAGTCTCAAGTGATACTATAATAACACTAAGAGCTGTAATAAGTAAGTGTTCACATGCAAAATACAGCTTGTATACAGCTTTAACGATAAAACCAGATTAAAGTGTCACAAAATACTTAAGCTGTATAGTGGAGTTTTCATATTCTGTTTAAATACCCTAAGCTTTCGCGGATCCCTTAATACAGATTGAATAATTTTTTGACACTCTTGTAAGTCTCTAAAGGAACTCTAAGTTCTAAATAGGCTGTTATATGTATGTTGAAAACGCTTGCGTGCTGCTTGGGTCTCCATAGGTACCTACGCTTTGGAATGGGCAACTAGCTTCATCTTTCTGTTTCAAGGTCGGTGAGACAGAAAGAAACTTCAAAGTTTCAAAACCTGCGCAAAAAAACAAAAATAAAGAAAATAAACTTGGAGACATTTTAGTTACTCATGTGATTTCACTCTATTTAAAAAAAAAAACATAAATGAAATGACCCTGTACAGACATAAAAATATGTACTTAATTTCAACCCTATGTATTCAAAAGCTTTACAGTCAATAATCCCTATTACATAGAAACTCTCGTTTGAGTTTGGAAATTCTACCCCTATTTTATATATCTGCCTAGCTTTTTCTAAAGTATGTCGGTCGGAGTCTAAAAATATCAAAAAGTTTCCCCAAAAAAATATAAATTCGATAGTGACAACGTCCGTTTTTCTATGCGATTTATGTATAAATTATTGCAATTATTACAGTATAATATCTGTAGGTTCAGCTATTATCAAATATAAACATATTTAAATATTATAACTGTAGTAGTTTGTATGTTTGGATGTTTGTTACTCAATCATGCAAAAACGAATGAACAGATTAGAATGAAATATAGCACACAGATAGTTTATAGACCGTATAATACATAAGACACATTTTCCCAGTAGTACGTTTCCGTGAGATACTCAAAAGCTAGTATCAAATAAACTCCTACGTAAATATGAACTATACTCTCACCATAATAACAACCCACCCTATTTTGAGCCACTATCAAAATAGAGAGAAGAAAGGGCTACACTCACAATGGCATCAGTCGGAACAATTAGTACTAACTAAATGATATGAGAGCCCACCAGACGAATTAATTCCATCGGCTTATGGAGCCCCTTCCATTAGGTGAGCAGGGATTATAAAATGTGCTTTAATGTGTAGTAGCCACTATATGGAGGAGGAAGACTACAGTAACAATATTCCAAAAAAGTATATTTAAGAATAAGTTTTTACACTTTTTTCGATGTGATTTATAAATACAAAAAAAAACAACCGACTTCCGAAAAAAATACTACAAAGTGAAAAATAATTTTCATTTCGGAAGGCGGTGACTTCGGAGTATTTAAATTTTTTGTCACCGCCTTCCGAAATTAAAGTTATTTTTCACTTTGTAGTGTTTTTTTCGGAAGTCGGTTGTTTTTTTTTGTATTTATAAATCACATCGAAAAAAGTGTAAAAACTTATTCTTAAATATACTTTTTTGGAATATTGTTACTGTAGTCTTCCTCCTCCATATAGTGGCTACTACACATTAAAGCACATTTTATAATCCCTGCTCACCTAATGGAAGGGGCTCCATAAGCCGATGGAATTAATTCGTCTGGTGGGCTCTCATATCATTTAGTTAGTACTAATTGTTCCGACTGATGCCATTGTGAGTGTAGCCCTTTCTTCTCTCTATTTTGATAGTGGCTCAAAATAGGGTGGGTTGTTTTTTTTGTAAAAAGTTTTTATTTTTCACTTTTTCGTTATAGTACCTACCCCACTAATTCGAAATTTCATCATCCTTGGGGTCAAAACAATGCATATTTATGCGATAGCAGCAATCGCAATTTATTTACTGTAATTTTTTGAGAAGTTCCGTTGTCTGTCTCCGAAACGCATCATCAGATCTATATGAAATTGAAATGGGACCACACGGGAAGCACGAGCTTTCAAATAAAAAAAAACCATCAAAATCGGCTCACCCAGTCGAAAGTTCTGAGGTAACAAACATAAAAAAACATACAGACGAATTGAGAACCTCCTCCTTTTTTTGAAGTCGATCAAAAATGGGTAATATGAATAAATTATTGTGTTAGAAAATGGGGCTTGTGGCTAGGTAATAACTGCCTCAAGGGTCAACCGGTCAAATTGAGCTACGCTTACCGCGGTTGGTCCGTAGATGGGTACCAAGAGCCCTCCGTGCCCCGGAAACCACGTCAAGCCGTTTGTCCCGGCTGCCAATCGTCACTAGTTACGGGTCGTCAGAAGCCCGGAAATGTAACAAATAGTCTTACCAAGGCCTAGGGGTATCGTATTACCCAGTAACTGGGTTGTAGAGGTCAGATAGGCGGTTGCTCCATCTAAAGTACTGGTATTCAGCTGCATCCAGTTAGACTGGAAGCCAACCCTAACGTAGTCAGGAAAAGCCTAGACAAGTAGACATGATGATGAGAGAGAGTCGATACTTTTGTTCACGACGTACGGCGAACAGTCAGTTTCGGTCATTTTATAGTCTTGTGTAGCATTTTGACGTAACGGACTATAGCAAAATTGACTCTTAGTCGAGCTGCCATTTTGATTTGATCATCATACTTCTTAATTTATCTTCAGTCGTTGCGGTCAGACTTCATCCATGCATCTCCATCAGCTGCCCTCTCAGTATTGACCCCCTTCATAGCTATATTTTCATCTTTCACTTCCATCATCCATGCATCATTTCCTTGGGTTTCCTCCATACATCTTTTTATATAGCCACATTCAACCCTTCCACATTTATGCAGAATAAAATTTTAACCAACGGGAAAACTGTAGCCATGAATTCGGCATGATTCTAGCAAGCACAGAATTTTTTCGTCGGTCATAAAAAAGTATTGATTTTACTTATGTAGATTCTTTTACATATTGTGAATGAGAGAACGTTGTAGGCCTACAGTTTCTGTTCTTTATTTTCATTCCTCTAAGTACCTGGTACTTATTGACAGGCCTGCACTGTCCTCCCATACCTAATATAACTGTAATTTGAAAACATTATAAAATCCAATTATTTTTAAAAGAGTAACCGTGGAGTTTCTTGCCGGCTCTTCTCCATAGGAAGCGACAAATTGGAACCGTGCACCTAGCTTCTGACGTTTCATAAGTGCCCTTGCAGGTTTATGTGAAATAAAATATTTTGAGTTGATTTGATTGGTATTTGCTGTGCCATACATTTTGACCGCGTAGGTATTGCACCATTCTATGAAACGGCCATGATTGTGTTGCGCACATGATTCCATCATACTAATTGATCCTGGCGCTAGACGTATTAGCACCATCGGATTATAGGACCCCTTCCATTAGCTGTATTGGGATTATACAGAGTGTCTGTATACTGGCTCCAAAAAGGTGAGGTAAGGCTGCTGTTGTTGGGGTTTCCTCTCGATCATGGAGAGATAAGGTCAATTTGTGGTTCCTATTCAGCACTTTTATACAGCGATTGTGAAGATGTCTTCAGACAATTCTATTTGTAACAACAACTAATTGATTAACAACTGTTGGAGCTACTGTAGATTGATGAACAATCTTTGCATTGTAGAAACTAAATATTCTTTGTATCATATATTTGCATAGCACTGCTGTGTGTAGGTACTATATATTTTAAAGCTACCATGTACCGGGGAATATGTCTTTCATTGACTGGAATGTGAATCAGTCGACACGCTAACATCCTGGACCGGGCGATTGATTACCACCCTCTCATCGCTGCCCCATGTGGTAGAACACCAAACCAACCTATGTTCAACGAAAACTATATCATATAAACAGTAGAGGAAGAAAGGTATCAGTCAGGAGCCAATGAAGTGCTTAGCTACACAGACGGTTCAAAAACACAAAGCTACACTTACTTGACCTCAACTTTAACTTTCACATACCGCTAGGCACACACAGTTGGATTTTTCAATCTGAATGTGTCGCCTTAACGCAAGCCACAACAGCAGTGAAGCGCCTAGGCATCCGGAATCACGGCATTAAATTCCTACGACAGTCTATCTATGCTCAAAGCTTTAGAAAACAAACAAACTAACAACAAATTGATCTTTGAGTGCCATCTAGCCCTGGAGATTATATCGACGTCAAATCGTATTACCCTCCAGTGGATCAAAGGGCACAGTGGATCCATAGGCAGTGATGCCGCTGATGGATTTGCGAAGAGAGGCTCTGATATTATAGTGCTAGGCGCGTACCCACTTCTCCCCCGACCTTTCTCATAATTTAGTACGTGGATTCGCCAAAGATCGACTGAACTACATAATAACAGATGGTCGCAGAAAACAGACTGTAGACAGTCATAATTGGCTTTACCGATTATATACCCGCGCTTAACCAAAAATCTTTTTAGCCTGAGTAGAAATAACTTTAGAATAATCATAAGAACAATTACAGGGCATAACCCCCTTAACAAACATCTTTATAATATAGGCGCCACAGGGACCGCTTTGCAGGAGCTGCCTTGACGCCGAGGAATCAGCCGCCCACGTCATCCTGAATTGCGAGGCCGTGGCTTCACAACGTGAAGAAATCTGCGGAACAATGAGGTTGCTCCTCGAAGCCTGTGAAACACCCAGGAAGCTTCTGTTCTTCTGGGCGTAGCAAGGCTGGCTTTGTTAGCCAGGATCCCCACGCACAACGGACCGAATGAAAGTCCAAGTGTGGAAAAGGGATCATCATCCCATCATCATCACCATCATCATCATCCATGCGTCATGTTCGTGAACGGGCGCCGTCAGTTGGGAATCGTCTTCTCTTAGCTGCCCCGCATATATATAGTATATATTTTTACTTTGCTGTACTCTGGACGCTTTTAACATGTACGTCTTTTTTACATAGGTCTCACATACAATAATAATACATTCAACATTTGTGATGTAACTAATATTTATGAAACAATATAATTTAAAAGAGTATCCATGGAATTTATTGCTTTTTCTTCTACATAGGAATCTACTACGATTTGAACAACAAGGTTCATAGTTCTGACTGGCCGACTCTTTGACAAGTCTCATTCATAGTGCCTGTAAATGGTTGAAATGCTTTGAGTTTGAGTTTGTATTGGTCACGAAGCTTGGTACAAACTACATGGACCTACATGAACCTGAGATTCTAGCACGAACGTACGGCGTGAATGTAACGATTGGTGAACCTAAAATACGACTATCCTATATACCATTTTGGTTTAAATGTTTGCAACAAGCACAATTTTAGTAATACCCTTAGATATGAATAAAGCCCTTAAACGAAGTAAATATTATGTGCGGAACGAGTATTTTCAATGTTAGAATCAACGTTGCACAAGAGTAATGGTGGCCCAGCGGTTTTGACCCCGACTTAAGAGTTGTAGGTGAATTTGGGTTCGAGGTCGATTACCCAGACTGGCGTTCACCATCATCACTGCTCTCCAAACGGTGAACCAGCATGTCTTATAACCAAAAATCGAAGACATCCTGAGACCAACCCGCACTGGGCCCGCGTGATGGATTACATACAGCCCACTCCCTCTCGTAGAAAGGAGGCCTGTGTCCCAGCAGTGGGAACATTATAGGTTCATTATGCTAAGTTCTCTCATCCCGTTCCGTCAAGCATCTCTTCCCGTGGGTATCGTAAAAGGCGACTAAGGGACTTACTAGAGAATGGGCAGCAGCGTTCTCCATGCATTTTAGCACCACACTGCGATCGCCAGCCCGCCTGCTAAGCGTGGCGATTATGGCAAATCCCCCCGTTTTGGGGGAGGCTTATGTCCAGCAGTGGACGTCTTTCGGCTGATATGATGATGATGATGGTGATGCTAAGTTACATTTATTCCGCTCGTTCGTGCTGGGCCCACTGTTCTATGTATTTTCACCTCAAGAAGAAATCAAGGATGGATGAAAAGATGATAACTGAGCAAGGTGATGTGATCAGAATAGTTCTAGCAGTGTTCAAGAAGATGACGACCGCACCCATACATACAGACAAACGGGTAAAACTAGAGAAATATTTTTAAAGTTACTAGATTCTAGTAAAAAGCTGAGCTAAGCTTACCATACACTGTTTTCTCCCTCCAGTTGATTGAGATTATTGTGACAACTCTCGCAGAAATTATAGCTTTAGTCGAAGTTCACACGAACGTAATAATATCGCGGCTAAATTTCTTCTCGCACTGGATCTTCAACGTACTGCTTAGCGCCAAGAGTTGAAAATCGAACAGTGTGTTTTTCCGACGCGCTGAGATGCATTTTATTGGATACTTAATGCTCGGTTCAATAAAAACTGTTGAAAATGCAGTGCGCGATAAAAACCCACCATAATATTTTTGCGTTCGTGTGAACATCACAAGGAACTTTCGGCGCGTGCCAAAAATAGAGAACTAATACCGCCATCCGGTTTTTCAATACATTTCACAAAACAATATTGCACAAATGTTTACCAACAGCGCCCCCTGTTAACGTCATCCAATCGCCAAATGATCCTTGTATGACTTGTGATTCGGTAACGTTGAACGAGTAAAGTTACTGACAGAATTGACTTCGAGTGAAGTCCTTCCGATATATTCTGCATAAATGTCATCGTGAAAAATTGAGTGAAGTGAGCTGTCAATAACTATGTCAATCCCTAGCATCAGTAGTGCTATTCTGTTAAAATCTCACCAACATGATAACTTGAGTGAAGTGAGCTTAAAGTGAGCCTACTAGTATCAAACCTCAGCATTAGATGAAATGACAGTTCACATCAGGATCAAGACCAAGTGGACCTTGAGAGTAGAGAAGTTGGAGTCGCGTCATAATATAAACTTCAAATCGTTTGTGGTGCGGGTTCCAACTCAGTATCTAGAAACCTTCATGAAGGAAGAGTTTTGGCCGAAAGGTGTGGCATACCGACGTTTTCGCGGAAGGTTACGCGACACCACGCAGCTCAACACCACGCCGACACAGTCATCACTTGGTGTACAATAGTGACAATAAAATATAAAAATATGTATGTTTAGATTAAGGTATTTAGGGCCTGCGTCGCCTGAAATAATTTTTTTTTTTTTTTTTTTTTTTTTTTTTTTTTTTTTTTTTTTTTTTTTTTTTTTTTTTTTTTTAGAAAAATGGTCCCACGGTGACATTTTAATAGAATCGATCGGCTGATGCTAGAGATTAACATTATTGACAAGCTCACTTCACCTAAGTTGCAGGTGGAGCTGAGGCTAGATTGACATTATTGACTAGCTCACTTCACCTAAGTTGCAGGTGGAGCTGAGGCTAGATTGACATTATTGACAAGCTCACTTCATCTACGTTTCGCGTGAACCTGACGCTAGGGATTGACATAATTGAGAAGCTCCCTTCACCTTATGTGTCAGGTGGACCCGAGCTGTTATTCCAATGACAGCTCACTTCACCTACGATTTTACAGTGTTACGATGTTTACAGAATATACCGGGTGATTTTTTAGATAGAACTTGCCTATAAACGAAGGGATTAACGAGATAGATTTTCTAATTAGTAAATGTTGAGTACAAACATTATGCAACAAACTACGCTAGCCAAGCGGTGCAGAAAATAAAATGTAGGTATGGATTTATTTACATTGCATGTTAATACTAATTATGATTAAATTATTATGTCCTGATTTATTCTTATGTTTGTATTTAAAATAGGTAAGTAATTGATGTGGAAACTCCAGGTGGCGCGCGAAATTCAAATGTTCTTAAGTTTTTGCAATTAACAGGTCAGTGCAAGGTAGTCTGTTGATTTGTTGACATGAAATAGTAATTCATTCGAATTGATTACAATTATGTAAAGCCGTATTTTTTACGGTCGCAAATCATATTTTAATTAACATGAAACCTAGCACTGACCTGCGAATTGCGAAAAACCTAAGAAAATTAGAATTTAGCATCAACCCCGAAGCTTCCGCATTAAGTATTATTTGAATGACAAATTTAAAAGGGGAAAAATAAATTCTAAAATATAACCAAGTATGTACAACAAGAGAGTAGAGCATATTGATGTATTTTGCTCTGCGTTCTTGCAAAATGTGTGCATCCAACTTTAAACATTCTAGAATGAAAGATGATTCTAGATGAATTACTATTACTAGGTATTAGTAGTACTTATGATTTAGACGGAATTCTTCCTCGATGACGGTTGAAGCTGACGATTCGTTGACCGGCGCTCTCCCTCAGCCTGACGGTGATGTCTGTTGACGGTGGTAGAGTGTGATGTGGTCGATGAAAACCAGAAGGCCAAATCTCGTACTTAAAAAAGCTTTTAAATTATTATTACTATTAATTTTTTTTTAAATTGCACCTCTGGTCGTCATGAAGCAACTCCTAAACCTTATGAATTCCCTTCACTGAGTTTACCTACTTGAGTTGCTGTGTAATTCTAATTTCCCGATTTACAATGATCCGATAAAATGTGAAAATTCGAATACTACAATGTGTACCTAAGCCTAAGTAAAATAAAAAAGTACAATGTGCGTCAAAAGTGCTTAAATTTTGTTCTTGTTGGAACAACTTTTTTGTGAACAATTACTTTTATGGCAATCGCATGAGCACTATTCCTTTTATAAATACTTCACATTAATAAAAATAAAAAATTGGTAGCTAATTAGGCGGTTGATTGAAGGCTAGCTTACTATGGTGGTTATGTATGGTAAGTTCCAGGGTAGCTCGCGAAATTCACTTTTCTTACTTTTCTCAAATAGGCAGCTAATATACAGGATAAGTTTTCATCCCATGCGCAAACTGTAACCATGAATTCATATCATTCTAGAACCTCTAACGCAGAAATTTGACGTCGGTTTTACAAAAAAATCAGCTGTTTCATAGAAAAGTGCAATGCCTACGCGGTCAAAATGTACGGAACAGCTGATTTTTTTTTTGTATAACCGACGAAAAATTTATGTGCTGCCCCCAGCGCAGAAATTTTTCGTCTAGAATGATATGCTGAATTCATGGTTACAGTTTGCACACTCGATAAAAACTTATCCTGTATATTTGCTGCCAATTTGAAAAAAAGCGAAATAACTTATCCGGTATGTGTACATTTATTTAATAATAAAATTGTTTATTTATAAAAGGCTTACACCAATACGGCTTTACACCATTAAAATCATCAATAGAATTATCTAAGCTCATTTGAATGGATGGAATTAAATTAACTTAAAGGGTTGTATCGATAATTTTAATGATTATAATTCTGTAGAATGTTCTTCATATTTTAATTAATATACAATCTGACACTGTCCTGTAAATTACGAAAAACGTAAGAAAATTGGATTTTTGCGAGTTACCGTAGAGCTTCCACCTTAAAATGTTTTATAAGAAATCTGCAGGTTATAAGAAGCTTATAATTTGTGTGATGCTAAAGTAATGTTGTATTGTCATGTGTACCTACTAATAAATCACTGTTGTGCTCAGTAAACGCGCCTTAAGGGCAGGGAAACATGCGTCAGGTTGAAAAAAAAAACTCAATCTCGGGTTTTTTATATATTTAGAACAAGAAATGTATAGTTACAACCATTGAGGATATTAAATATCATATTGTAAAAACTATTGTATAAAGTGAAGAATGTGACGCTTTTCCATAGTTTTTTTTATTATAATTAATTCCAATAAATTAATTAATTATAGACACATAAATTACGTGAAAATATTAATTAAGAATTACGTAAAAACAGCCAAGTATCTACTGATGTAAATATATTGGTTATTAATGCTTACTTTTAGGAATGAGTATTCTTTTTTTATTCAAAATCTTTCTAATCCATTATCGAAAGAAGGATGGCGTGTAGAATTATGCAAACGCTTGCTTTTTCCGGTTGATCACATGTCATTATGGTAAAAGTTAGCGAATTTGGAGAATTCTACACAAAATCCTTAAAACGATCTTATAAAATATCAGAAACAACATTTATGACTAAGAGCGACACTAAAACTGTCGTGGACACTAAAATATATTACCTGTCAAAATATTATAGTAATTGTTTTGACATTTTCATACATTTTTAAACTTCTTGGACTGTCAGAGACGCGGCAATGCGTCTCCGTTAAACGAGTGTAATGTGGATGGTAATTTGATGGTAATATCAGACGCAAAGCTGGGTCTCTTGAAAGTTGCCTTTCTACTTTCCAACTAAAGGCTAAACTATAGTTGGAAGTTAGAATAAATAAGTAGTTCCAGTTTTAGTGTTTACCTTAGTCGCCTATTCTTGTGCAAATTATATTTTTTCACAAAAGCTATAAGGTAGAGGTAATTTATTAAACCGACACAATAATTATTATAGAAATACCTAATTTTTAGGTACAATATCAACTAAATCGGTTAACACCACCAACACATATAGACATCTACCTTCTTAATTTTATAATAATTCATAAAAAGACGAAAATGAAATTTCAACATTGATTTTTAAATGTTAATACCGGAAGATCTTAAGTGTTTTTTAAACTTTTTTTTTGCATTTTGTTACTTTTATAAAATACGTATTTGTATCAAAGTGACGTCAGCGAGAACAAGGAAAATGGCTGACCGAATTATTCATAATCTCATTTTTTTTAATTATTATAAATATCATTGCTTTCATTGTCTAGTACACCTTAACTTTGAAGTTGGTAAAATACTTATTCAATACTTTATTTTTTGAGATTCTTATCTTACGATGCATTTTTTTCTAAATTATTTCCTAGCCTTATTGAGTCTGTGGGAAGTCGGATTGATTTTACACATTAGAAAGTTCACACAAAAGAGACCAGGAGAAGTGTTAGCACTCTTCTGGTCTAAAGTTATGGGTTTATGAGTAGGTATTGACTATCAGTATGCACTAGGAGTATCACAATCTACTCTGTATGACACCGAGTTCGTTCCCATCGCGTCGAAATTATTGCAAAAGATAGTGATGGGACACTATTGCTAACTGGAATATAATTTATCGATAGTGATCACGATAAAATTAAACTAGCTAAGATATACTGAAATGTACCAACAATACTACAACAAGTTTTACAGATGAAGACGAAATGGGAACCAACTGTGATCATGCAGCTTAAGAGGAATCAACACCGAAAACGAATACTAATAAATAGACAGTGAAATTGATATTACATGATATTACTTTTTATTTTAAATTCGAAACTATGGGTTATTAATATTTTTTTAATCATAATTCGCTTACCCGAAGCAGGACCGATCCTTTGATGTTTATTTACATATTTATTGCAATCTGTTTTTACCCGACGGCGTATTGTCAAGCTAATTTCATCCTAATACGTTTGTAAATAAAGCTTTTATACTACGTCAGGTTGATATTATTTTACCTCTCGCTCCGGTTTTCACTGTCTATAACGACTATTCAGGGATAAAAACACATAGGGCTATTTTAATCAGAATCGTCAATTAGATTAGTTGAAAGGAATTTAATTCGAAACAAACCGTATAACACTATGTGTTCGGAACATTTGTGACGATGATCATGCGTTATAGGGAAGCAATAGGCTGCTAGAGTTAGCTGTATTTATAAAATTATCGATACACATAAAACTATTTAGCTATACTACTAGAGAAACGGATCCAAAATACAAGGAAGTTCAAGGTGAGCAAATGTAGTATTAAATTTTATTAATAATTTTATAACAATACAGCTGTAGCAGCATACAAGTACCATTAGATGTTGTGCATTGCGTTCTGTACTCTCACTAGCACTTTTGACATTTATGAAGTAATAGTAACACATTTAGTCGATGTCTCGAGTTTTCCACGACGTGAAAAATATTTCAATAGTTATGCTGAGTTATCGCGGAAGCTGTGTCACAACACTAGACGCGGCGTTCATTATTAAATTGAGCATATTGTTTAGGCGCGTCGAATATCGAGACACAGTTAGTTGTTTACACTGAAATATTTTTACGTGCAGAAATATAAAACTTACGTATTTATTTACTATGGAAGATCATTTCTTCATTTGTGACCTAACTATCGGAATCGCGTCCATCTCGGCAACAGTGATAATTATTTGTGCTTGCGTCCGAGTTTAAGGCCATTCCATTCTACACGATAAGCTGTATAGAAAAACTCTATATGCTTTTATTCCCATCTCACTATTTTCTATCATAATTTCACACTGGACAGTCAAACAGTTCACGCAGTTTGGAGTATTTATTTTCAATTGATTTACTTATTAAATATGGGCATTAATATGTTTTTGTACGCGTGATTGCATGATTCCAATCACAGAACAGAGAAGCATTCAGGCTATGGGCTAGCAACCTACATCTTATGTACTATCGCAATCTTTATATTTAACACTTTATTGCTGTATGTAGTCCCAAGCGGCGTCAGCGCTTTCGCTCACGCTGCTTGAAGCTCAAATCCCTTAAGGGACAGATCATCATGATACACACATTCCTTATATTATAAAAGTGGTGTTCAATGATTCACAGGAGAGAATTGGTTACAAGTTATGGCACGATGACATTCATCCATGCTAAGCAAAGCTGATGCTTCGATTGGGAAAATGTGAATATCGACACAATAGGAAACGTTTAGGAAATGATGTGTGCCGACTAGTTTGTGACGCGTGAAGGTCCCATTTAGTTCTCTGTTCTGTGATTTACCTTACGTTAATATTTTATTTATTAAATTACGATCAATCGTCACGTGTCTCTTTAACTTTATTTTTGCTAATTTCACAGCCTCATTGTCAATTAGCCTATGCGTATTAGAGTATTGTTTCTGTGTTGCCAATTAATTACGATTTTTTAATATTTTTAATAATATTATTACATTTTAATTTCATAAAAATGCATCAAAACACCTTTCAAAAAGTAGCCGTTATGCTATTGATCAGATTATCCCTTGACACTTAGTGGGGTTAGTTACTTAGCTTCGACGTTTTAATCCACAACCTATTTACCATAGCTTTGTAGACAACTTCGATGGTTCAACTTTTAATTACTATGCGTTTTTTGTAAAATTATGGCCACATTTTGGATTCAGTCGATTTTACTTTACTTTTATTGTACTCTTCTCGCGGTCCGTGACGATTTTTCTTAAAACAGGTTTTTCGGATTGTTCTAGCGATACCTAGCAAGGTTTAATTTTTTGATATTTATAACACAGGACCTGTGACCAAAATTTAGTTTTATCATTCGAATGGCAATTAAAATATGAACCATACTGAATTAGTAGAACGTTTTGCGAGTCTGCCGCTTACATCTATGAAGATATGAATTACAGTATATATTAAAATACATACAAAAATATTAAGTTAATTATGGTTTAGTTATTACCCGTGTTTTCTGTTTATAAAATTCACAATTAATTTTATTGCTTTCCGCGTTACGTACTACGGGCATTGCCCTCTAAGCTATTGAGCACTATTATTAATTATTATTATTTTTTATAATTATTACCGAAAGAAGAGGGGCGCACAAAACATTCTACTAACTAGTCACGTAACACCTAACCGAACTCCTAACGAACAATTTCACTCCAAAATATCATTTTTGCATTTATATCATTCTGCAATCTCATTATTTCTTATTTATTATCTAAAAAGTCGATGAAATTTCAGTAAAATACTTTGGTGTTTTATGTTTCGATTCAATACGACGTATTAAGCTTTATTATACGCAAATATTTGAGAAAAAAACTTTAACAAGGACTCGTAAAATTGTTATAATTTAACCGAATGACGACATTTTTTTACCAAATCAAGTTAGCACATCCAAGCTCCCGACCTTGATTAATTGCCCGATATATTTCCCTAATAAATAAATCAATTTAGGTTAACTTTGTCAAATTGTTGAAAAAACATCAATTTTTATCGACGTTAATAAATAAACTGGTGACTAACACTTTTGCGTTCACCTGTACCATTCATGACTAGAGAAGAGACTATTCGACGATATATCGACATCGATAAAAACTAATATTAAGGAATATAATATTTATAAATTATACATTAAATAAGTTAAATGCACACTAAGTTTACACATAAAATACAATTAATTGCACATACACTAAATTAATGACAATAAATCTAAGATGAAAAAATTTATGACAAAATTATCGTTAAGATTATTATTATCAACATTGATCATTAACTTCAACTATTCAAAATATCAAATATTTTTTTATTATAATTTAATAATGATTCCTTTCGGAATAATAATGACTAGAATAGTTGAAATTTTCATGTTGAATGAAAACAACACAAAACACAACAACTATTATTAACCTAAAGACAACTACATAGTATAGATAATAAGTACTTAGCAAATCTTGTGCTTCACACGCCGACCATACAAATACTCATTTCTTAGCCAACCGTTAAAATGAAATCAAACATAATCAGCATTTGAAAATGTCACTTCAAATTGACAGCTGTCAATGCTGACAGGTGAAGTGACTTTAGAAATGCTTAGGTAACCCACGAATTTTCTATAAATTAATAAGAGTACACCTAATAAAAGTATTAAGACTAAAAAATGGAATGTCAAAGCATTATCAAGCTGTATCGAAATCAAGCATTTTTTTGTAGATTTTATATTATTAAATTAATGGAAAAAATGAGTGAATCAATTCGCGCGTTCTGAGTGCGGATAAACAAATAGTTTACAATAAATAGTAAACAAGGTGGCATGAACCCCACAATACATGTTGATACTATGTCAATCAACGCCTCTTCGAGTCATTTTTGACTTTTTTTATTAATATTTTTTTTATTAAATTACTGGCTATTAGTTATTGCACATTTTACATTTATAATAAATATATAAATACTTGTAAATTTTTATCTCCATCTTTTGGTATGTAATGAGTAGATACCTATTTATTTAATATTTGAAATGTTACAAAACTGTTTTTTACATAATATTAAGTATCTATTTTTTTTTACAAAAATCGTAGGGTCGTTAGGACGGCACGATATTTAAAATATCTATTCAAGTTCGATGTTTCATAGTAGGTCTTTGTCGGGTAAAGTTTATGATTTATAGTTCCTAGTGTGACGTGTTCTGACGCGGCGTTACAGATTAGTTATTCATTTATTATTTAAATTAAACAACTTTTTTTTCTATTTACAAATTTCGATTTAGACTAAGACAATTAAAGCCTAGGTCGAATAGACGCAGGGCCGCATCCATACATTATTATTATAGCAGGTACCGATCATATGTTTAGACATCGATTTAATCATATTTTTGGAACGATATCGTTAGACTAGAGTATGCACCATTGTTCCGCGAACGGACTCGTCCTGCCGCGAGGGTGGCTGGGGGTGGGGGGGATGGGTTGTGGTCGCGACATCCCCCCGCCCCCGTAGGCCCGGGCCTGCGCCCCCGCCTCGCACTCGCCTGTGCGCGCTCCCCAGAAATGGCTCGATCGATTTTCGCCCGTCTCCGAGTCTCCGCAAACTCGGTACATCCGTCAACTCCGAACGACTCGGCATCGCCCGTCGTGTTAAGCGTAATACCACAATCGAAAATGTTTCTCAAAAATTTTTCTAATACTAACTACTGCCAGGCCACGTGACCTCGTACAGCCCCTTCCACTCGCTCTTTGATCTTTAAAATTTTATCAAAACCTATCACAGTTTTTGATTAGTTTTTTTTTTCATCCTTAATTTTAATATATGATTAAAATATACGTATAGATAATATATATTTTTTCTTTCCAATCTTTAACAATATAACACTATTTTACTTCGATTAGTGGCCTGTCGAGCGGCCGGTGTCCCGGGCTGGAGCTTCGCGGCGGTTTTGTCGTAATATCGTGTGTCTGTACCGGCCTTATCGTGTAATACGTCGTTTGTCTGTACCGGCCTTATCACGTAAAAACGTACGTTAATGTAATTATTACGAGTACGATATGATCGCGTAAAAAATTGGAGCATAGCATTTAGGCTATTATTGCTAAGATTATTTAATATTCGAAAACTATTTTCTCGATTTAAACCACAACCTTTCATAAGCGAAGTTTAATATCATTATTTTGTTATTGACTATTACCAATATGTACGTTTCGGTGTTCTGGCCAGATGTTCCACATCTCATGTGGAGCGTGCTTATTATATTATTGCGGGGTGCTGGTGACCCTTCATTCAGCGCCATCTTATCCGGACCTGCGCAAAGCGGCTCCGCCTCGGCGCCATTTTGATTTCCTCAACACTTAACCCAATTTTTGCGACCGACTGTACCGCGCGCCGAACAAAGGGTTACCACACATTACAGTCAAAAACATTTCTCTAGTTTTACAATTATAAAAACGCCCGCCCGGCAAACGTGACACGAGGGCGGGCCTCGGGAAGACAGTCTGAAGTCAAGTCCAATATTTAGGAATGTCACCTACGTCTATTATTACATTAGACTCATGCTTATCAAGTATTTGGCATTTTATACGTCACCGTAAAAGTCTGAAATCCATCACTTTCGCATATACACGGTGAAAACGTAATATTTTACATATATAAGTATATAACACGACAAAATACTAAATTTTCACTGAAAGGTGACAAGCCTGTGTCCACGTCGCGGGGTGTCCGCACGGCACTGGTGCGGTGCGGGTACGGCTCTGTTGTAGCGACTGCCGTGTGTGAGTATGTATGTGTATGTATGGGTGCGTCCTGCTGTGCCGTCCTAGCGTCCGGCTAGGCCGAATCTGGGCGATGCCCTTAGATGGTCTTGATCTTATTAGTCTTGAAGCTGACCTGCAGCACTCGGTTGCCGAGAGTGTATCCGTTGAGCGACTGGATGGCCACTACGGCCTCGTCGTAGTTGGTCATGGTGATGAACCCGTAGCCCTTGCACTTGTTAGTCTGCAGGTCGCGGATGACCTTCACGCTCTGCACGGCTCCGAAGGGGCCGAACAGTTGCCACAGGACGTTCTCCTCGGTCTCGGGCGCCAGGTTATACACGAAGATGCACCACTCGGAGCCGACGGCGCCGGGCAGGACGCCGCCTAGCAGCTCACCCGCCAGCGGGCTGTAGCGCTGCAGACCTTTATTGATCGCTAGGAGAGACTTGCCTGAGCTGAATCTGCCGAGCGGCGCCGGGAAGCGCAGCGCGGCCGGCAGGTACGCCGCCAGTGGCGCCAGCGCCTTGCCGTTGTTGCTCGGGTTGTTCGCAAACTTCACAGTTATCGGCTCCGTAGCTCCCTTGGGCACTGTCCCGTTCAACTCCTGGATCGCCCGCTCCGCCTCGACGCGCTGGTCGAAGCGAATGAATCCGACGCCCTTCGACAGCCCCTGCTCGCCGCCGGTGAACGGCCTCCCGCCGGAGTTCTCGCACAGAATACGCGACGTAATGATCCTGCCGTACGGGCTGAACAGTCGCTCTAGTTCAGCCTGTGTCATAGTTTTGGGTAGTCCGGAGACATATAGGTTCGCACCCTTGATAGCTTCGCTGCTGGGCCGCGCGTATGAGACTTTGATCGTCTTGTTCTGTAGGCGCAGGCCGTTGAGAGTGGCGATGGCCTTTTCCGCATCCTCAGGTCGGTGGTAGTTGACGAACGCGTAGCCGAGGCTCTGGCCGCCGCCATGCAGCGCGTGGTTGAGCGCGTCGGGGAAGGCCGCACCCTTGTTCCGGATTAGCTTGCACGATTCCACCTCACCGATGCTGGAGAACAGGCTCCGAATCTCCTCCTGCGTCATGGACTGGGGCAGGTAGTTGATGATCAGGTTAGTCTTGGACTCCTCACCACCACCGTTTTGCTGTTCGCTATCGCCTTTCGACATGGTGGCGGCTTAAATCATAAACGGAAAGAACGAAAGAGGAACGAAAAAACGCGATAAAAATAAAGGGCACGTCCGTCGGGGCAGCGCGCGCGAACGGTATTGAGGGCTAGCGGCGACTGTTCCGCGCATGACGCGCGCTATCGACCCGCCTTACGTAACTGGGTTCGTTCACCCTCCCGTTGGTATAGTGTCCGAAAAAACCAGATCTACCCCGGGCGAATCGATCGACACCCGGGAACCGCGGCCCCTAACGTAACTGGGTTCCGTGAGGGGACAACGAACGAGCTAGTACTGGCGAAACGCTGGAAATTAGGTGGAAATTCGCGAGGATTTATGATTGTGTCAACGTTACATTACAACCTTTTTATTGCGTGTTATTACGGTGATGAATGCATCGTAATTTGTCAGCGATTGAGTACGGTTGCCAACAAACATTGCGACGATTTCTATTATAAAATGCTCAACACATCCGCAATGTTGTATCAACATTTTCTCATAACCATTACCTCATATAATCACAACAAAAGCTACCAAATAAAAACCCTTTTCCTCAATCAAACTTTTCACAGAAAATCTATTTTCAGTTCAGTAGAAACCATTCTTTGTTTCCTCAAACAAATGGGCATATTAATAAATGATTCGTTTCTGGGAAATTCCAGTTGCTATCATTTCTATTTCCTGGAAGGTGGGAAGGGTTAATTCGTGTTAATAAGCAGATGGGCTGACCTGCTATGGGGTTATTGCATCGCTCGATGTGTTGTAATTATTACCGTAATGTTTTGATGGGGGTGAGCTGTATGTGGATTACGGAAGGTCGAGTTTTGTTACGCAAGTTGGGATAGGTTTATAATTTTGAGTCGAGTAGTATCTATTCTTTGTTGAGTTTTTAAAGCGTTTGTTATAGGAAAATGGCATTGTGTTTTCACATTTAAAAAGCAACGAATTTAAAATACTGTTCCATTTCTGACAAGCTAATGAAGATGACAGTTTTTTTAAATACATTTAACATGAGATGCATTCATTGATTTTTGATTCAAGTAGATCTAAATAGTAGGATGTTGTAACCGTATGTCATTAACATTGCTTATTTTATTATCAAGCCAAGGTTTTGAATCTACTAGTATAACAAATGACCAAGAAATTGTTTTTACACGTTTAAAAAGGAACTTTTAATAACTTCGAATAGTGGTTTATTTTGCGATTCATCGCGTGTTTAATAACCGCACGTTAAATTTAATTTATATGGCCTATAAAACCTTGTTCCGGGTCGGAGTATTTTAAATATGACATAATTATGACGTAGTACTGCTGAATTAATGTTAGTGTTTAAACAAAGTAATACATGAGGTCATTTATAAAGGTGGTATGTTCAATCAGGTTATAATCACCTGCGCACCCGTATGCTTAATCTTTCTGCTTACTCCCTTGAGAAAAAGCGTGTGTACATTTATGTAATATTAGCAACCCCGCCATGCTTCGCACGACTTGATAAAATATTGAGATTTATTTATTATAACTATAAAGTAATTTTATACATAAACCTTCTGGAATAAATTTTCTAAATACTGGCGAAAATCTCATCAAAATCCGTTGCGTAGTTTAGAACAACAACGCGGTCACACGAAAATCGACTTTAATTTATATTATGTTCCTATAGAGACGCAATCTACAAAAATCTGCTATCAAATCTAACATTACCTGTAGCCATAGCAATCTAAATAAAGAAAATTCACATTTCGTAGCCTCGTAGCCTCGTAGCAACGCGGCTACGCTGCTACGCTGCTACGCCGTAGCGCTTTCCCGGCCTTCCGTAGGCTAGCTACCAAGGTTACAATCACGGTTACAATTTAATGATTGTAACACTGTTGTTGCTTTATTTGATTTTACTTCAACATTGAGGGCACGATATTCATATTTTTTTTTTTTACTTTCTGCATAATTGTCTGGTTTGATAAGATAAGATAAGATAAGATATTTTTATTTGCATAAAACATGGTATACAAGGTGTTATTGGAAAATATAGATCAAACATATTTTGCTTTAAACTAAAGCATGCAAACTTACTTACTAAAAAAGAAAAAATACATTGACATTGAAATAAATTACATTATTATATTAAAAAATCATTGATACTGTAGAAATTATTATTATTAAGCCATTTATATAATTGGGTTTTCAATAACGTACAATTTAACGTTTTCAACATTTTAGGTAATTTATTATAAAGACGTACACACATAGCCAGAGAGTTTTTGTTATATTTCGCTGATCGAGGCAGTACATCCAGAACAAGTCTATATTGGTCTCGCCTACTTCGAGAGCTTATTTCCTGTGCTGTTTTAAAAAGTTCTTTGTGTTTTTGAACGAACATGCATGCTTCATATATATATAATGAAGGTAACGGTAGCAAACCAAGCTCTTTAAATATAGGTTGACATGATTCGTCAGATGGAATCTGGTATAGAGCTCGTAAACATTTTTTCTGGGCGACAAATGCTCTATTGTGGTCAGTACTATTTCCCCAAATCATAAGTCCATACCGTAGTGAAGACTCAACATATGCGCGGTATGTCATCACAGCCGTTTTTGTATTAGTGACTTTTTTTATTTGTCTCAGAGCATAGACAAATTTATTTATTTTATTGCATACAACATCAACCTGTGCTTTCCAGTCTAAACTTTCGTCAATTACTACTCCTAAAAACTTAGTTTGTGTTACTTGTATAATTTTCGGTATGTCCATTTTAAAATTAAATGTATTATTATAAGATTGATTAAATTGTATATATACTGATTTATTAAGATTAATAGATAAATTATTATTATTTAACCAGTTAATTAGATTGTCTATTGTACTATTTATGTCCGCTTCATGATTCGCAATGGATTTATATTTATTATCCGTACTAACAATTATGGAAATGTCATCGGCAAAAAGGAAGCATTTATGATTGGTTACATTAACTATGTCGTTTATATAGAGTAGAAATAAGATGGTTTAAAAGACTATGAAGGGGTTGTGTCTAAGTAATAACAACCGTACGGCTATATCAATTAGGTTAAGCTACGCTTGCTGCGGTTGGTCCGTGGATGGGTGACCATCTTTGCCACGGAAAGAATGTTAAGCCGTTGTTCCCGGCTGTCATTCGTGGATCTTTGACAATCCGTTACGGGTCGTCAGAAGCCTGACAGTCTGACAACCAGTCCTTACCAAGGGGTATCGTATTACTCAGTAACTGGGTTGTGGAGGTCAGATAGCCAGTCGCTCCATGTAAAATACTGGTATCCAGCTGCATTCGGTTAGACTGGAAGCTGACCCCAATATAGTTGGGAAAAGGCAGGTAGATTGATTTGATTGGTAGAATTATGTGGTTTGAGCTCATTTCAATTTTAATTTATATTGGATAGTTAATTCGTACGTACACACATTGTTATGCGCATTGTTATTTATGTTTACCTCTCGCATGTGCTGCCGGGGGTGCGGGTTGTTCTAAAGAGATACCGCGGCCCCTGGCACACAGGCAACTGACGGAACACGGGTGGGTTTTAGTCAGTAAAAGTCTGACACGCCCTCCCGCTCCAGTCAGAGCGGGAGAAGTCATTTGATGATTTCCCACCCTCAAAAAAAAATACCTCTCGCATCATCAACATTATTTTTCGCATGCAACCATATTTTTACGCCTCTCGGCATAACATAGCGACATATGAACTTTAATTTAAAAACTGTATTCACTTCTTTATTTACACAAATAAAAAATATACTATGGTTATACATAAACTCACAGACTCACCAAACCTAAAACATGCCACTATATAGAGGTAATGAAGGCTGTTGCTCGCTCCGTGTAAAATACTAGTGCAACCGACGAAAATAATTTCATTGTCAGGGGTTCAGAATCATGGTAATTTTATTCTGGGAACATCGTTTTCACACATAATTATATAATAGACTAGCTTTTGCCAGCGGCTTCGCCCGCGTGGAGGTCAGTGTATTATACATATAAACCTTCCTCTTGAATCACTCTATCTATTAAAAAACCCGCATCAAAATCCGTTGCGCAGTTTTAAAGAGTTAAGCATACATAGGGATATAGGGACAGAGAAAGCGACTTTGTTTTATACTATGTAGTGATATAATAGATGTATGTTAAATATTGTACTTAAAACATTTTAAATCGGTGGAGATTCTTGCCCATTCTTCTCCATACGAAACTACATTTAAGAAGGGGCGACTAGAATCAATTATATTTTATTTAATGTACCTAAATGTTGACTTTCAAAAGAGCCTTTTAAATGCCTATTTGAAATAAATGCTTTGATTTTGATTTGTACTGAATCCATGGTTACAGGTTGTGCGTTGATATCCGTTCTAACTTTTCGAATAATGATTTATCTTCTTTTTACTCGTTTTTATTAGCTTAGTATATATCTATGTACCTATATCTATGAATCTATGTAACAGAATCTTTGAATGTGATTTTCACCCACTTCAAAACGTCAGTTTGATTTGAAAGTTTGCGCACTTACCAAGGATGAAAACTCAGTAATTTAACGTATTTTTTTCCATTATACTGGCAAAAAAAACAACTAAAAATCACGCTTTTAAAACAAAACTAAAAAGCAGAAAATAATTTGGGAAAAGAGCTTGGGAACTCTCAAGCCTTTAGAAATTAGACTTTTTAACAAAAAAACATAACAGTTCATTAGCCTGTCCTTCAAGTTATGTTCATGCTTATGACGCGAGACATAACGTAATGAACAAAGCGTTGTCCGACGTCGCTTTGTCTGCCGCACGCTGTTAGACAATTACTGCCTACAGTACAGTAAGATACTTGTAGGTAATAATTAGGGCTTTTACAGGTAAGTATTTTTTTTACTACTATCAGAAGATGCAGTATTTGATTAAATAAGTATTTAGTTTGTTTGTTTACGAGGGGCCTTGTGGCTAAGTAATAACAGCTGAACGGGTATATCAAGCAGGTTAAGCTACACTTGCCGCGGTTGGTTCGTGGATGGGGGAAAGCACGTTAAGCCGATGGTTCTGGCTGTCACTCGTGGATCTTTGACAGTCGTTATGGGTCGTCAGAAGCCAGAAAGTCTGACAACCAGTCTTACCAAGGGGTATCGTATTACCCAATTATTGGGTTGTGGAGGTCAGATAGGCAGTCGCTCCATGTGAAATACTGGTGTTCAGCTACAGCCGTTTAGACTGGTAGCCGACCTAAATGTAGTTGGGAAAAGGCTAGGCAGATAATGATGATGAATATAGTTTATGGTAATTTCAGAGGCTGCAACTAACATCATAAGGATGAACAGTTTCTTATTGTAGTTTCGTATCTTTAATACGATGATCAACAGTTTCTTATTTAAACAGTGTTTCAGTAGGATGCTTGCAATATTGAAAAAAAAAAAAAAAGAAAATATGTTTATTTGTGGTGAACATCATGCAAAAGAAGAACGGAAACACAAAAGAGCAAATACTTTTAATTCAATCAATTCAGCCTATCGCAGTCCACTGCTGAACATATCTCTCCCAGGATACATCACTATCCTCCGCCTTCCGCATCGAGTCTATCCCACCCACCTTTTAAGGTCGTCGGTTTATCTAGCTGGGGGGCGGTCCACGCTACGCTTACCGATACGCGGTCTTCGCTCCAGAACTCGTCTACTCCATCAACCATCGGTTCTTCGACAAACATGGCCAGCCCATTGCTACTTTAGCTTGCTTACTCTGCAAGCTAATTACTTTTTTTAATGACTACAAATTTATAAATATGAATACGTGAAGCAAAAACTTTGTAAAATTACGCGGGCGGAGGAGTGTGAAATTTGGCACGGTTAAACTTTCTAAGGAGAAATATATTTTTATATAATTTAAACTTTTAAATGAATTATGGTTGTTTTTCGACCAATAGACGATCACTAGTTTTCTCATTCCGTAAGTCACATTACTTATCTTTAGTTTTTGGATAAAACAAAGATGAACGGTGCAATAATGCAACGCAAAAATACATAATTGTGTAGCTTCTGAAATGTAGTTAAATAGTTAGTGGCCAGTAATTTTTTACATTTTTGTATCGGCAGTGTGTTTGCCACGACAACTTATTAATAGCACTACCAAATACATATAATTCACCGTTTTGAGGGTTTTAAAACTGTGAAGGAAAACATCGTGAGGAAACCAGCATGTGCTAGGACCAAAAATTCGAAGACATGTGACATCTACCAACCCGCACTGAGCCCGCGTGGTGGATTACGCTGTATTACAGCCCTCTGTCTCACCGAGAGGAGGTCTGTGTCTCAGCAGGGGGAACCTGATTATTTTAAATTATGAGGTTTTGAAGGACTGTCTTAACCTCCTGACACCCAAGCATTTACTGAACTCACTTGCCACTACGGCTGAATGTACTTTACAAAGTAGTAAACTGTTTTTGTTGTAAAGGCCGACACCTTGCTTTTTTTTTGTCTTTTATAAAGGACTTTAGGTCAAAGGCATACAATTTTTCATATAATTTGATGTAATGTCACAAATTGTCACAAACACTCGGGAATCGATGCTACCTGGAGGTCGGTCGTCCGTTGTCGAAATAAGAAGTTCAAAAATATTCGGCCTTTAGAGTACGGTTTATTTAGCAGTTTGTAAAGGACGCCAGGTGTCAGGAGGTTAAGTAATTTTGACGTTCAAAAAGTGCTGACTCTTAGCCTAGTTTGAATAAATGACTTTTGATTTTGGAGGTCGGTCGTCCGTTGTCGAAATAAGAAGTTTAAAAATATTCGGCCTTTAGAGTACGGTTTATTTAGCTCTTTTTATAGGACGCCAGGTGTCAGGAGGTTAAGTAATTTTGACGTTCAAAAAGTGCTGACTTTTAGCCTAGTTTGAATAAATGACTTTTGATTTTGATTTGATTTTATAATTAAACTAGTTCCTTCTCTGTCATCATCTGCCTAGCCTTTTCCCAACTATGTTGGGGTCAGCTGCCAGTCTAACCAGCTGCAGCTGAATACCAGTATTTTACATGGAGCGACTGCCTATCTGACCTCCACCTCCTCCTAGTTCCTTCTCTGTATATTGTGTGGCGTAATGATGTAAGAAAACACAAATGTACAGCTAGTAAAGTTGTTTGAGAATTCCCGCGCGAACCTAACGAGCAGCTAAAAGATAAAGCGAGGGTAGTTAGACGACTCTAGCTGGAGACTTGGAGAACTTTTAACTAGTTTGGTGGAGTTTGAAGGAAGGAGAAAGGAACAAGCAAGCTCACTCTCGAGTTTTTTTAATTGGGTTGATAAAGCTAGATTTACAGACCGCATTTTAAATTGGTGAGTACAGCGTCTCATACGAAAGCTAACTTTATTTGTATAACGTTACTGTTCATATCTTAGTGACTTTATCTGTATACAGGCAGAGACATCGATAATCTTTATCATCAATGCGATGATATATTTCGTCATTAAAAAAACTGTTATTTCCTACAAAAATATAATACCGAAACCTCGGCCGCAAAAATTGTATGGACCAGTTATTTTTTTATAGCCGACGAAAATTTACAACGCAGTGGAAACCAGAATCTTGTACTCCATCCATTGTAACATTGCGTTCGTTGTGCGTTGATGTCCCTGCCACCCTGTTTAACCAACTCGCACTGGGCCCGGGTGGTGGATTACAGCCCCCTCCCTCTCACCGAGAGGAGGCCTGTGTCCCAGCAGTGGGAACGTAGGCTGATTATGACTTATAGGAGCCGCGTTTATAACTACCAACCGGACGCAAATCCAGATCAATCGGGGAGCTACTGAGAAATTCCTGAATAATTCTAACAATGTTTTTACGCTTTACGCAACGGCCTACATGACGGCGAGTTGGCACTGTCATTTGAAAAATATGAGAAGCATCTTTGTATAAATAAATCAAGACGTAAATTTGAGTGTTCAAAACCATTTTTTTTATTTTTTTATTAATGATATTTTCATTTATTGTTGACATAGTCCCCTCATTAAAATGTTTTTTTTTTTTTAATGAGATGTATTGCAACATGTGTTTAGCTAGTGACTTCGACAATTGTGCATATAATTCTTGTCTGAGCAACCCGCAGCCAGTTCGTCATGCTCCCTTAGATCTCGCCGCTTGCGGTAGATTCGGGGGTTGGGTTGCTTCCTTCTCTCGAATGTGGCGAGGGGGGCAATGGCTGATCCTTGCGTTATGCTCGTGAACGGGTGCTGCTTTTGGTGACTGGTCATCTCGCTCATCGTTATTGTTATGAGTAATTATAACTGTTTATTCATTTTACTCCGAAGGTCCCAGCTTAACATTTGTTACTACAATTTAAATCTAAATGAACATAATGCACCATTGCTTAAGTAAGCAGCCACACCCTTTATGCCTGGAGGCTTTTATGTGGGTATTGAGTTCTGTTAACGTTTATTATGTACTTGCGTTTAATTACTATGTTTTGTTGGTATATTGGCGTGTGCTAGCTGGCATATGGCAATTAATTTAATTTAATGTTTTGTGTTTAGTAGCTGTGCTGCTGGGGAGTTTGTTGCGCCACTTCTTCTTCCCAGCTATAGCACTAGGAAGTGGTGCAGGGCAGGCTTTTTGGGGGACTGTCTTATGTAATTTTGACGTTCAAAAAGTGCTGACTCTCAGCCTAGTTTGAATAATTGGCTTGATTTTTTGATTGTCGAAGCTAACGCTACACGACTTTTTTTTATCAAAGTAAGTGACAATATTTTGTTGATATTTCTTGGTTTGACCATTACATTATAATTTCTATTCATAAAAACGATATTATTTTGCAAAACATGGCCGCATCCAACATTTTTGTGGCAGTATTTTACGCTTTTACAAGTAAAATATCTATGCAAAGTTTTCCTGCCGACGATAGGGCTGACACGCGAGTTGCTTTCTATGAAAATATGTAGTTTTTATACTCAAAACTTTTACCATGAATTATGGCGAAAAGAGGTTTTTAATTTGTTTATTTCGTTTTTCTTTTCAATAGTAGTAGTAGTTTATATAAAGTGTGTCGGGATGCGTAGCAAGAGGTCGGGGTGGTTTTTGGGAGAAACAAATATTTAGGAATGTTGTACATTATTAAGTAATTGACTTACTGGCAAACTGTTTAAAATTTAAATGGTACAAAAGTTCCTAAAACTGTTAAAGTAATGTTGATGAAAAGTTTGACTCGGCTAACGCGGTAGCCCAAAAAAAGGGCCGACAGAAAGACGTTACATTGTACGCATATGTAATACTGTTCACATTTAAAGGATGACCCAAATACAATAGAAAACATGCAAATTCTTCTTAATCCTAAAAATAAATAAAGTAATTCGTTTTGTACAACCCTAAGTGCAAACGCTGGGCAATTTAAATGGTAATATTTCGGACCTGAGGCTCTCTGCTATCACAAAGCTTTATTATTCACCTTCACGCTAAAAATGGTGGGAGCCGAGCAGAATTATCACCCTTTGTGTGGTTTATAGGGGTTGGGAAATTCTTTGTAAAAGGTGAAAATAATTATGTCGATGTTACTAGTGTGTGTGTTCTAATGATTGAATTATTGTTCTGTAATCATGACAAATGGTTTGCCCAATGGGATTCCCCATCGTTAAAAAATGTCAAAGTTCCATACAAACTTTTATCGTCTATTTAACCCCTTTAGTGGAATGTGGGAGTCGCAGATTGTTCCTGTGACCTGCCACCATTGGATCTATTCAGTGTTAATTCTGTGCTACTGTTCGATCTACTTCGCCATCGCTTTGCATGAGTGAACAGAGATACCGAAAGTCGGAGCAGACTGGGAAAAGCGTGCCATCAAGCGTTATGACTCCAGAACTGGCGAAACCGCCGAAATCGCAGAACATATATTCAGTTTTGGTTCTGCTGATTTTCAAGCCAACATTCTCCAGCTTCTGTTGCGAGCAACATTGCTCGCAATATAAGCTGGCTTGCTGATGACAACATCGGCAAACAGTATGTACCAGAGTGCCTCTTCCTGTATGTCCAAGTACAGAGGGTCCATGATCAACATGAAGAGGTACGGACTTAAAGCCGATCCCTGGTGCAAGCCTACAGCCATATTGAACTCGTCGGTATTGCCAGCAGCCGACCGGACGTAGGTACGAGATTGACTGTACATAGCATGAATTAACTCTACATACTTCCCGGGCAACCCTTTCTCTTTCAAGGCCCACCACAAAATATCCCGAGGTACCCTATCAAAATCAAAATATTTTATTTCACATAAACCTGCATGGGCACTTATGAAACGTCAGAAGCTAGGTGCACGGTTGCAATTTGTCGCTTCCTATGGAGAAGAGCCAGCAAGAAACTCCACGGTTACTCTTTTAAAAATAATTGGCTTTCACAATGTTTTAAAATTACAGTGTCATCATATCTACCATACGCTTTCTCTAGATCAATGAACATCATGTGCAAAACCTCAGCATTTAGCAGTGAACCAAATGCTTATAGCCTTTTACTTATCAGCAAGTTAAATAACTTAGTTTTCAGCCTGTAATTCTGTTTACGATCGCGTGCATATAAACCGAAATTCGGTTTAAGTTTTCATTACAAAACCACTACGTGGCCTTTTATAAGACTTTAAGTTTCTAAACTGGGTTAAATTATTTCATGATTTTACTCTACTGGAATGGAGCATAATTGCAATGCTTATAAAAACCTAGTGACTGGTAGTAGTTGTGGCTTGAGCTCATTTTAAATGATACAAGATTTTATTTGTAATTCTAGGTTTGTACAAATAATATTTTAGAACCTAGATCTGGCTACTCTGAGAAGAAAGGCCGAAACAAACTAAGAGGCCTCTTTTAAAGTTCAGACATAATCTTGGTCAGATCATGTAGATTGGTCTCTGAAATGGTTTTTTGAGGAAAGAACCAGACATGTTGGGTCGACCTGTCGAGTCAGTGCACGAATTTACCAATTATCGTGCAACTCAGAACTTAAGGAGCTCAACGATTAGACGAACAATGAGAAAAATGGACATTGGGGGACCGCATGAAGGACTCAAACTGCCAGACCATAATTAAAACTAAGAGAAAGAAAAAGACATGGAAATCAATTACAATAGGTACTCAGAGTACGCTGGACGTCCCATATTTAAGAATCATTACATAAGGCTAAATTAATTTCTTGAATCCATCGCGGGTTTTCAGCTAAGATTCTGATAAACTTTCAATGGACTGACCTTTTCCAAGACAACTTGAAGCTTTTAATTGTATGTGTTCGCGTGCGCCTGACCTTTATCGTCTAGCTTGATGCTTTGACTGGCTAGAATTATTTATTTGTAACTGCTGCACTGATCTGCTGTCTAGATTGATGGATTTTGAATTGTATACAGTACTATAATTTGCGCTGAATGCAAGAAATGAAGTCAACGCCATATTCAGAGTATTTATTTCAAATAATTAAATAAAGAGAAATTTTAAACGTCAAAATTTACATTCAAATATAATGGATTCTAGTCGAAAAGGTAGATTCGTATGGAGAAGAATGGGCAAGTGACTTCACCGTTACTTTTTAAAAATGTTTTAAAATATTTTGTATTCATTAATTGAATAATTTTATCTGAAGACGATGCACCTCTAGAATAAAATACCACAACAGGTAAAATGAATTAAAAATGAAGCAATGAGAGGTTTAAAAATACATTTTACGATAGATACATGGTACTCACTTATTTACAAACATTGTAAAAGAAAGTATACGAAGACCCTATAATTTTAACAAATTATAAGTCAGTGTTCACAGAATTTAAATCAATGTCTTAGAAAATTATAAATTATACAGTAAAAAAATGAAAAATACCGACTGTCTAAAAAGTGAACTTTAAAAAACATCGAAACAAGAAAGGTTGACTATTTAACTGAATACTTCATGCAATCTCATGCAATCAGAGGCAACTTCTTAAAATCCCTACTAATATTATGAATGCTAAAGTAACTCTGTCTGTCTGGTTGGCTTCCACACCTAAACCGCTGAATGATCGTCATTAAATTTGGCAGAAATATAGCCTGGTATATGGAGAAGAACATACTTTTTTACGTGATAACCGACATCCATGCGGCCGGAACTGCGGGAAAAGCTAGTGTTTAATAAAAACCCGACTGCGTAAAAAGTGAACTTTGAAAAGATGGCAACAAGAAACTGATTATTCAAATGAATACTTTATGCAATCTCATGCAGTCGGAGGCATCGTCTTAAAATTAACAATAAAGATCTCTATTACCTCCGAATAAAGTTTCTTGTTTGGTATGGTCTAGCAGTGTGTAACATTTCATCGAACTCCGTTCAGCTAGGATGACATGAAAAGCTAGTTACTTTCCCATTAAAAGTATGAATATTATGGATTAATATTATTATGGACTAGTTTCTGCCTGCGACTTCTTCTGCGTGCAATGCCTTGTGCTCCCCCCCGACCCCACCCCCCGTCGCCTGCCCGCTCTATTATTTCGTTTTCGTTTAGCGTTTCTAACTATTTTTCTTTCTCTTCGCTCGGCTCCTCAAGTTCCTAGCATGATGTTAAGTAGCCTGTGAATTGGGCTATCGAATGCAAAATTAATAAATAATATTAATTAATTAAAAATAAAATCCAACTGGTAGTTTCAGAGATTAGCGCGTTCAAACAAATAAGCAAACAAACTCTTCTGCTTTATTATGAGTACTAGCTTTTCTCAGCGGCTTCGCCCGCGTGGAGGTCGAAAATTATCCCACGGAGACGTACTATCGGGGACGTTCTGTGTGGTGCCGGACGTAAAAGAATATCATCATCCCATTTCTTGCCATGTGTGTCGTAGAAGGCGACTAAGGGACTTACTAGAGAATGGGCAGCAGCGTTCTCTATGCATTTGATCACCATGCTGCGATCGCCAACCCGCCTGCCAAGCGTGGCGATTATGGCAAACCTTTTGGGAGAGGCTTATTGCCAGCAGTGGACGTCTTTCGGCTGATATGACGTACTATCGGGATATAAAGTATCCTATGTGTTATTCCAGGTTACAAACTATCTGTGTGCCAAATTTCATCCAAATCTGTTCATCTGTCGCGTGATTGAGTAACAAATATCCAAAGATATAAACATCTAAACATACAAACTTTGACATTTATAATATTAAGTAGGATAGATAGATAGGGAATACGTATTCATAATAGATGAATATCAGAATGGAACATTTTTAATTATTTTTGTCTGAAGTTTTCAGTATGTAATTCAGTTTACGATCGCGTGTTACTAGACCGAGACTCCAAAGTTTCCATTATTTGATACCTACCTACACCTAACGCTATTACGTAGTAGTTTTTACTTCTGAAGACTTCGAGAGCTTCGACTTACCTAGGTGAAATTACTTAACGGGTTATAAACTTACACGTAACGTTAAAGTGCACAGAAATAAATAATAGTTTAAAAAAACTAAAAAAACACGCTTTAAAAACCAAACTAAAAAGTAGAAAATAACTTAATTCTATTAAAAAGCGTGGGGTGCTTGATATTAATTGATTATAAAAATACCGCAAAAAGCACCCCACGCTTTTTAATAGAATTAAATTATTTTCTACTTTTTAGTTTGGTTTTTAAAGCGTGTTTTTTTTTTGTTTTTTCAAACTATTATTTATTTTCAATTTTTTAGTTTTGCTAACTACAAAAGCGTGTTTTTTCTATTTTTTTTTAATGATTGAATTGTCATAGGTCCTCGATAAGTTTACAAAGTTTAAATGAAATCTGACCTTTTAAAGTGGGTCAAAATAGCGTCCAAAGGAGTGAGTCGGTTACATACAAACAAACATACAAACATACAAGTGAAGCTAATATAAAGCGTGTAAAAAAGTATATAAGGTGGCAGCGTCGTCCCACATGGACATTACAATCTTCCTGAAGGGAGTCCTATATTCAGCAAAGGAACATCGTTCGTCTGAAATAACGATAAGCTCTTTGTAAAAGATTTCGTTCTGGCAAGTACTACACTCGTACTTCTTTCAGTTGTAAAATATAATTTGACCGTGTTTTAGTTTGAAGACTATTGTGTTAGGAAGTTATAGGAACGTGGGATCCTCATCAAAGTATTGTTTATCTTTTTTATGGGTTTAGCGAACGTCACGCCAGCTGATAAAGATTTAGAGCTTCGCCTACGTGGCCGTCTTGAAATTATCCCATGGGACGTGCTGCTGGGATTAAAGTATGCTTTGTCGAAGCCCAGGTCATGATCTACCTGTGAGGTTTTATGGAAGACCGTTTAGCTGTGAAAAGCTTGCAGACACACAGAGTAACTTTCACATTTAAAATAAAATATTAGTAATAATCCCTACTAATATTATAAATGCGAAAGTAACTGTTTGTCTATTACGCTGTCATGCCTAAACTGCTGAACCGATCGTCATGAAATTTAGCAGAGATATGGAGAAGGAGATAGGCTAATCTGCGTGGGCGGAGCCGCGGGCAAAAGCTAGTAAACTATATAATCTTATATGGACAACTACAGTTTTAGGCCGTTTAGGGCCAAAACTCGGGCTACGGGGCCCGTCTACACTTCCCGTGATCAAAGAGCAAGCTCGTTCTTTAGCCAAAGAATAATCATTGGCATTCAACGCAGCAATGCTGCAAGTCTTTTGGGCATGTTGCCGGATGACTGCGATGCGGACGAGTACTTCGCCGCTTAAGTGACCAAAACACAAAAGGATTTATTTGTATATTTAATTTGTAGTTTGGTTATTTGCGTTGTATATTATTAGGTATGGATATAGATAGATTCTCCCGAATAAAACAAAATGATTGAACGTGCAAATGATTTCAAAACAGAATAGTACCTACGTGGAAGCGTTTTAATCAAACCAACTAATTGCTATGTAGGTATTGAACTGACATCTAATATGCGAACCGAAATATTACCTATCACGTGTTAGTGGCGAGCAGTCGACGCTTGCGATCGATTTTCACTCACATCCCGGTTTCGGCTGGAGTTGAAATATTTGCACACCCGTGTGGATATTATAACTGTAATACATTATTATTGTAAAGTATTAAATTACTTTGAATTATTGTGAAAGTGAAGATTATGTGAGTCATTTTTCAGTTTACGTTATTTATGCGGCCTATCCAAATGTCCTTAATTTGCTATTATTCGTCGAGTTGTTAAGCTAAGAAGTTCTAAGTTGAGCTGTATGATTACTGATAAATGCATACACTGTTTGGATTGGTCAATCTGTGTGATGCTTACCTCAAAATACCATTTTAACACCAATGGTTTTACATAACCTGACCAAGAATTATGTCTGCACTATAAAGGAGACTGTGACCTCTGAGTTTGTCTTGGCCTTTCTTCTCAGAGTAGTCAGATAGGAATATAATAGGTATCTTGTGTGAAACTATCTGTGTGCCAAATTTCAAGTAAATCCGTTGAGTTGTTTTTGCTTGATGGAGTAACAAACATCCAAGCTTTCATATTTCTTATACATATTAGTAGGACAGTAGGATAAGTACGATAAAAACCGGTTCGTGAATGTAAACCATTTGCGTTCCGTGTGGTGCCGGACGTAAAAGAATAGCACCATCCCATTTCTTCCCGTGGGCGTCGTAGAAGGCGACTAGGGGACTTACTAGAGAATGGGCAGCAGCGTTCTCTATGCATTTAGCCACCATACTACGATCGCCAGCCCGCTTGCCAAGCGTGGCGATTATGGCAAATCCCCCCTTTTGTGAGAGGCTTATGTCCAGCAGTGGACGTCTTTCGGCTGATATGATGATGAAACCATTTGCAACCGTTGCATTAAACGACAATGCAAGTCGCTACATCACAATCTATTCATAACACAGTAGAACCTCCACTTGCTACCCAATTACGCTGCAATATTTGCAGCAGAGAAATATATTAGAAAATTGTCAAAGGGAACGAGAACTTGCTATGTACTATATTATATACGGAGACACTCGCAAAAAACGATATCAAATCTCTCGCGCCGAGCACTGCGAAACTGTATTTGTAATACTAAATGTATTTAACTTTATACAGTGTAAAACGCACCTTAATTTCTGCGCGTCATGGAACATTTTACAATGCCCAAGTTAAACAGGAAATATTAGCTATTACTTTTCTGTTTCGAAGTAAAATCAACTTTATCTTTGAGATCAAAAGTTGGTTTTCGTTTGCAGCACAGTTTCGCTTTATTCAATAAACTTTGAGTGAGATGTTACAGCAAATAGCACTTTATTTCGTTGGTGTTAAAGTGGGATTCCCAATGTTAATAAATGTTAGGGAGTTGCTACCGGTTGTACATTTGCAGAGATGTCTTAAGGGTGGCAATTTGTTTCCAATGTTCGTTCTATAAATAAGATTGTCGTGTGAAAATGTACTTCCTGGTGTGTGAAGAATCATGTTTTGAAACAGAAAAAATATTTCTCTTGAGATAGGTTCATGTTGCGTAGTATTGCGTAGCAAAGTGCTACGACGGTGTAGCAGGCGTAGACATTTGCTACGTCCGTAGCAAACGATCATAACTTATATAATTATGTTGTCATCAATTCATCATCTTTTGTATTTATATAATGGATACAGACATGTTCAATGATGGTACAATGGATTTAGCGCTAAAGAGACAATTTCCGTATGTTTAAAAACGTTCGCATTTCAATATCAGTCTGAATCTGCCATAAATACCTCAAATGTTGAGCTATGCTATGCAATGCTATGGTATGCTATGCTGTGTTGGTTGTATGTTGTTGCTATGCTATGCTATGTTGTGCTATGTTGTTGCTATTGTTGTTGTTGTTGTTGATGTTGTTGTGTTGTCCTTGTTGTTGTTGTTGTTGTTGTTGTTGTTGTTGTCAAATGTTGTTTGTTTGTGTGTGTTCTTTAAGACTGTAATACTAACAAAATGGAACCTGATTTCCGAAATAAACGATTATATTATTATTATTATAAATATTTGACATGTTTTTAATATTGACTGTTACCTAGACGAGATTCTGACTAGATTTTGAACTTTTTAATTACGGAAAATGACCTTAAGGTTGGTTAAGTTCCTCGTGTTATATGCTCGAAATGTAGGTACAATCATTAATTTTCTGGCAGTTTTGATTATTTCACGTCTTGTATTTTTAAGGATTATTTTCTTAAAAAAGAGACCCCTCATGTATGATTTAGAAGATCTATGATCGGGTTTATGTTTCGCGAGGATACCTGGGATATTATGAAATTTCAAACATGCGAAATAAACAAGCGCGGTGATCAGATTGATCATACCATCTCTTTTTGGTGACTTATGCTGTCTAACTAAACACATTTATTTCAATGAAACCATTACCAGGCACTTTAGAAATGTCAAAGAGTCGGTTAGTCAGAAAGATGTAGCTAGGTGCCTATTCCAAAACGTAGATCTCTTTGGAGAAGAACGGGCAAGAAACTCTAAGGACACTCCTTTAAAACATGATAGTAAAATGATGGGTATATGATTCTTGTTGTTTCTATCAACTAAGCCTATCACAGTCCACTGCTGGACAAGGGCCTCTCCCAGGCAGCGCCACAACATTCTATCCTCCGCCTTCCGCATCCAGTCTGTCCCGCCACCTTTTTAAGGTCGTCAGTCCATCTAGCTGGGGGGCGTGCCACACTACGTTTGTCGATACGCGGTCTCCACTCCAGGACTCGTCTGCTCCACCGTCCATCGGTCTTTCGACAAACATGGCCAGCCCACTGCTGTTGCCACTGCTGTTGTTTCTATATGTGAGAAAAATGTAAAAAAAAGAATTATGCGCAGTCTGATTCTGCGCCGCCGCTGTTTGTTTTCGTTAAAACGTTTGGTCACAATACTGTAATCTGACCTGGGCGTCTAAAAAGGCCGCTTAGGCAGAATCATATTAGGAAAATATTGTGAATCATATTTAAAAACGTAAAATGGTCACAAACTGACAATTCATAATATTATCTGCGTAGACAGCATGCAATTCATCTATTTGACAGTTTTGTATGGAAATTCGGAAAATGGTCACCAAATTATTTATTGCTTTATTAAAGTAAAATGTCAAATAGCAGAATCATAGGGAAATTCAGGAAATGAATTGCTTTTAGAGGAATCGCTTAATGTGGCGTTTTTAGGCCCACTGTTATTGTGTTCTTTATGACGTAAACTTTCTTCGATTGTCGTTTTTTTTATAAATACGAAAAAAATTACAGCCGAAATGAGGCGAAATATGTTTTTACATTGGGTTTTGTAGCTAATGTTCCTATTGTTTCCGATACTGCTGTAGCCATTGTATCTGACCGATACTAGATTAACTAGGCTCATTGAATTTCTCATAAAGTAAGCTTCCCCAATTATGATATTTTTTAGTTCTAAGCAGATTTACGGCCAATATTAGACGAGCTCTTAAAATATTTTGCTATTTACAACAGATTTTCTTACTGTTACAGTGACTGCCGTAGGTATTTGCTCGATACTAAATTTTTAGGCTCATTGTATTTCTTTTGATGTAAGCTTTCTTCGATTGGGATTTTTTTCGTTTCTGAGCATATTTACTGCCAATATGAGACGATATTTGGAGTTATTTTGTTATTGTCAACTTCATATTAATTTTGTAACCCTATTTCGGGCAGTATTATTGTTAGTTCTCTCTTTGCCCTAGCAGTGCTTTATCACCTCTTGACAACGATACCGGAATAAATGTTCTACCAAAAGACGTTTTTGCGCTACACAAATTGGAATTTCGACTCATAGTGAAAAATAGAGCACGCGCATGCGTATGCACTCGCAGTGTGACATCATAGGCAAATTATGTCGTGCATAAAAATTGTTATAAATATGACCTACCTATTGAATGCTCAAATGTTACTCTAGTACCAAAAATCTTGTATTTATTAGCGGTTGAAATCCTTCATGTTTTTGTCGGTCAGAAATATTGAACTCACTACCAGTACTCCGTGCGAAAATACGTTTTCACGTCAGAACCATTAAATGTAGAAGCAAATCAAAAAAGATTGGAAATAAGCTCTGCCAGTTATGAGATCACGAACGCTCGTTTACGAAAATGACGCGTGGATCAGCACCATCCAGCCCAAACATTTTGTACGAACCGAATGATCCAATACACGCGCTACAGTCAGTCAGACATTTATGTGAGCATGACATGACATGAACCCTCACGGATTTTGATATAACCTACCTTTTAGACCATTCTTGATACCAAACCAAATATCGATCCGTTTTTCCCGTACCGTCCAACAATGTTAACGTACCACCTCCCCATACATCACCGCTCCCTTCCCGCGCTCATCGCGTGCCCCTGGGTCCCCCTGCCACCCTGCCCCCACACCCATCCCTCTGTCACAGTATTCGGGTCATCGACATCAGCTGGCAAGCCCGGTATCACAGTTAGCCTGGTAGTACACTCACCCGCGTGTACATCTATCTTCCTAGCCTCTTTCTATCTATGTTAGAGTCCATTTGCAGTCTAACTGGATGCAGCTGAATATTTTACATGGGACGCCTGCCTAACTGCACATCCCTTGGCAATACCCGTTGTCAAATTTTCGGGATTCTGACAACTCGTTAAGACTGATTTAATGATAAATTATTGTATTTCTGTAAGTAGGTTTGTACAAACACTTTTACACTTCAATTATATTTTGTAACAGAATGGGGTCGGCGGTTAATATCTGACTACTCTGAGAAGAAAGGCCGATGTAAACTCAGAGGTCACAGTCTGTTTTAAAGTCTAGACTTAACCTTGGTCAGATTATGTGGTGATGATGTGGATTGGTGTCTGAAATGGTATTTTGAGGGAAGAACTACACAGATTCACTGGAAGTGTCCAGCCAGTGCACGCATTTATCAGTAATCATCTGAGGTCGTAATTAGGTTGAGTTATTTATGTACTTACACTGATTTCGTACAACGAAAGAATAAAGTGGATATGCCCCAAATCCCGGGATTAATTTCGAAGAACAGAAAAATCCCGTGATCTATTAAATAAAAAGTTATTTAATTTTACATCAACGACATCGGGTATCCGAAGTTGCAAAATTCCAATGCGCACTTGCTCAATATGTATTGTGAATTTAATTCTAATAAAAATTGTATGTTAATCATCTTTATTTTATTTGTCTTATCTATCTCTGACGGTTTTATTATTATTTATTTGTAATATTGTTGGTCACACGGGATTGTCTATTAGAAATTCCGGGAAGATCCATATTAATATCAACATTTCGATGCAAGTACATAAATAACTCTACCTAATTCCGACCTCTGGTAATCATGTAGCTTAACTCCTCCAAAGATGTATGAATGCAAGCCGAGACAAATGGCTTAACGTGCTTTCTGAGGCATGGAATTGATGGTCACCGAAACGGCAAGTGTTGCTTAACATTGATCGATCCGGGTCGCTGTTATTTTGCAGTCACGAGCCACTCTGTCACACGCAAGTGGTACCTAATAATTTGATATTGACAGCGCTTTTTGTATAAAAGGAATAAGGGTGCTTTTTGCATTTAAATGTTATTACTTGGTTGACTGTACAAATACGATTTAGTACGACTTTTATGTATGTTTTTACTGTGTTTGGTATGATTTGTGGAGTTTCGTTGGTTGTGTAAGGATTTTGGTCTATTTTGAGGTGAGGACAAGTGTGATGCATAAAATGTAGGTAAAATTCTATAAACTGCTTTAATTATATAATCTATATGGATGTTTCGACTTGCGATCACTGGATGTTCTAGATTTTCACTATATAATAAAATACACATGTTTTTTATTTATTCCTGTTATACCTAGGGGTAGATTTTATGAATTATTTTATATTTGGTATAATATATATCGCCTTCTTTTAAACCGCACTGTTGCCTTATACTTAAATAGCAGACTCATAGGAGAATTCAGGAAATGAACCTGACTAGGCTCTCGACTAGTTTTTAGGTCTCATATCGCACCTGGGGGCCTAAAAACGCCACATTAAGCGATTCCTCTAAAAGCAATTCGTTTCCTGAATTCTCCTATGATTCTGTTGTTTGAAATTTTACTTTATTTTATTTATTCCGGGACAATAAACAGCTACAATATGTGTTGAAACAAGGAAAAAATTACACAAAATATGAACAATATTGCAGCCCACTACATTATCCGCATATTAACAAAGGAACATTCATAATGACGATGAGTGCCACTAGATAGGTAATAAATTATTAAAAACATCACAATAATCAAAATAATGAATTACATAATGCGAAATAGAAATTCCAATTGATTGATTGCTTGGGAAAATAGTAATAATACCATAAACTAACAAAAAAAAAAATGTTAAAGTATAGACTAGCTTACATTCCTTAATAAAATGATTGGTTAATAATAAGATTCATAATATTACATTTAAATTTGGATTCTGAGCATGCAAAAATATCAATATTAAAAAAGTTACAATTACAAGATTCAACCATTCGACGGATAGGTCAGCGCATACCAGAATCAGTTCGACAGGTATTGACAACAAATAGGCTTCCTGCACGGATACTACGTACATTAACAGTGCGTGGAACTACATAACATAGTTTGCTCGTGAGATCGATACAGTCAAAATCACCATGAATAATACCATACAGTACAGAAGCCTCTAGATACTTACATCTAGATACTAGGTTGACCTGCCTATATTTATCAAGTAAGTGCGAGTATGACAAATACGTTTTGTGGCATCTGTAATGCATGGCTCGCAGAAACTTACGCTGGACCTTTTCAATCTCGTCTATGTATTTCTGGTAAAACGGGTTCCAGATAGGGACGGCGTATTCTAATTGTGACCGCACAAGAGTCTTATACAGGTAAACGTATGTAGAGACCCGCTTGAACTCGGTGGCAGATCTCATAACGAAACCATACATCTTATATGCTTTATTTACAATTTTTTCTACATGCTGATTGAAGGACAGCTTATCATCAATTAACACACCAAGATCTCTCATAGTAGATACATTACTGAGTGTTGTGTCGTGCAATGAGTATTTGAAGTTAATAACTTTTTTATTCTTAGTGAAATTCATACAATTTGGTGACCATTTTACGAATTTCCATACAAAACTGTCAAATAGACGAAGTGCGTGCTGTCTACGCAGATAATATTATGAATTGACAGTTTGTGACCATTTTACTATTTTAAATATGATTCGTAATATTTTCCTATTATGACTCTGCCAAAACGGCCTTTTTAGACACCCTGGTATATTGTATATTACCTAACTTAATGAAACTCAACAAAGTGATTCGATTGTTCAAATGTATAAGTTAAACAAGTTCATGTACCCTGATCAAATATAAGGAGTTGGACTACAATTTTTTCCAACCCAAAATAGTCCATTCCCTAAAAATATTAATAAACAATGGTGAGCAGTGGTGGCACAGTGGTATCAGCCTCGACTTTCGTGTTGTAGGTCGTGAGTTTGGACCTAGGTAGGCAGCTTACTTTGTGTATAATGGTATCCCCACTGCTCTCAAAACGGTGAAGGAAAACATCGTAAGGAAATATCCTAGAACCAAAAATTCTAAGACATGTGACATCCAGCAACCTGCACTGGGCCCGCGTGGTGAATTATGGCTCATCTCCTTCTCACAAGGAGGAGGTCTGTGTCCCAGCAGTGGCAATATAATAGGCTGATTATGCGTTAATGGACACTCTTATATAATGTTTCATAAATGTGCCCCTTTTTGGGAATTATTCCCATTTTTGTGTCCAAATACCTAAATAACCATCGAATGTAGTGATTTTGTCACAGTTCTAACTTGACCTAACTCATTTGGTCAGCGTGCCCAGCTTAGTTACTGCGACAAACTTTAAAAAAAAAGCTAAAAACATAAAAAAGAGCCTCATTTATTAAACAAAGCATAATTTCATACTTAGAAGTTTAAAAAGTTTTTAAAGGATCAATGAAATATTTCCTAAATTAAAAGTAAAAACACTAACTCACGATCAAAAGAGTACTTCATAATCGCACGTGTCACGCTGTATAATCACTAGACAGCGGGACGCCCGACCTCTGCTCTTGACATAATACCGTGGTCGCCTTTACAAGAGCTGAATAATTAAATGAAATATGAAACCTAGTTTCTTTGCTGCACCGGAACCATGTCATGTATTAAAAGTTTTTAATTAAGAGCATTTTCCCTACGCTGGCTGGCAACGGCGCATTTATGGCGGCTTTTCGTGATTATTTCATTAAATCTAAACAAAAGTAAACAATTTTTTCAGCCATGCACTAGATCGTTGGTATTTTTAAGTTTGTATGTTATTTTTATTACATTTATTTTGGCATATACTTATATAAATCGACATACCGTCAATTGTTTTCTATTTACATTACTTAGTACGATTAAATGTTTTTATTAAAGGGTCAATGAAAAAAATAATTATAAATACCAAAGATCTAGTGCTTGGCTGAAAACAAAATTACTTTTGTTTGTATTTAATGAAATAATCACGAAAAACTACTATACATTGCGTTGTTTCCAGCCCACGTGGAATGAATGCTCTTAAGTTCTACTTGTCAGTACATATGTCAAAATAAACTCAATAAGCTACTGTCGGTCAAATTTTTCTTGGCCTATTCAGTTGAAACTAAAACCTGTCTTTCCAAAGGGTATCGTGTGACTCAGTAACTGGTTTATGGAGATCATAATTATAGGCAGTAGCTCTGTGTAACTCTGTGTAACAGACTGGTACTTAGCTGCATACGGATAGACTAAATCCCTACTCAAACATTGTTAGGAGAAGGCTAGGCAATGATGATGGCTTGACAGGTTACGATGTAGAATGTACAGTTATACCTATTATACCACCTTACTTTCTATGTTTCCATTAGGGCCACAGCCGCAAGACTCAATCGATCAGGTTAAGCTAAGCTTGCCTCGGTTGTAGCGGGAATGGGTGATCAACTTTACAAACCAAGACCTCACCATGCCTCGGAAAGTACGTTAAGCCATTGGTCCCGGCTGTCATTCGTGGAGCTTTGACAGTCGTTACGGGCCGTCAGAAACCAGAAAGTTTGACAACCAGTCTTACCAAGGGGTATCGTATTACTTAGAAACTGGAGTGTGAAGGTCAGATAGGCAGTTGCTATGTTAAATTGAGCTGCATTCGGTTAGACTGGAAGCTGACCCCAACATACTAGGCTAGGCAGACGATGACTTTCTATGTTCCCTCTGTCGACCTATAGCAATTTGTTGTCCTTTTCTCTTTAGATAGTTATTCATTCCTCTCAGGGTGTCTGTAGAACTGACAGATGTTCTGATACCTAAGCCGAACGAGACGGATCTCACTTCTGAAGAAATTGTCCGATTTGACGGTGAAAATGAGAATAACATATTACTTCACAATAAAAATATGTATACAGAAGACCTCATCAGACTGAATATAAGGAAATCTGTTGAATTTCAATAAAAATGTAAGAACACCAACTTCACGCTCAAAAGGGTACTTCATAATCGCACATGTCACGTTGTATTATCACTAGACAGCGGGACGCCTGACCTCTGCTCTTGACATAATCCCAGCGTTGCCTTTACAAGTACTGAATAACTAAATGAAATATGAAACTTGCAAACGAACTATGCATATCTTTTTGTAGAACTCTTTATTTAATGTCACTTGTAGTTACTATTTGGTATTAAAACTCTTTATTTAACTTGCAGTTACTATTTGTGTTAATGAGGAAGGTCGGGCAAAGCTAATTGTAGATGGCGTGACTATAGCTAGGTCCCTACGGCATACAATTAATATTTCGTTTCATTCCATTTCGTGTTCATTAATAAGTTTGGTTTTATTTCACTGTTTTCTTTTTATCCGTGATTTTAATATTTTTAATTAATTAATTGGCATGGAAATAGTATTTTCTCGTAATTACTTCCACAATTTTCACATTTTATTGTTTTTCGGGAAATTGTGGACTCTAATTTCAGAATATTCATGAACATAACTCCCCGGCATTTTTGCAAAAATAATATAAAACCGCCTCAAGCCTTGCAATATTAGCTTGTGTTGGGAACTAGTTACGTTAGCGCCATTTCAACAGTTGCCTCATTTAATTATGTTGAACGTGTGTTGTCTCACTGCAGGTTAAAGGTCACCCTTTCTTCTTTCTTGTTTTTGGATGAATTTTTAGTTTTGTTTTAAATTTATTTATCAAGGTACACCAACAGTTTCTGTGTATAATATACACTCGCGAGCAATAAACTGGAATCATTTCATCGCGCGTTGCTCAAGACAATTTGTTACAATTTCTATGCCTTGAGCTGTGGTTTGTGGTATATCACCTGAAAGCTTTCAAATGAAAAGATTTAAAATGAATTAATTTTTCTACCTAAATTTAGAGAATTAATGCAATAGGTCGAAGTTGTGGACGTCTAAATGAATAGGAAGTTGTATGAAAAGATAAATTTTTTAATTACAATTTATGTTATTTACCCCTTAATATTTTGTGTTACCCCCCTAGCCCTAATGACTGCCTGTAAACGGTTTTTCATAGACCGAATGAGTTTCATGATGGAATCCTGTGGGATTTCCTGCCACTCTTTGACTAAAGTAGTTTTCAGTTCTTCTATTGACGCCGGAGTTGGACATCTTCCTCGTACCCGCCTTTTTGAGCTCGTCCCATATATGTTCAATCGGATTTAAGTTGGGGTTGGGCTGGCCAGTCTAGTGTGGGAATCCCGACATCTACAAAGTACTGTCTAGTCACTGCAGCGGGCATTATCGTGCATTAGCATGAAATCTTCGCCAATAAGTAGGAGCACATGGCCTAGCAGAATGTCGTTGATGTATCTTTCTGTGGTTAGCCCCCCTCCCCGATCTCCACCAGGTACGAATATCAACTCCGTTTTTGCTTCAATAGATATCCCCGCCCACATCATACAGAACACACCCCCGTATGCCACTGTTTCTGCAAAACAGCATTGTGCGAATCGCTCCCCCGGTCTCCTATAGACTCTCTGTCGACGGTCGCTACTATGCAGGCACTTTTCTTTGAGTCTCTGCTTCACTGTCCACTAGCTGACAGCCCTCCCTCCAACTTTTCTGAGCTGCTGATGGACGTCCACGCCGCGCCGGTTAGTTGTCGATTTCAGAGAGAAGAGGTGACAATAAATCGGTCATCTCTCACCGAAGTGGTTCGCTGTCATCCAGATCCTGGTCTCAGACTAACTTTCCAGTCTCCCTGAACCTCTTGTATACCTTCGAGACATAAGACTGGCTCAAATGAAGCTGTCGAGCGATAGTACGCTGAGACAATCCTTGCTGGATTAGGATGACGACTTGAGCGGCTTCTATAGGTGTGGTTTCCATTTTATTTTAGCTTCAGTATCTCCAGTGACGTGAAATATTGAACAGATGATCAATTTTCATAAACGCCCCCTTTTTATAGGGTTTCAGGACTACCAAACGTTATAGTGTTTTGTTTTAAAAATTGATGTTTTTTGTTTTACGTTCCATGACATAAGGTGAATAATCTTTGGTTATGATATTCAAAGAGGTTGAAAGTTAACAAAATGTCCTTTCAAATGATATGCCACAATCCATAGTTCATTGCATAGAAGTTGTAAAAATTTGTTTCGAGCAGCGGACGATGAAGTGATTCCAGTTTATTGCTCGCGAGTGTATCTGTATTGCGGTAATAGCCTTGGACTTACGCAGTCACCAATTACAGGTTAACCAGCAATTTTATGAATAAGTGATCCCACTAAAAACATTTTAATGTAAAATGTGGCCGAGACTAGACCCTATGACTCGCAGTGTCAAAAAGTTATCAGATCTCTTGTAGAGCCAAGCTTATAACTCTACAGGCCCTAACTCTACAAGGCCTTCACAAACTCTAGAGCTTAGTCAAAAAATGTGGCTGCAATGATGAATTTGTTAGGTTAGACAAATTCATCAGTGCATTTTCGGGATTTCAGTATTTTGGTTGTCAAAGTAACGGTACATAGAGACTAGAGAGGAGTCAATTTCCTTTCAAGTTCATTTTGAAAACCTTTCTTTAGGTTTATAAAAATGCAACATAGGTACACGTTTCGTCTTAGTGACAATACATTTTAATATACAAAATCAAAATCAAAATCAAAAGTCATTTATTCAAATTAGGCTGAGAGTCAGCACTTTTCGAACGTCAAAGTACATGAGACAGTCCCCCAAAACGCCCACCCTTCACCACTTCCTAGTGCTTTAGCTGGGAAGAAGAAGTGGTGGAACAAACTCCCCAGCAGCACAGCTGTCTGTTTAGTTAGATAGACTTGATTCTATACATAGGTAGGCAAAGTAATCAACATTACAGTACACAGAACTTCAAAATTTGTCATATGTGAGCTAGCCATGCCAATATACCAACAAATAAAATGAAAACTTAACTCAAGCACAAAAAAAAAAGTAAACAAAGCATACTACTAAAATAAAAGCCTCCTCGTATAAATGGCGTGATAGCTTACATATGCATACAACGACCTCAACCTAAGTTCTAAAGAAGTATTATGTTTTTTTTTTTACGTTTCATATATGCCATTCGCTATCAAGAAATTTGACGAAATATTAGATAGTCAACATCGGCTCAGTTGCCAAAAAAACTTTAAAAACAAAAATTACATTTTAATAGATACCATAATTAGTTTCCCGGTATTCAGCCGCATCCGGTAAGACTTGAAGCCGGCCCCAACATAGTTGGGTATAGGCCTACCCATCTCCCATTACCTGACTGGACAGATGCCTACTTATTTTCATTGAAAACTTCGTTTAGTTATTCTCAGACCGTTTAAATGAAAAACAGTAATTACAGAACTTAACAAGTGACATGACTCATCAACGATGTTATACTAAAAATATACATTCGACACATAGGACTCTGTATGATCTTTGTTCTTTATTTAACACACTAGCTTCCGCCAGCGGCTTCGCCCGCGTGGAGGTCGAAAACTATCCCACGGGAACGTAGTACCGGGATAAAAAGTATCCTATGTGTTATTCCAGGGTACAAACTACCTGTGTACCAAATTTTATTCAAATCCGTTCAGCCGTTTTTGCGTGAAAGAGTAACATCCATCCATCCATCCATCCATCCATCCATACTCACAAACTTTCACATTTATAATATTAGTAGGATATTTACAAAAACAATATTACAACATTATAAGGACAGCTTTCCTATTTAAATAACTAGCTTTTGCCGGCGGCTTCGCCCGTGTGGAGGTCGAAAATTATCCCGCGGGAACGTACTACAGTGATAATAGTTATTCTATGGGTTAGTCCAGGTTATAAACTATCTCGTATGCCAAATTTCATCCAAATCCGTTCAGCCATTTTAGCGTGATTGAGTAACAAACATCCAGACATCTAAACATATAATCTTTCGCATCATCACTATCATTATATAGTATAAAACAAAGTCGCTTCTCGCTGTCTGTCCCTATGTACACTTAGATCTTTAAAACTGCGCAACGTATTTTGATGCGGGTTTTTTAATAGATAAAGTGATTCAAGAGGAAGGTTTATATGTATATAACATGCATAATATAGTAGAGAAACACTGATAATTTTAGAGGTTTCTAATGTGATGTCGTAAATAAATACATGTTTTTGCGCTTACATTGCAAACGCTGGCTGAACCCTACGAGATAAATCAAAATAATGTACTACAGTATTGTACACCTTAAAAAGGTCTACAAAAATTTTTGCAATGGTCTATGTCTATCTCTTAGGGATTACCCACAATAAGCATTATTTTTATCCTTTACTTTTTACGAGAAATAATGCCTTATTTACGAAGTGATTTTAAGCAATACTGCATTAATCCTTATCCAATAAAGTACATTGTGCATTTAATATAGATCAATATGGCCCTTTACAGCACAGCAGTAATTTATATGAATATTTTCGATGATATTACAGATTTAAAATGCAGGGACATAGCGGTTAAAAAAATAATTCCGCTCGGCCGCCACACAGGCCGCCCCGGCCACATTATCACTTCTATTTTTTTCTAAATTGCACCCGTCCGAAGCCGGGGCGCGTCGCTAGTTTATAATATCAGTAGGATAGTAAAGTAAGATTTTACACCTATTTACAAATGTAAATGACTTTTAAGTAATGTAATATGTAATTTACAGGTCAGTTTTCCTAAACATATGAATAATATTCCTATAGTTTGTAACGATATCGATACGATAAAAGATGTAACCTAGACATTCTAGACAAATACGGTGAGACCTAGATACAGGCATCTGTTAGAAATCTGCATTCTTCCACGATTGTTTACAAGTTCATCTAATTCCGTACTCGGGTCAGGCGTAAGAAATTTATACAGATTTGTGAGAGTGAAAACTATATGTATTATATTGGAATACTAGAGAATTCTAAAAACATTTTGCTGAGAAAAGTTCTTTTAAAACTGAATTTTTAATAAATATGTCAATACATTAAGTAGAGTTTCAAGTTCTATTTTTGCAACACTAATAGTCATATAAATAACTAACTTTTGCCAGCGGCTTCGCCCGCGTGGAGGTCTAAAATTATCGCACGGGAACCTACTACTGGGATGAAAAGTATCTTATATGTTAATCCGGGTTATAAACTATCTGTGTGCCAAATTTCATCGAAATCCGTTCAGCCGTTTTTGTGTTATTGAGTAACGAACATCCAAATATCTAAACATACAAACTTTCACATTTATAATAATTAAATTTATTGTAATAGGTATTTTAATACTAGGATTAAATGAACAGAAAGCGTTTGGACTTAGCAATAGAAAACGTAATTCCACATAATATTCATCAAAATCATACATCAAAGTCATTTAGTCAAATACGGAATTTTTGAACGTCAAAATAATGTGAGACAGTTCCCTAAACGCCCGCCCATCACCACTTCCTAGTTCTGTAGCTGAGATAAAGAAGTGGCACAAAAACCTCCCCAGCAGAACAGCTGTTTAGAAGAACTTCATTCTATATAATAGAACGCATAGTATCAACAAAGACATTAAATTAAGTTATTGGTCATATTGCAATGCCTACAACTCAATACATTGTAATGCGAAGATCATCCTTAATCAAACATTCGGTACAAAATTGTTTAACCTCTCATTCAGTACGTTTTCCGTTTACATCCAAATTAGGAGTGTAATAATTATGTCACAACATGATTTTCACTTAATCCCAAAATACACACGAACCACGCGATCATATATCTTCCAAAAACCCTTTTAACAAAGCTTATAAAAGCGTGTCACGTTACAAAAATCCGTCGCACGGGAATCGAACCTAAGCCGTCCATTAAGGGAGCGGCACGCAATCCGTATTGTAAACTTAATGTACACGATTTTTATGACACAAAACGGAATAATTTAGTCGGACATGAAATGGGCCCTTCACCCTATTTGCATACAGCTTTACAGAGTAGCTTTTAATTTCAGAGGTAGCAGCGGTCGATAATGTAAACTGACGTCGTGGTACTAACATTTTGGTTTGTTCTCGTATCAATCAAAATCAAAATATTGTATTTCACATAAACCTGCAAGGGCACTTATGAAACGTCGGAAGCTAGGTGCACGGTTTCAATGTGTCGCTTCAATCAATTTGTCTCATAAGCATCATCATTTATTTACTTGACTTAGCGTTTTTGGATCAGTGGTAGTCTCAAAGTTTGTAATTATGTTTCCAAATACATAGTCTGACATTTGGCTTGTGGCTTGTCGTTAAGTAATAACAGCCGCACGATCGATTGATCGGTTTACCACGCTTGCTGCAATTGCCGTGGCCAACTGTCAATTTTTTTTTTAAATCACTTCTAAGGTGTTGGAAGTATTCTTGTTAAATACCTAATTATTTATCAAAAGTATCCCTGTTAAAAAATGTAAAGATGAGATAGCTCTCTGTATAACAACATTACTGTAACTCGTAACTGTGAAGATAAACCTAAATATTGACAATTACATCAATCCTTTGTATTCCAACGAATCACTGTGGCATTTTGCAGAATTAACCTTCTTCTAAATACTGAAAAAGTAGTATCCTATCATTAACTACCAGCAGAAGGCGCAGACTTACGAGTTGCAGGTCATAAGTTCGAATCCGGACCGGCGCGCGGCGCATTACTTTGTGTAAATTATCTCATCGCCACTGCTCTTAAACAGTGAAGCAAAACATCGTGACGAGACCGACATGTCCTAGAAGCAAATATTCGCAGACATATGACGTCTTTCAACCCGCACTGGGCCCGCGTAGTGGATTAACAGCCCACTCCCTCTCGAACGCTTGTGTCCCAATAGTGGGAATATTGAAGGCTGATTATGTTACGAAAAACGAACAATAACATAACAATTAAATAATGCAACAAACAAAACAACAAAACACAGATGCACAATAGTACAGTAACATAGTTGTACAGCATGTGACACTACTCTGTGCAGTCGAGAAAGCACGCGACTGATGCGGATTTGATTCAGATCACGTAGTGTGGAGGAGGTGTTTGTTTTTAGATTTTATGTAATGATAATGTTTCCGAATGATTAATTATGTAATCCTACTTTATAATATTATTATAAATGTGAAAGTTTGTGAAGATGTTTGGATGTTTGTTACTCAACGGATTTGGATGAAATTTGGCACAAAGATAGATTATAACCTGGATTAACACATAAAATACTTTTCATCCCGGTAATACGTTCCCATGGGATAATTTCCGACCTCCACTCGGGCGAAGCCGCTGACAAAATCTAGCAACTAATACTGTCGTAAGAAACAGATAAGAAATATCATAAAAGCGCTCTTCCTGTCTCTTACTTATTAAAAATGTTGCTGTGCCCGACAGGGCATAATTATTTCTATGTATTACTAACGACCTGTAGGAGTAAATTATTGATTGCAATAAAAATAATAGAACTGAAATAATTGAATTCAATGCACTCACTATATTGTTCTTTGATTGTTTTTGATTTTTCGTGTGATTACGTAACACACTGCCAGTGGAAATGGCTTTCATTATGACAGTTTAACAACATTCATGGTGATAATAACGTACGTTGTAGAGCAGACTTTTTGAACATATGCAGTAATTAATTCATGATATCCTTCAAAATATTTCAGGTTGTTATTGATTGTGTGTTACAAAATTAGAGTGCAGGCTCTCAAATTTATTTCGGTATGCCTTAAAAATTCAATAGAATCATATGACACCAACTCAACTAAGATGAATGATTGATGAAATGATTTTCTAGTGTAGATAGAAGATAACTTACTTCTTTGATAATATTTTCGAGTTCTCAAGATTTTTAGACATTTTAAGACACAAAATCTCCGCATAGAACAATGGATTAGGTTCTTCGCGAATATACATAACGTGTATATTACTCAAAACTCCAAAGATGAGGTCGTTTCGTTTATACTAATGGAACATTACAGCAAATCTAATCCGAGAAAAGATTCACCCTTTAAAAAAGACCGTGAAGAAAGACGATCACTATTCAATACTATAAATCAAAATATTAGTGAACAAAAACAATCGCAACATCTGTGATATATTCGCAACAATAAATCGCACTCCACATTAATCGCTTGGTCATGCATGCAATATAATTAGTTTCGTCCTACCTTCCCACTCTTTCCCACTCATAGTAAACGTAGTTTGGTTATGGACTGTCTCGCTCGCACGCGCAGTTATAATTAGTTTGTTATCTGTTCTCTCTGTCACACGCGTCTGTCAGATGTAGGTCGGGAGTCGGGATTACGAAACTTATTGTAAGAATAGTTTGTTTGTTGCGTTTGAATGATCTAGTTTTGTTGAGTAAAACTGATTAGGAACTCGTTACAATGCGTATATTTTGACGTTCTTGGCTTTTTGAAAAGTAAATCAGCCAACCTGTTGAAAATAAAACGTCCTAAAAATATGAGGAATATTTTTTTAATGAGGGATTTTATAAATGTAGGTATCTAATTGCTCCGCGAAGCCTGTGAAGCCCCCAGGCAACTTCTGTGGTTCTGGGCGGCACTAGGCTGGTTAGGTTAGTCAGGACACAACATGCTTAGCGGACAGAATGAGAGTCAAGGGCGGAAAACGGAGTCCCCTTATATACAAACATCATCATCAGCCAACAGTAGTCTATTGCTGGACAATACGCCACGCTCTCCAATTGCATGCCATCAGAGATGTGAATTATTTGAAATACATGTATTTTAAATACAAATACAAAATGCAAAATACCTATTTTTATTTTACATTTTAAATACTTTTTTCGAAATGTATTTAGTATTTTATTTGAAATACTTTATATAATATATTTAGTATTTGTAAAATACAAAATAGTTTTGTTATCTTATCCCTTTTTCAAAATGAAATGGGTGCCAAAAGCCAACAGAGAATACATTAAAGAAGTATTTGTTTCAGAAGTGAGAAAGATAGAACAAGAACGTGAAAAGAGTTCCCAAGTCCAACATACTGACTTTAATAAAAAGAAGGAGAGAGCAGAATCGTATTATATGTTTGTTGAGGACTCTGATTCTTCAGCAGCCAGTGATAATGCCAATACTACAATAGATTTGGAAGCACTACAATATTTAAAAGATGAAGACAATACTTTAGAATCCTTGAACAAATTTCCAAATGTAAAAAAACTCTTCCTCAAATATAATACCTGCTTACCAAGTTCTGCACCTGTTGAACGACTATTTTCATTCGGTGGAATGATTATGAGGCCCCATAGACGTAACATGAAAGATGAACTCTTTGAATAAATACTAGTATAAAATCAGTTAAATAATTAATAAGGTATTTTATTTGGAAAACCTATTTTGAAATACGTATTTTGCATTTTGTATTTAAATACTTTTATTTAAAACTATTTTGTATTTTTATTTTAAATACTAATGTACCAATGCATTTGCATTTTGTATTTAAATACTTTTAATAAACCATTTTTAACATCTCTGCATGCCATTCAGCTCGATTCTCGGCAATTCTCATCCAGCTGCTACCAGCCACCCTGCGAAGATCGTCGCTCCACCTAGCCTGAGGGCGTCCTGCCTTACGTTTGCCGATCCGCGGTCTCTACTCAAGAACACGTCTACTCCAACGGTTATTGGTTCTACGGCTTATATGGCCGGCCCTTTGCTACTTCAGCTTGCTTATTCTGTTAGCTATGTCGACAAGTTTGGTTCTGTGCCAGACCTCCTCATTCCGGACTCTATATTCTATCCCTAAGAGAGACCCTAGACATGAAAACATAGAAGGTACCTGATTCGAAAGTTTTATGTCAAAAAGAATTTCTACTGAATGTCCCCCGCGTTCGTAATAAAACACACACGTAAGTATGTAGATATTCTTTCTGAATGTACCCTGGCAAAAAGCCGTTTGATTATAGTATGTTGTTATTAGCAAATAGGAGGACGCTTCTGTCTGCAAGGGTGGGTTAACACATACGATACCTATTTTTAGTTTGAATAAATTTTGTTTTTTATCAGAAAAACTGCGTCTTATATCGCTTGCCGTATGCGTAAGGCTGACAAAACCCTTTCTTTTTCGTCGCTATATAAAAAGTCTGTCATAATATTCAAATCAAATGTAACAAACATTTATATGCATCACTTTGATACTTTCATTTCGTGCGACATGTTGAATTATTCATGAAGTAGGAACGTGGAATGATAAATGGTTCGCGGTTTGTCGTCGCGCGTTTTTTGTTACGAGTATATTCGCCCAACTGTTATGTCTTTATACTGCGTATTTTGTAAGCAATGCTGTAGCGAAGAAGGTAATGCATTGATGCATGAAACCGCAGTTTTTTTGCACGAGGCCAACCACAATGTGTGCTTTTATTATAACTGTTAACCTTTTCTTAGTAAATGTATAATAGCTAAGCTATATAACTGCTATTGACTAAGCTATTGTGTGTTTTGTGAGACAGTTCACATAATTAATACTGGGTGGTGGTCGACAGTCTTTCATTTGCCAGTCCGAATCTGGGCAACTCTTGGGCTATTGTCAGTCATAATTGTAGACTCGTCGATGAAGAGTTCTCCTTAGATTTGTTTATGTAATAATTTTCCATAGACAAATAACCAGAACCAACCAGAAGGGTTGGCAGAGGTGTACCAATAGATACACCTTTGGCAACCCATCGGGGAAACAAGGCGTGTTATTATGTTACGAGTTTAATTTAAAAAAAACCCTGATTTAAAAGCGTTTGAAATCTAGTTGCCTTATCATCTCATGGATAATTAGTCACTGTCAAAAACTTATAGGAATTTTTGACAGATTGGTCTAAGATTAGAATGCGAACGTTCTTACAAATTAATTTTGTACGTTAGAAGTGCACTGGTGTATTATTTTGAACAAGCTGTGCCAGCGGCTGTGCCAGCGGCTGTGCCCGCGAAGATGTCGGAAATTATCCCACGGCAATGTCCTACCGGGACAAATAGTATGTAACTCCTTATTACATTAGCTATGTGCCAGTGAAACTTCCGTCAAAATCAGTCTAGCTGTAATGAACAGACAGACAAAAATGTAAAATTTTCTTTTTTTTCTTACAAGCACCGTATATTCTTTTATATGCATTTAGAAAAAAAAATAGTTTGACAGTACAAACCGACACTTCAATTTGTATATTGTGTATAAGCCCTGCATTGTTAGACTCACATACAATTCAAATAATATAATGTTTGGACTTTAAAAGAGACCATGACCTCTGAGTTTGTTTCGGCTTTTCTTCTCAGTGAACAGTCAACTAGGAAATGCCGGCGCCATCTAGTTTTTAAAATATTGACGTGTAGAAGTGTCTTTTAAGATCTACTTACATAAATAAACATTTCATTTCATACAGATGTATAGATAAGCCATATTTAAGAATGGTAAAAAAACGATATTTGAAATAAAGATGGACAACATGTATGTTGTACATTACAACGTATCGAAGAGAGCTTGACAGTTCTGGGCAGTAACAGCACCCATACTTGGCAAAGAGATGGATTGTAAAGAGTTTTGCGTCATGCTGCCAACTATGGCTTGTCTCCTGAACCCGCCCCTAATCGATAAATCAACTACATTTAGCATATTCTACTTATGAAGACATGAAGGGCGCACTTAGGTACGGTCAAAGAACGATTAAATCTCAAACAAATTTCAAACGAATTTCTTTGTCACAGAGCGGGTGCATGTAACCTTTTTGAACAGTCATTTCCATTCAAAATGCTGTCAGTGTCGTTTCCGCAAAAATACTAAGGTGCAAGTAAATATTTACCTTCTGACTTAACATATTATTAATGTTTGTTGACTGCACCTACCTATATTATTTAATGCCCTCTAATATAAAAAAGAAACAAAAAATTTTTTTGTTTTGTATATTTGTTTGTATTATTGGATAAACTAAAAAAAATACTTAACCAATTTGGAAAATCTTTCACAAAAAGCAATTATAACTCACCCTGGGACCACAAGGTGGAGAAATAACTAGTGTTATACGTTTTTTGTTATTTTATGGTCTTTATTAAAGCTAATAAGCACATACATAATTACATAAATAGTATTCGTATTCAACTGTCTACTTAGTATTAATCTATGCAAAAGCGCAACTCCATTAGCATTCTATGGAATGTTGACAAATGAAAGCACTACCGCGCAGAAAAGTGTTCATATACAATAAATAAAAAAAGAACAGCTCCCGATCTTTTTACTTAGGGTAGCCTGCCTTAAATTAGCATTTAAAATATGGGGTAGCCTAACTATGTTAAACTGATACACACATGATGAATCTTATTTCACCTTATTTCTTCGACGTAGAGCATAAATTCGCATGAGTTTCATTTTCGAAACTGCATATTTAATTTGGTTAAAATTTTACATTCCTTGATTCTCGTGCCTGTTCATATGGCTCTTGACATAATGTTCAATTTGGCTTGATTATTCTCATTTCCTCAGTAAACACAGTAAGTTTTAAGCCCCCCTAGCGTATGACAGTTGTTTTCAAGTGACCGGGGGACCCATAAAAGATTTATGTAGGTCAACAGAAAGAATTGATTGTGACAAGATAGTATTGTTAACGTTTTTGACTCCATTTTTGTGACTGATCATTTTTAAAGGATACAATGTATGACATTGCCATTGTCATATAGAATGATGTTAAGTACGTATTTTGCTTGTGGGAATCTAAATTTGTTAACGGATGGGTTTGACATAATATGTATTTGAAACTAATTTGTGATTTTAATCTGATTTTATTATTGTATTGTGCACATTGCATCGTGTGTTGAGCTTAAAAATCACCATGCCAACACAGGTTAAGGACGCAAAAGTTATCAGCCGAGTTCTTATTACTTACCAATCGTTACAGGTAAGGACGACTCCTTTTTAGGGTTCCGTACCCGAAGGGTAACCAATTGGACCCGGACCCTATTACTAAGCCTCTGCTGAACGTCCGTGCGTCCGTCTGTCTGTCAGCGGGATGTACCTCATGATCCATAATAGCTAGACAGTTAAAATGTTCACAGAAAGTGTATTTATTTCTGTTGCCGCTATAACAACAAACAATAAAAATAAAAACAACGAAATTCTCTCTAAACAAGAAACGTGTTTTTTATGGCGCTTTTTGCCTTGTACTCTTGGCCGGTTTTTTTCCCTATGAAGGAAGCCGAAATACATATATGTTACCTCATTAGACTTAATAATATGATGGCACTAAACAAAATAATTGTGTTTGATTAAACATCCACATGTTTAATTAATCATTTTCATTTTACATTGATGACTTCAAACCATAATCTGTCAAATTGTCAATCGATTGAAGTATTGCAAATCGATTCGAATACAAGTGATATAAATAGAACGACTCTAGGTAACAGATATATGCACTTTTGGCACCGGTCTCTTCCTTATGACTGGGGAGCATGCACAAATTATGCATTAACACAAGCGAAAATAGACTTAGCACTAGCTAAATAGAGTTACAATTCGCATGGTAAGTTTCCTGTGACATTTAGTAATTTCATGTGGACATTTCTGACTAGAAACGCGGCCCAACATATCGGTCAGACAAATCTGTATTTAGAAGCTCAGTCACTCCGATTTCCCTGTAAACGTTAGTCGTGAATATATCCGTATTGTGAAAATGAATAAAAAGGGAAAAAATAAAAAAGGGAAAGTACCAAATCCTGTACCTGTGCAAGAAGAGAAAAGTAGTGATAAAGTTGAAGATTTGGGGCAAAGTAGTGATAAATTCGAAGATGTGGGGGTGAGTACCGGTGATAAAAAAGATGTAGTGGGGCTAATTACTGATATTATTCCGAATTTAGAAGAAAAAGTTGAAAGCCTCAAAGAAAAACGTGTGCCTGAAATTATGAGTGAATTTATAACACCTGCTCTTGATGTAAAGGATGAAGAAACTCCTAAAAAGCCGAAACGAAACAGAGGAAAGAAGAAAAAAGGTAAAGATGATGATTTTGATGATGATGTTGATGAAAAACCCAAGGAAATTTATATTCAACCTATTGAAACCAAAGTGGATATTCCAGAAGTTGAGACAAAAATGGAGGATATGCCTTTAATAACTCCTACAGCTCGTAAAAAGAAGAACAATAAGAAGAATACGGATCAAAAGGCTGTGGATCTCACTTCACCTGATCAGGATCTTCCAAGTACTCCGATAGAAGCAGAAATAAAACAAGTTGAAATTAAAGAATCCATACCAGATATCAAACCAGAGTTTTTGAAAACAGATATCACGGACCAAGAAGTAAAACCGTCAAAAAAGAAGAATAAGAAAAAGAACCGGACTGATTCGGAGAAATCCGATAAAGAAGAATTTTCTTGTACTTCTGCTTTCCAAAAGTTACTTGATGACAAAGGTCAGCCTGAATTTAAAATGGAAGAGAAAATTAATGTCTCTATTATCCCCTTTGAAGATGGCAAGGCTGAGGCTGAGAAAGTTGAAACCCAATTAGAAAAGACTGAACCAACTTTTCCACTACAGCCTGAAATAGAAAAAGAGGCACTTCCAATTAAAGAAGTAGAAGAAATCAAAGAAGCACCAGCACCTGATAGTAAAGGTAAAAAGAAAAATAAGAAAGATAAAAAGCAAACTCTAAAACTTGAAGAAACTGCTAAAATAGATGCAACGAAGACCGATCTAATTACATCTTTGATAGATTTTGGCTTACCTGCAGAAAGCGTTGTCGCAGAACCAATGAAGGATTTCCCAACAAGCAGTTCAGAAGACAAAATAAAAGAGATTACCATTACAGAATCACCTGAACCTTTAATTGAAGATTTAAGTTCAAAACCTAAAGATAAAATCGGAAAACCCGCCGAAAAGAAACGCAAAGGAAAGCATGAAACCGAGAGCTTGCCACAAGATAGTTTTCTTCCTGATTTTGCAAAAGTTGAAGATGATCCTTTTAAGGTAAAACTGGAGATAATTGAAACTGAATCAGTGGTCCTGGAAAATCCAAGGGACGTTGAACCTCAGACTACACAGCTTGAAGTTACTAGTGATATCCCTTTGATAGCACCTGATGATGATGAAAAACTAATAGCCCAAGAGTTTGAGCTGCTTGCTGAAAAAGCTATTGGTAAGAAACGGAAAAAAGGATCAAAAATGCCTAAACCGCTTGACATAGGCATTCAAGAACCAAAACTGGAATCAGATGTCAAACAAACTGACATCAAAGAGACTGCCAAAGAACAGTTGGCAGTCATAACAGAAATATTGACTCCACAGACTGACCAGCAAGAGTTCATAATTAAGAGTGAAAAATTAGGCATGCCAAGCACAGTAGACACTGTAAAAGATATGAACGAAGAAGCTCTTAAACCAGGACTACCTGAATTCCAAGGAAAAGTGCTATTAACGCCTGACGATATTGGAGAAGTAAAAGAATTTACTAAAATTGAAGAAACCACACAATCAACTGACGATACACTAAAGACTGATATTAAACCTAGTAAGAAACGAAAGAAGTCCCCTAAAGCCCCCAAAAAAAATGAAGAAATGATAAAACCGGCGGAGCGAGCAGTAACACCAAAACTGGAAGTAGCAGCTAAAGAAACATCTGCATCGGAGGACATTACACAACAAACTTTAGCTGAAAAGGTAGACGCTTCCAATATAACAAGAATGTATGATATCGAAATAAGTAGTATTAGAGCGTCAGAATCTGAAGGTTCATCTTCTGATCTCGTACCCGATATCACGTATCCACGTGCCTCAAGTCAACAGTTACGAGATGACAATAATAATACAGATATCAGAGAGATATTTCCTCCAGCAGAGCCTATATTAGGTATTCCTATAATACAAGAAAGAGCACAAACTCCTAAGAAAATAGAAGAAAAAAGATCTCCTCCCAAAGAAGAGAAAACGGATATAAAATCAAAAATGATGGAAGTGAACCAAGATATGGAAGAATTAAGACTATCCATTGAAAGATCTTTGGCAGAACTAACTTCTATGGAAAAGAGCGAAGAAGCTATAGAAAAAGAGTTTGAAGCAACCAGAAATAAGGCTAAAAATGTAGCAAGCCTTTTATTTGATACTGGTGAAAGTGCTACAGTACAAATGCCGAGTGCCCAAGAAAAAATCAGAGATAAGAGTCCTATAGTGGAAGCGGCTGTTAGTATGCCTTTAGAAGAAATCAGGATGCCAATTGTGATTGAGGACAGTAACAAACAGAAACCTGAAGAGAGACCTAAAACTGAAGACAAAAAATCAAACAAGGATAAACACAAAAAACCTCCAACAGAAGAAAAAAAGATTGAACTCCTTTTTGTTGAAAGTAAAGTTGCGGAACCAAATGACAGCAAAACTATTGAAACGCCTCCTAAAGCAAAAGAGCGGTCATTAACACCTGTCGGCTTATTGCCATGTATTGAAAAACCTTTGACTGGTCCACAGAAAGTTATTGAAGGTTTCATAACCCCAATAGCAATACCACCAGTAGAAGAAAAGAAGACTGAAATATCTGACTGTGAAAAGAAACACATAGATATACCCAAACCCCAAACTACAGAAACACCTATAGATGTACCACCAGTATGTCCTTCAAGAAAAGATAATAAAGGCAAAAATAAAAAGAAGAAAGGCAAGCAAGAAACTCAAATGACTTCCACTCCGCAAAGTACGACAACTACTGCTCAATCACAACCCGCACAAGAAACAAGGAAAGAAGAAAAACCAGAATCTAAAACTGAAAGTAAATCTGAATCAAAAAGTAAAAGTCAAAGTACGGAAAAAGGTAAACAAAAGGCAGGTGACGTTGATTCCGAAACGCAAAATGAAGCAATTGATTATGAACCTATAGAAAATTTTGAAGATGCACTCACTTCCAGTAATGATGACGTCAACAAGACTTTTGATATGATAGTAAAAGAAACACAAGAGCAAAACAATCCTAAGATAAACATTATAGCCCCGGATGAAGAAAAAACACCCGTTTCGCCGCCAAAAAACTTACTAGGCCATCCCGATATTCCTGTACGATCGAATAGACGAGACTTCAAAAAAGAAAAAGATAAAATTCCAAATGAAATCACAGCTCGAGTCAAAATAAAAGATTCCGTTGAGGTTGAGAGGAAACTGACTAAGGATACACAGACAAACAATAAAATAAAGGAGTTCTGTAAAGATTACAAAATGGATGACAACGATGATTTTGTTTACAAGTATAGTTTTAGGAAAGTCTTTCTTCAGAGTTCTTGCCACGTTTGTAAGAAAAGTTTGAGTGGATGCCGCGTGCCGTGCAGTTACTGCAACTTGCTGCTCTACTGCAGTAATAAGCATAAGGACGAAGACTGGCCACAGCATCAGGCACTGTGCTTTGCTGTGTCTACCATCGTACATCTGAAAGGTGTGTAAATCTGCTTACGTCTTAGAAACCTTATAATTTTATACCTGACTTTACTTGGATTGACTCTTAATTGAACCACATGCGTGAAGCAATATTTATCTTAGGTTTAAATACTTTATTCTCAAAAAGACAAAACAGCCACTTACATCAGATTATTCTAAATAACGGTCACTGATACAATACAATTGTATTAAAATTATTCGCATTAACCGATAGACGTAAGAAAATAAGGTCGAAGAGAGATGTCACCAAATTATTGTTCCACAGATCAAAAACACCTATACGGTGACGCAAAGAACTTGACAGGCCATGACTACCGGCTGATCAGAATGCAGATGATAGTGTCTTGCGAGAAAGTGCTAAAGAGACGGCTGGTACCGTGGGAGCAGGAGGCTCTGCTGTATCCGAGGATCTGTGCTCACGTCCCGTGCAGGGAATGGAGGCAGAGCAAACTGAGTGATTGTCAGGGTTGTGGGCAGGTTAGTTACAAGTTTAATATTGTGTGAAGTTTAATTATGAGACAGTCTCTTTTTGGAGCTGTCTCTTGTCAAATACAGAAATTATTTCATCTCATCAATACAGTTTACTTTAACAACTTAATAGTGCAAAGAAATGGTCGTGTTTTCCCGACCTTACTTCATTTCATCGGACTTTTTTATTTGTCCACTCTTTCTAACTTCTCGATGGCATAAATTCTATTCATCTACCTAACCTACGTTAAGGTAGCATGGATCACTATTTTCAGAAGTAAGTAGCGTAATCAAAACTGCATCAATAAAATAATCACAAACAAAAGAAGCCGACATGTGTTTGTCCTATATTTAACAGTACTTGCACAACTAACTTTGAAACAAAATAAAACTATCTTCTCTACCTTAGATATCCTTCTGCACTGACAACACCGACCACTTCCCCAAATCTCACTCTCGCTGGTGCAAGTCTTACTCACTCTATGAAAAGCTGGTGTGCTACCAGCAGACCAAAGGTCGTCTCGAGCCGAAGATGCCTACCAAAGTACTGCAGCAACCGCAGCAGATACCGGAGAAGATCAATGAGGTGCTCGCGTCTATGTATGAGGAGAAGATTGGTGAGAGAGAGATATGTTTTTAAAGTTTTGTCTTCTTCCTTGACCACTTACAACTACACGTTTTATGTAAAAGTAACAAATATTATTTTTGCATATTACTTTTGGCTAAATAATAACAGTCGTAGGGATCCATCGATCAGGTTAAGCTACGCTTGCTGTGGTTGGTCCGTGGATGGGTGACTATCTTTATATATGACCCCTCCGTGTCTTGGTAAGCACGTTTAAGCTTTTGGTCCTGTTTGTCATTCGTGGATCTTTGACAGTATTTACAGGTCGTCAGAGTCCCGAAAGTCTGGCATCCAGTCTTACGAAGGAGTGTCGTATTACCCAATAACTAGGTTGTAGAGGTCATATAGGCAGTCGCTCCATGTAAAGTACTGGTATTCAGCTGCATCCGGTTAAACTGGAAACTGACTCCAGCATAGTTGGGAAAAGGCTCGGCGGATGATGATATTAAACAGTCATAGGTAAGCAGAGAAATCTTGAGCTATTGATAGTACCTTTACGTTTTTGACTTTAGTGCTAGTGTCACTGATACCTCCTTACAAAGGTTTACTATATTTTTTAAGTGTAAAAACAGTTTTCATGAAACAATGCGTTTCGTTAAATTGCGTGAACGGAGCAAACAAGAAAAGCATTCCAGTCCAACATCATCTGTCAGCTTAGAACAAGATAACTCGAACAAAAGAGAGACAATGGCCAATTTTACATCTGGGACAAAACATTTAAACAACAGTTGTATAAAAAAGAAAGTGAAAAGGGATTGTTTGAACAAAAAAAGAAATAAACATGATGAAATTATTCATTGTACAGCTGGGGGAGAGACCCTCAATACTTCTGACCTAGATTTTAGAATAATAGCCTGTCCATCTGTAGGGACTCGTGTGATTTGAAATATTGCAAAAAACTGACCCTACGTTCGAGAGTTGTTTGAATTTAGTCCGTGTGAGTGGAATTACGATTTTGAAGAGCAATTAAATGAATGGACAGCAAGCATTATTGTCGGAATAATGTACATGTATGTAGATATTATCATTTTGCAATACAATGGCATCGCTAAGTCGTATGATCGAAAAGAAAATGATGATACAGGTACTCTCAATCTAAAGCATTGTATTTACTTTAATTCTTATGTTGTTTATTTTGCGTCTTTTTGTGGCTGAAAATGTCATAAGCATAGAATAGAATTAACTTTACACATCCTTCTTCTTAGCGAGTCGATATTAATCTAAATACGGTCAGCCCAGAAATTGGCTATGAGCTTGGCACTTTCGGCAGCGTCCATCAACTCATGTACCGTGCCGACAACAGGACACGCTGGACAAGATATTAAGTGTCCCATAGTTTGTGGGACAGCAGCACTTAGACATTGAAAAATTTATTTAATTTGACAATCAACTCAATTCTCGATCCTATATTGCATTCAATAAGGTAGGCTTAAAATTAATGAAACAATTATGGACCTTCTCGGGCACACCATAGAACAGTGGAGAAAGAGCGCCTAACTATTTGTGTTACTATGATATCGGCCCGCTCACTAAAACTTAATAAAGTTGATTGTTAAGATACAACTTTCAAGAATATGAAGTCAACTACAACTTTAGAAGATCAGTATTCAATATGTCAACACCGCAATATCAATAACGCTAATTGACAACGATTTAGAACATATGCCTAGCATTTGAATTATCTTAAGACTAATGTTTTGTTGTAACTGTACTCACATTCCGTCGAGAGATTTAAAGAAAGAAAAAAAGAAAGAAAGAAAAAGTATTTATTGGACTCGCACAGGAATATCACAAACTTACTAAGCACAATACAAATATTAAACACATTAAAAAAAAAAGATAATAAAAACTAAATCACTAATAAGCTTACATAATCAGCCTATAATTTTCTCACTGTTCGGACACGGACCTCTCCTCTGTGGGAGGGAGGGAGTGAGCCGTAATCTAGCGCGCGGGCCCAGTGCGGACCGGTTGGTAAGTCGAGGTCATATGTATTCGATTGTTTGGTTCTAGGACATTGGTGACAGGTGTTCCGTGCTCACTATGTATTCCTCCCTCTCCGTTTTGAAAGCAGAGGCGATAAAATATTTTACACAAAGTAAAGCACCTATATCTGGGTTACAACGTACGACCTACAACTCGTACTTTGTGGCCCTTATCAAAATCAAGAGTCATTTATTCAAACTAGGCTAGTTTCAGCACTTTTTGAACGACAAAATTGCATAAGATAGTCCCCCAAAACGCCCACCCTTCGCTACTTCCTAGCGATTTAGCCGGGAAAAAGAAGTGAGGCAACAAACTCCCCAGCAGCACAGCTGTCTGTTATGTTGAAAGAACTAGATTCTATACAATGGTAGGTACGAAAGTAACGTTACGAAACATGAAATTTTAATATTTGCCACATGGAGTTAGCACACGCCATTATACCAAAAAAAATATCACAATGTATTCAATCAGATGTAAATGATAAAAAAAATAAACAGAACTTAAAACCTAAATTAAATCCTCAGGCATAAAGGGCGTGCCTGCTTACGTATGCAATGCGGCATTATGTTCACATAGTTGTAGCTAGAAGTAACAAATGTTAAAATAGGACCTTCGGAGTAAAATAAATAGACAGTTAAAACTATAAACAATAACAAAACCATGGTCAGCAAGACGCCTAGGCACCACAAGCAGCACCCATTCACGAGCGTAATGCAAAGATCAGCCATAAACCTCCTCACCATATTCGAGGGAAGGAGGCAACCCGACCCCCGACGTTACCGCAAGCGGTGACATCTATAGGAGCAAGACGAACTTGCTGCCGGTTGCTCATGCAAGAATAATATGATCAATTGTCGAGATCGCTAGCTAACTACATCTTGCAATACAACTCATTATAAAAAAAACAACATTGTAATGAGTAGATTATGTCAGCAGTAAATAAAAATAAAGATGAACTGATTTATACAGTCAAATAAAAAACCAACAATTATGTTAATATAAAATATAACCTGTCAAAAGGCAAGCAAATTCTGGTCAAAGAACACAAACATTGTCTCGAGTTAATCACAGCGACCAACTATTCTTATCGTTTAAGTAGTCGTTGATAGAATAGTATGCCTTTGCGCAAAGGTTCGATTTTACTTTAGCATTCATTGCATTAAAATTCAAATCTAACAAAGAAGAGCTTGTTATAAAAGGTTATATCAAGACCAACAAATGAGTTATGAATCTTATGAAGCCGATGAAAGGGAGCACGTAGATTGTCCTTATTTCTAGTATTAATATTATGAATATCATTGTTTTTAGTATATATTGCCTAATATATAAGATATTGGCAAAGATGAATTGCGATGCTACGGTGAGTATACCAAATTCTTAAAAAAAAATTCTCAGGGAAACTCTAGCTGATCAATTACTATCACTGGGCAACCACTATGAAAAAAAAACAGTTTCTGTAAAAGCTTACATCATACCAATGATTCAAAAGGAAACCAGTACAGTCATTCTATAATTACAAGTGGGACATATATTTCCTACATGCAAACGAAATAAATTGCAAACAGTGAGGAGTGACTAGGAACCTATAAAATTGATTTATTACTGTATATTTGTTAGTATTTGTAATAGCTAATAAGTCATGGTATGTTTTAATATTTCTACATCTCAGCTCGTATTGTACCTACAAGATGGTTGCCAAGGAATTAGATTCGTAATTCATGTGTACTGGCACTTTAGTTCACATATTTTTTATGAAAGTATAGAAAAGATTTTATGTTTTTTACACCGAAAGAGGTGGTTCTTAAAAGCAAGATAATAAGGACGTGTTTCGCCTCTATTATCATTAGCAACACAAATGGGTGATGGAGAGTTGTGATGTGTGGAAAATACTTGTTCCTTTTTACATCTATCTATCGAAAGTTCGTTTTTTAAGCCCTTAGAGCCATTTGACAGGTCTAATGTGAAAAGCAAACACTCAAAGCCTTGAAATGTTAGATTACTATCTATTGGTTTAAAAAGGAACTTTATGTATTTATTTTTTTAATTATTTTAGTGTCGTGTTCGAAGCTTTTGGCTACTTGGATTATTTTGTGTTTATTTTAAAATGTGCGTCTTATTTGTTCAGATATAACGGATATACAATACGCAGCGTTAACGCAGCTTGCGACGGCTCCACTGACTGCTGCCTTTTGCCATCAACTCTGCAGGAGCAAAGCTGGCTCTCTTACCAACGGAGTTAGTAAGGTTGGTACAGTTTTCAAAGAAGCATTAATAACACATACAACATAACATCACCCATTGTTTCTCCGAAGGGTTGGGCAGAAGAGTACTTATAGTATACCCACATTACGCCAGATATGTTTAAGTCCCATGTAATAGGGGGCGAGCCTTTTGCCACTAACCGAGCACAAAACCAGACTCCAGGTCCGTCTGCTACTGAGAAATTACAGATAGAAAAACTCAATAACACTTTGCCCGACCTGAATCGAATGCTCAGCAGTACCGCTTGCAACCACTAGATCAACGAGGCCATCATAAATAAAATATTAAACTATTGAATGGAAACCAATGTCAACGATGAAGTTAATTTCTGAATGACAGACACTGTTGAAAATGTCATAGATAAATTTTGTTTATAAAGAAAGAGAGAACCTTAAAGGATCTTGTTGTAAAAATACTGCATTTTTTTAAAATGGCTCTCACCGGGTGCTCGTGGCACAAGTCCGTTATCAGTTTATTATGATTGCTGCAGGCTTAGCATGACGCTTCCTATTTCTACGAAGTGTACACAGTGCTTTTTCAATACAAAGTGACACTTCATTTTTCCATTTGTGACATCGCACCGTAGATATCCTTCTACAATCTGTCATTTTGTCTGTCTTTCATTTCTAATTATCTTTGTCTAGGTCCTTATAAATGTAGACTATTTCAGAAGAATATTTCTTCCCAAACTGTCAAAATCACACTGAGAACAAACTTTCTACTCGACGGCCACAAAATATATACGATTATCTACAACATCATGATTCGTTTAGAACACATAACTGTGATAATTGATAGAAGAACATAGCTATCTGCTTCTATTGTACAAAAGCAAAATATCTCTTGCCCCTGTTCTCTCCCATATATTTAACCTTAGCATGTCTGCAGGTGTGTTTCCAAACTGTCCCAAAGCAGCAAATGTCTGTCCTATCTTCAAATCTGGCGACCAGCTTTAAGTTACCAACTACAGACCTATTTCTCTATTATCTTCAGTGTCCAAAATACTAGAGAAACTTGCTAATAATCGGTTACAAAAATTCCTAGAAAAAGAAAAACTGTTATCTGATAACCAATTTGGCTTTCGTAAAGAAATTTCAACAGAGGATGCAGTAGTATCACTTGTTGACCACGTCACTGAAAGGCTAGATTCTGGAGACAAATGCATTGGTGTATTTATTGATATGGCTAAGGCATTCGACACTGTATCTCGGCCGATACTCTTGCAGAAGCTATCGCTAATGGGAATACGAGGTCTGGCTCTGAACTGGTTTCACTCCTACCTATCAAATCGTCAGTAAAGAATAAAATCTAAAGGCGAAGCAATAAGCGATTATTCTGATATCTCCTTTGGCGTTCCTCAAGGAAGCGTGCTCGGGCCAACTCTTTTCTTGGCCTATATCAATGATCTCTGCAACCTTCGAATAGAGAATGCAAAAATTTTCACGTTTGCGGATGACACGGCTATTGTATTCCAAAGCAATAACTGGGCTGGGGTCGTTGATGCTACTCAGAGAGGTCTAGCTATGGTGATGAAATGGCTGCAGCAAAACCTCCTTACGCTGAATGCCAGTAAGACAAAATACATGGCATTTAAAATATCGAAGAGCCCAGAGCTCGAAAACCCACTACGAATCAAGCTTCACTCTTGCAAGCACCCTAGCAGTGATTCTTGTCAATGTGTCGAGATTGAACAAGTTGACCATATAAAATACCTTGGTGTTTTGATCGACAATCAGTTATCCTGGACCAAGCAAATAGATGCTGTCACTGCTAGGATCCGTAAACTAATGTTCATATGTAAAAAACTTCGGAACATAGCTGACTACAATATCCTCAGATGTGTGTACTTCGCTTTATGTCAATCTATTTTGAATTATTGTATAGTGGCATGGGGTGCAGCAGCAAAAACTCATTTAATAAAATTGGAACGAGCGCAAAGGGGCATCTTAAAGGTTGCTCATGGAAGGCCCTATCGTTATCCCACTGACAGGCTGTACCAAGAATGTAACGTTCTAAGGATACGACAGCTTTTCATTTTATCCGTTGTATTGCGCTTCCACCGACATGCGCCCCATACTCAAACCAAATCTACCAGGTCATGCAGACAGAAAAAATGGAAAACACCCGCTACTCGCACTAAATTCGCTCAAAGGTCTCTTAGATACATGGGTCGATTTATTTATGAAAAAGTCAACAAAATTCTAGACATAGTAGGTTCTCCAAAGCGCACTTGTAAAATAAAAGTTATTAAGTGGCTATCAGCTCAGGACTATGCAAGGACTGAAGCTCATTTAACTCACTTACTTTAAATCCTTCGGAAATGCTGACCTAGGCGTATCACATCCCTTTAATACACATAAATACACATACATACACATAACTACAAATACATACCATCTACACTACATTACACTACACAAACCTTATCATTGTATTTTGCATGTTTCCTCTGGATATGTAAGTTTAAATGTTGTTTAGAGTAAGCAACCTAATTATTACTGAACTACCCACTAGTGAACTTGTAATAGGTCTATTAACTTGTAAATAACTAGATCTCACGACACAGGGTATCCTAGTGTGGGATCTAGGGATACTTTATTGCACTTTATTTATTTTTTTCATTTTATTTTGTTATCGTTTATTTATTGTGCTAATATGTCAAAAAAACGTGTCTTAATAATAAATTTACTATAAATTTACTATTTACATCATTTAGTTAATTGTCTTGTCTATTCTTCCGTTGACAAATCGGTGCTCGTGCTGAGCCTGCTGTTGGTGAATAGAGGACTCATATTTGGTTGAAAACCTGTGATCATTAGACCAGTTCGGACCACGGGTTCGAACGGATCGCGGAGGGATTTTCTCGCGCACTGTTTTTCAACTCTCAGTGTTAAACCGAGCATTAAGAATCCAACAGAGTGAATCTCACCGGCCGCATCGAAAAAACACCCTGTTCGATTTTCAACTCTCTGCGCTAAGCAGTACGTTGAATATCCAGTACGCGAAAAAATCCTACCCCGATATTTTTAAGTCCCGTGTTAACGTATACTTAGAGATTATTATGATCTTACTATTAAGGTTTTATGAGTTCCCTTACTAAAATATATCTTTAATGACCGTGGCAGAAAAAAAATCATCGATTCTTTACGACAATCAACACTCTTCTCCTATTTCAGAAGACTTCATTCGCAATACACGTGGTAGGAGCAGAGTTACAATTCGAAGCCGATGCTCTCAACAAATGGGAGGTGTTCTTCCTGCACCTGAGACCAGATCTGCAAGAGCTGAGGGTCGTGCTCATTAATTACCACTTGAACCCCTCCAACTTACCGCTGGAACTGCTCGGGAAGATCAAGTGAGTTGGTTTCTGGGTAGCGCATTTTATAAAATTCAATAAATCTTATAAGTTAAAGGACCGAGTTAAGAATATAACAATCCGTTCCATCACTAGAATGACGGACGCCACTCGGAAAACTGTCACGCTTCAATGGAATTGGGCTGGACACATCTCTCATATGACAGACAATCAATGGGCTAAACTTACGACCCGGTGGGTCCCGCTTAGTGGCAAACTACAACGCAGCAGGAGTCCAGCTCACGGCCCAGAGCCTCTGGACTCCTTTTATAAAGATTGGTCCTGGGCAACTCTGGACGGAAAAAGAGAGTAGGGAGGCGTTTGCCCAGGAGTGGAACATTAATGCAAAACAACAAAAATAATAAATAAATAGTTAAAATAATATGAAGTCAAGGCCGCACACGCACACACGTACTATTATAAGATAATAATGCAAGAGTTTAGATATATTTACTGATTGGACTGTATTTTTTAATAGCACACTGGAGCCAACGAGAATCATTAATTTTGAGCAGTAACATTCAATGTACATGTAGATGTACATATTTTTTTGTTAATGGTAGGGGAAAATTCCTCGTCCACTTATTTATAACTGCAAATTAAAACAGAGTGCGAACTATTCATTATTAGCTGTTGTCCGCAACTTCGTCTGCAATTCAGGATGAAAAATATAGTATCCCACCTAGGTTATGGTCTATCTGTGCGCCAAATTTCATCCAAGTCCGTTCAGCCGTATTAGCGTGATAGCGCAACAAACAAACAAACTTACTTTCGCATTTATAATAATACGTTAAGATATTTAACCCACGATAACAACACATTGATTGTTGAGCTCCTAAAGTTCTGAGATGAGCTGCACGATTAGTGACAAATGCGTGCACTGAGTGGACGGGTCCACTCAGTCTGAGTACCTAGTCCTTTCCTCAAAATACAATTTCAGACACTAATATACACGGTCTTCACATGATCTGACCAAGATTATGTCTGAAGTTTTAAAGAGACTTTGGCCTCTGAGTTTGTTTCGGCTTTTCTGATCGGAGTAGTCAGATAGGAAACGCCAACCTCATCTAGTTTTTAAAATATGATTGACGTTTAAAAGTGTTCTAAGTACAAAAATATTTACAGAAATAAAATCATTTATCTTTTAACATTATTTACGTTACCAGGTTATGCGAAAACTGTCGTCAAAACAGTCGTCGTGTGGTGTTCAACTTCCAAGACAAGAGGACTTACGCAGAGTACAAGTCCAGTGAAGACTTTGTAGTTCCTGATATTGGTAAGAGAAGCCTTTACCAAATTAAATCTCTGTTTGTTTGTTTTCTTCCCCTTAAAGATCGTTATGACGTGTACCCTGTTAAATTATAAGTTCATTATATCTTATTAACCGACGAAAAAACGAAGGAGGTTCTCAAGTCGACGCGTATATTTTTTTATATATGACCACGCATGACTTTTTACAAAGTATTTCGATATTGATCATTCTTATTTTATTGGATAGAGTTTACCTCGAAGTTGGTTCCATATAAATTTGGAAAAAAAAGTCCTACCTTAAGGGTGGGAAAATAGGAGTAATTTATTGTTCACTCCCATATTTTATTGATAAGTGGTGTATTACAAAAAATAATCAAAAATTAAGCATGTAGTAATTAGTAGATTTTAGCCACAAAAAATGATCAAATAAAAACTTTTAACAAAATTAAACCGCCGAAAAAACTTAAAAGCCAAAAATTAATAAACCTTTTTTGTTTAACTTCAATAACTAGGTTTAATTTTTTTGTTAAAAAGTTTTGGTAGTAGAAAATCTTTGGCAAAATTTCTGGGTATTATTTAACAGAATTCCAACATTATTCATTCAAGAACCCTAAAATTTAAGTACCTATTTATGTTAATCATTAAAAAAGTGTACATTCACTTTTCTTATATTTCTAGTATGCGCCTTTAACCCCAGCATTCAACGCACCTCAGTGTACAACGGCAAGGACCCCTGGCCTTCCACCATCAATGCCATCTTGAAACTGAAAGTTCCCTTCATCATCACAGGCTACACCATCACCGAGCTCCATAAAGACTGCATCAGAATCAAAGAGTGCTCTGAGACCGGTTACAATTTTATCGCCGAACCCAAGTACAATAACTTCGCTAGTGTTAGACCTGATAGGAACTTTATTTCTGATGATGAAATGCCTTTGCTGTTCAAGAATTACTGTTTTGCTATTATTTCTGCATGATTCTTTGGTATATATGTAGTTTTATTTTACTTCAGCACTATCATCTGGCCTTTTCTCAATGCAGAATACCATTACTTTACAGTTGTGGAGATCAAAATATAGGCAGTAGCTCCAGCTACCGCCTATATTTTGATTTCCACAACTCAGTTTCTGTGTAACACGATATCCTTTGGTCAGACTGTTGGGCTTTTGACTATCTGTAACGACTGTTTGTCTGTCAGTGTGTGTAGTTTTGTCATACTTCTATTAATTGTCTCGTTTTATAGTTTGTTGTCTTTAAGTTCAGTGTGTTCTGTAATCACTATGATTGTTGTTTTACAGTTTTAGTTTAAGTTTATTTGTAATTTACTTTCACTTACTCGTTTTCATGTGTTTCAGTTATTTCTGTTTTGTTTGTTTCTGTTTTGCCTTAATAAAGAATGTGAATTGAAAGCATTTTATTTACCTTCATTTACCTTTTATTTATTTATTTTCAGTACTTTATATTTGTGTTACAGCAAAAATTAATGTGCTCCAAATGAGATGTAGGTTTGAGAAAGAAATAAGAATGAATGAAATAAATTTTATTTGCTCGAACATGTTATAAGAATTAAAATATATGCATGCAAGATCTTAAAATAAAAAGTGATTGACGACATGTCTGTCATTTCTCATGGCGTGCAAATATCTTTGGTACAATTAATAATATTTATTATTTTTATATCAACGATTTTTAAGTTTTACATTTATACAATAAATATCAGTCACAGTTAAACAAAGTTCTTATATTGTATTCAATCATTTACATTATCCAATTCTTTATCACAATGACGATTCACATCACTTTTCTTTCTATTTATATTTAAGATCTCCACTACTACATGACCATAATTACTATAATGGTAGATAAATTTATTTATTTATAATAATCACCATGTGTGAGTGAGAGATTGGAGATACTTACGTAATCAGCCTATAATGTTCCCACTGCTGGGATACAGGCCTCCTCTCTTCGAGAGAGAATGGGTGGTTATCGTCCACCACAGGCGGACCCGGTGCGGGTTGATAGATGTCACACGTCTTAGAATTTTTAGTTCTAGGACATACTGGTTTCCTCACGAAGTTTTCTTTCAGAGGTTTGAGAGCAATGCGGTGATAAAATAATATGACTTTAAGAACCCGTAAGTCGCGGTCGTTACCACTGGGCCACCACCGCTTAGTGGAGATACTTACAAGTTTTTAGTCTCATAATTTTTTATGTAAGGTTATTAGCAGATCTGCCAGGGGTGCGGGTTGTTCGAAAGAGATACCGCGGCCCCTGGCACACAGGCAACTGACGGAACACGGGTGGGTTTTAGTCAGTAAAAGTCTGACACGCCCTCCCGCTCCACCCAGAGCGGGAGAAGTTATTTGATGATATCCCACCCAAAAAAAAGAAGGTTATTAGCAGATGGCGTTCTGTAGTTTCTCCCTAATCCCATGGAAAAAAGGCGCGAGTTTATATACGAGTATTTATGTGAATACTATAATGTTTTACAATGTACAATCTACATGTGACTACTTACACCTGACTTTCTTGTATTTTTTTTGTAAAAATACTTTTCAGTACGGAAATAATTAACTCTCTGGAAATCAGTCCATGTTAAATAGTCGTCTATTTGAGTCCATAGCGCCACCACTCATTGATACTGCTGATCTGCATTGAGCGCCAGAAATACTTCACGACAGATTGTCAGTCCAATGTCTTGGGATATTCGGGAAGGAAAACGTCTGGGAATGGATTATCATTATCACTAGCCAAGAATAGGGGACACTCTTTTCGTGGGTGTTATTAACAAGATATTGGCAGAAGTGCAAAAACTGGTGACATTGCAAAATACAATCAAGTGTTGCTTGCCAAACCTCATGGAGATACTATAACCATTTTAAGAAACATTTAAGTCCGAACTGGGATATGAAGCCAAGATATGATGAAATCTTCAACTATCCCCTTCTTTGAGTAAAGGTCGACAAAAGCACACTGCGCTATGTTTTTTCATACTGTGAGTGTTAACACTCACATAAATGCTCTAGCATAGGAACGTGATAAATTATAAAAGAGTGTGAGAATAAATTTGAAATATCTTAGAAAAATCTTGACCAAGACCACATATAAAACAATATTTTGATTTAAATGAGTGTACGTGGAGTAATTTGCCAGTTTTTCTCCTTAGGTACCTACTACGATTTCATTCAGTCGAAGATAAAGCTGCCCATTCCAAATCGTAGTAGGTAACTACGATTTGGAATATAGTAATAGCAATATTTAATTATATTTTTAGTTCCGTGTGATGCCGGACGTAAAAGAATAGCACCATCCCATTTCTTGCCGTGGTGTCGTAGAAGGCGACTAAGAGACTTACTAGAGAATGGGCAGCAGCGTTCTCTATGCATTTGACCACCATACTGCGATCGCCAACCCGTCTGTCAAGCGTGGCGATTATGGCAAATTCTCCCTTTTGGGGGAGGCCTATGTCCAGCAGTCTTTCGGCTGATATGATGATGATGATCATGATGAATAGTAATATAGTAATATTATTTGTCCAAAACCTATTTACTATTCTTGTACCTTAAATTCTAATTTAAGGTACAAGAATCTAATGAGCTAGATTTGAAGAATTGACAAGATACAAAACATGTGCAACTGGGCTTAAGGGCTCCAATGCTATAAGCACCAGTTACTTCCGTCACCACTGCTGTGATCGAGCTGCCGTTACAAGTATGGTGCGGTGCAGAGCGGGCGGGTATTACTTACTATAAGTAAGCATTACAATATTATTAGTTAATTAATTAATTACTGTCGTGCGTGGGTGTGCATCTGAGAATGAACATATGTTTATGTGAATTGGCAGCTTTATCTTCGACTGACCGACTTCTTGACAATTCAAAGTGCCTGTAAATGGTTCTATTAAATAAAACAAAGCATACATTGAAAATATAACATTTATTTTATTAATTCTAACTGACAATTAAATTGGCAATATTCACAAAATATCTAACAAAATTAAACTAAAACATATCACAGATAAAATGATTAGTCACGAGTAACTAACGCACATTTTCAATAACCTATCCATCGCCGCTGTCCCCTACTACAAATAGAACTTTGATAAAAGTTAAGTAAGAAATGTCAAAATTCTATCCCTAGTGAGTCAAGATACTAACATATAGTTTATTGAAAACGGCCAGAAGTTAGGAGCTAACGACTGATAGGTTTGGTTCTGAGTCAAGTGATGCTTTTCTATTTTTCGCAGAGAAGGGTGCAGAAAATTATACTGGATCTCAATCTCATAGTAAAATTCGCGCTACTTTCTCACCTAGATAGGAATTAAATAACGCTTTTGAAAAATCACGAGGTTTAGCATTGTCAACACTAGACACCTTTCCAACGCACTACAATGCGAATTGTTACATAAAAATTCAACAAAAACGCGGAGAATTTGTCCCCGTTACCCGCGCCCCGTAGCGTGGCGCGTTGGCATACACACTAGTGTAACCCACCTAAGCCTTCTTTCGTTATCAGAATCAGTCGACTCGCTAGCCATCAACGGTAAGCGAAATCACTCGAATACTTGAGGTCAGTGGCAAAAAAGTACTCTTAAGTTATCAGCCCAGCCTTTTACCCACATTTTTAGGGTTCCGGCTGAACCAGAGCGTCAGGCTAAAGCTACTAAGTACTAATATTTTACATAAGGCAAAAAAGAGTTTGTTTAATCAAACTCCAACATAATATTTCATAATGAGTACAAAATAGTTTTAATCATAGTACAAGAAACATTTCTCCAAAACTACACATAACGAAGATAATAGCAGTGTATAGTACACCTGCGTTTAGCTAATTATTTTCATGTCCCATGTAAAACTGGGCCAGACCCAAAAACCCCATAACACTTTGGGCCGAATTGGAAAACGAACCCAGGACCTTATATTTAGGTGTTGTTTGTAACCCTGGATCAAAGAGGTAGTCATGACAATTAATACAAAACGGAAATATTTAAAGTTAATACAAAACGTCAATCGTTAGCTTCTAACCTAGCACTTCCCAAACAAGACACAGATACACTTGGTGATAGAGTAGATATAGAACAGAGAACACGCAACCGGTTTACTGACGATAGCTCTGGATACAGACCCCAATACCTAAAGACAGACACGGATTAACACATGTTCAATAACCTCATTTAGAACGGCTTTTTCTTCAAGTGAGCGTTTATTAAACAAAAGAGTACATAAAAAAGTGACAAATGAAACGTTAAAAACACGTAGAGTAAATGCTTAAATGTCTTCAACAGGAATGCGTTTTCATCTATCACGAATCATAAAACTGATGTAGTGCTAAAGATGATTATGCGGTAATGTATTTTCGACTATTGGCACTCTCTGAAGTTAATTGATCTACCCAGATATAGAAATAAATCAATACCTCATAGAAAAAGTGAAAACTTTTTCTGTTTTTAGAAGCAAAAACCGCTGATGAAGATAGATTCATGAAAAGACTCTAAGATGTCATAAAAACAGATCTAAAAGCAATTAGTGTATGTACACAAGGATAACATTTAAATATTACAGGTAAAGTAAAGGAGAAAATGTGAAATAATTGCAGTCAAGAAATAAATATGCACTAAGTGTTATTGACAAACAAATTTTACGTGCTGACAAGATTGAAAAGCCTTATAGTACCCTGGATTTTGGAAGCTTATAAATATTCGAAGGTCTTTTTAAGTATTCGATGGACTTTCGATCTTGAATCGCAGCACGTAGGATTAAAATAACAGACAAATGCTTAGAATAAAGAAATAGTTAAAATAATTAGTGGTTATTGAAAGTAACCAGACTGACAGAACCTGGTTTCTTCCATTACAGCTAGATATTTAGTTGTGCAAATCAAATATTAATATTGACCACAAACATTCATTCACTAAGCAAATTATTTAAATTAGCAAAAGTTAAACAATGTTCAGTAACAGATATTAGCAAATTAAGTACAGCATTGGATGCAAATTAGGTTGTAAATTATAATTAGTACGAACAACTGTCTACTACAATATATGCTTATAAAGTGATGGCAAAAGGTTTTTGTCTGGTAAATTATCTTTGAGACTTACGTACATTTATATATTTTTGATTATTTTAAGTAATCATGCCCTTTAAAATGATTGGGACCTACTGCCACATATCAAATACTAAATTTTGTGTGAAAGTAAACTAAAGTGAAATGGCTAAAACAGAGACGATGATCTTCGAATTTTGAAGATACATTAATCCAGACATGAACTGCCAGAGTAAGATTGATTCTAATAATTGATTGAATCATAGACTCTTTGCTTTAAGTTATCATATTTTGTGTACAATTATTAAGAAAATACTAGTAGATAATATCACTGCTATAGTAGATAGTTGTTCCAAGAAGACAAAATTAAAACAACGGTTAACAACAAACTTTAAACAACTGAAACAACAACCTGTTCTGTCAACACCGGCGCCAATGTTGTACTGCTATCAATTTTGGTACCAACTGCAGAACCATTATCGACTGCACTTGGTTCAACTTTAGCACTTTTACCCCCAACTGTCGTCCTATTATCAACTGTACTTGGTTCTACTGTAGCACTAATAATACTATCTGTAGTACCATCATCAGTAGTACTTGGTTTAACTGTGGTACTATTAATACAATTTTTGGTACCATTATCGAATGTACTTGGTTCAACTGTAGTACTATTAATATTATCTTTGGTACCATCATCGACAGAACCTGGTTCAATTGTGGTTTTAATTGTACCAACTGTGGTACTATCAGCTGTGGTGGGATTTCTTGTACTAGACTCTTCCGTACTGATGTCTATAAAAACGACTTCTATTGAATTGGATTCTGTAATGTTTTCATCTATCCTCAAATCATTTTTAATTATATTAGTCTCTACTATATTTAGACTAGTTGTATTTGTGCCATTTATACTAGGTTCTGTAGTATTTAAGGTAGTTGTACTATTTTCAGTATTACTTTCTTCAGTTGAATTGGTCTCGTCTGTACTTAAATCAACGGCATTTATTTCTTCTATGATCAATCTATTCTCATGTGCTTCAGTGGTTGTTATAGCCATTGTAGAACTTTCTTCACTGCTTACATCAATTGTTCTATTTTGTTCTTTATTTATATTTAACATACTTTCCCCTTTGCTTATATTAACTGTACTGATAGCGTCAGCTTTTGCAGTCGATGTACTAATTTCTTCAATACTTTTTATAGTTGTACTTATTTGGTCAATACTTTTGCTAGTTGTACCAACAACAATGAATTCATTAGTTTCATAAATATCTTCTTCGGTGACATCTTCTGTAGTATCAGACTCATAATCATAAATGTCTTCTTCGGTGGTCGTTGGCACTGAAACATACAAAACAATTAATAAAATACTCCATGGATTTATTTTTTTCGATTTGTTCAGTAACTGATTTTCAATTAAATTAGATTGATAGTCCATGTCCACGATATGAGCCTCAGTTAGTTTGATAAAATTACTTTAAAGCTTGAAAACATATAAAATAACATTACTGTCATTTTATATGTTTACAAGCTTTTGCCCGCGGTTTTGCTCGCGTGAATATACTACCGAGATTAAAAGTACCTTAAGTATCAATCCAAGTTATAAACTATCTATTTGCCGAATTGCAACAAAATTCGTTTACCAGTTTTTGTGCCAATGCGGAACAAACATCCGGGCAAACGGACAACTTAAGCTTCAAATTGAATTTCAGAATTAAAAACACGTTACACTAAATTTTGAAAACTTACCAGTTGTTTCTGCAATTCTAATAGAATTCTTCTTAAAAGGATCCTCAGTGACTAAAACTACACGAGATTCGTTAATACCACCATCTCCCTCGTTTTCATCAGTCCGTCTCACTTTACTCTTATTATCACAGCCTTCAGCACAATAATTAGCTATCTTATGCAAAATCAGATCAACTAGAACACTTTCCTTATTATCTTTATGTGCTACTGCAGCTTCTTTTTCTTCTTTTAACTCTTTTTCAACCATTTCTTCAACCTTTTGGGTATAGTTTACGGGAGGAATCCAGTTATATTCTGGATCATATTTTGACGAATTGTATGGCTTATAAACTATATTGTCTGTCTCATCAGGGTCATCTTCAAGTCTCATGTTTTGTTTAGTGTACCTGGCTATGGCAGGCCCTAATGTGTCTGTGACGTATTTATTCAATTTCTGACATTTTTCCAGTGTATTGACATCGTTGGAACTGCCCCAGATTATAAAACCTGAGGCGTTTGATTTGTAGAATGTACTCAATGCTACGTCTAAGTCTCTCTGTAATAGATAAATATGGTATTTCAGTACAATTGATTGCTTAAGAAAGCAAGTCATAAAGTGGTTTCTTTTGCCGGTTTATATTATCATTTAAATTAGTAACACGCTTTACGGATTAATGAACTTCATCAGCTGCAATCGATTAGTGAACCGATGAGGAGTGTCAATCTTTTAGGAAAGATTATTTTAAAGCTATGTTTAACATTCTCTAATATCATAATCATTCTAGTAAGAAGACGTCTAATGCGGATCATAGAAGTTCACACAAGTATCGCTACATTTTCTGATGCTTTGAAGGTGCACGTTTCAAATTATCTCTTCAGTTAAGCTGCATGATTACTGATAAATGCGTGCACTGACTGGACAGGTCAACTCAATATTTGTGATTCTTTCCTGAAAATACCATTTCAGACACCAATCTACATGGTCTTCATATGATCTGACCAAGTGTATGTCTGGACTTTAAAAGGGACTGAGCTCTGAGTTTGTTTCGGTATTTCTTGTTAGAGTAGTCAGAGATATGACTACTCTGAGAAGAAAAGCCGAGACAAACTCATCTGGTTTTAAAAATATGATTGACGTGTAAAAAAAGTGTCTACAAAACTACTTACAGAAATGTCATTTATATTAAAACCGTATATTGACATCTGTGTTATGATATTATCTCACCTCATTAAAATACCCCTTATCCCTGTAGCGGTACCAGAAGTACGGCAGTACGGGCGCGCCCGGCGCGGCCAGGCGCGCCGCCTCGCGCACGCGCCCGCGGATGAGCCCCGCCAGCTGGTCTGACGTCATGTCGTCCGAGCTGTACACGGACGGGTACAGCGCTGTGCTCTCTCGCCAGAGCCAGCTTACACTGGAATTTTAGAAATTAAATTGTAACTATTTTTTATTCATTCCATGTTCACACGACACCGATGTTCGCAGTTAAAAAGATGTAGAACGAAATTAATACTATCTACTCGCTCACATTTTAATCATGCTCCATTCATGCGCAAATGCGGCCTACACCGTTTACGATCCCCTATTTTGGCTATTATTCGTTTTACGATAGCCGTAGGATGTATGCTTGTGTTCTACTCTCTATGTGTTTGTGGATATTTGGAACTTTAGCTAAATCAATGGTACCATGCAAATATTAGCGTATATGGGTTCTATTTTAAATATACAACACACCATATTGTTTTCCAGACGTTAAAAAAATCAAAATGGATGTTGCGTATGGGATTGATGAACTTCAAAATCGTTCGACTGATCACAATGAAAGTTGACATAATCTAATATATAAAATTCTCGTGTCACAGTTTTCGTTGCCATAATCCTCTGAAACGGCTTGACCGATTTTGATGAAATTTTTTGTGCTTATCCGGTATCTATGAGAATCGGCCAACGTCTATTTTTCATCCCCCTAAATGTTAGGGGTAGTCCACCCCTAAATAATTTATAAGGCAAAACAACGTTTGCTGGGTCAGCTAGAATATTATAATTTCTTTTTTATGTACAATGTTTTTCCGACCTCCACGCGAGTTAATCCATGGGGAAAATGTAGTTGGTTCTAAAGAAGGTTCTAAAAAACAAATAATGGGCTTACTTATCATTCTCCTGAGGAACATTATCAGCACAGGACTCCTTCCTGTTGTTCGCCATGTTGAAGCAGTACGGGAACCCGTAGTAGCCCCACACGGCGCGCGGGCGCATCTTCTTCGCAAGTGACACAGTCGCCTGCATGAATTCGCGGCCTGCTCCTTCGAAACGACGTTTTGCCTGGAACGGGAGAATTGGGTTTGTTGATTTTCGTTATTTGTTAATATTGAACATACATATCAGTGATGCTGTGCGTGCCGATCCCGCTTTTACAAATCAGTTTACTCAATTAATACGTATGTAATATAGGAATATAAAATTACCAGTGTGCGAACTGTAACCACGAATTTAGCATATTATTCTAGACTCCTAAAAAAAAGTTATTCCACACATGTTGCTCGCGTAGGTATTGCACTTTTCTATGAAACAGGAGATTCTTTTTTAATCGCGACGAAAATTTTCTTCTACTTTTATGAGGTCTAGAATCATATGCTGAATTCAAGGTTACAGTTTGCGCGTCGATGTCCCTGCGGTCCCTGCCACTCTACTTATACAGGATAAGTTTTTATCCAGTACGCAAACTGTAACCATGAATTCAGCATATCAGTCGAGAACCCTAGCGCAGAAATTTTACGTCGGTTTTACAAAAAAAAATCAGCTCTTATATAAAAAAGTGCAATACCTACGCGGTTAAAATGTATGGAACAGCTGACTTCTTTTTGTATGACCGACGAAAAATTTCTGCGCTGGGGCTCTAGAATGATATGCTGAATTCATGGTTACAGTTTGCACACTCAATAAAAACTTATCCATTATGGTCTAGTAAATAAATTATCTATTTCAAATCAGGAAATGGTAGTTTTCATTTAATTACCAAAAGTATTTTACGAATGAGATAGACTGATATATATAAATCCATTAAGCAAAACCACGTACCTACGTTAATTAGCGGGGAAAAGGCTAGTGAGATAATGAATTTTATGATCGGAGCAGTAGGTACTAAAATAATTTAACGACCTTTGAAACCAACAACATATGTATTAACTAGTCTGAAATAAATGAGTTTTATTTAATTTTATCTTTTGCCGGCGGTTTCGCCCGCGTGGAGGTTGAAAGTTATCCCACGGGAACGTACTATTAGGGAGATAAGTATACTATATGTTAATCCAGGTTACAACCTATCTATTTGCCAAAGTTCATCTAAATCCATTCAATCAAATCTCATCTCTCATGTATCAATCAAGTCAGCCCATCAAAATTCCCAGGTGTACAACATAAAGACATATTTCTCAGTAACAGTTAGTACAGACAGCACGCAGATTTTATTCTTAGATCAACACTTTGAGATCTCAATGATCGTCAGTGAGATGAAGCAACAGGAATGAGTTAGGTATAGATTGAGTTAGTATGTCAGTACACAGACTGGTTCAATGATGACTTATTGGTCAATTCGCACGAATAAACTCGCCCAAAAAGGGCGGATCGACACATTTAAATGACATGTTATTTTCTGTGGGCAATTCGCACGAACTTAATTTATTTGTCGGAAAATTGACAACTTCAGCTGAGTTTTATGCAATATAGACTAGTGTTAGGTATTACTTTATTGGATATAATGCTGTAAATACATACTTGTTACGGTCGCCAATCATGTTGAAATCAACATACAACTATTCACAAATTCATCCGCATCGCTGTCGACTGGTAATGTTCCCAAGAGACCGGCAGCATTACCACTGTGCATGGCAATGTTTAGCCGCAGGCCAAAGTAGAAACCAGCCTTTGGGTCACAGGAAGTGTCAACCAGCCTTTTCGAGATTTACAATTACTTTATTGCATAAAATTCAAAACGTGCCAATTGCCTGTTTCGGGCGAGTAAATTCGTGCAAATCGACTAATAAGCTTTAATGATTGATGAAGTAGAGAAGAGGGATTGCGAAAATTGCAATGATTCTATGGTGTTACGGTTAGAACTCATTCATTTTATTTATTTACGCAAGTAATTGTGTAGGTTGTAGTAATCGTGTGGATGGCACGTGTTTTCGATTTTTTGGTTACAGGACATGCGCATATGATGATTTCCTTCACCATTTTGAGAGCAAGGGTGATGAAATACTTTACAATACTTTATGCGGCCCACCCAAATGTCATTTCTTTGGTGTTGTTCATCAAATCGTTGAGCTCCTCAAGTTCTGCGTTGAGCTGCATGATTACTGATAAATGCGTGCACTGATTGGACAGATCCACTCAATCTGTGTGGTTTTTTTCTCAAAAGACCATTTCAGACACCAATCCCCATGGTCTTCACATGATCTGACCAAGATTATGTCTGGACTTTAAAAGAGACTGTGACCTCTGAGTTTGTTTCGGCCTTTCTTCTCAGAGTAGTCAGATAGGAAACGCCGACCTCATCTAGTTTAACAAATATGATTGACGTGTAAAAGCATCGATATATATTTATGTACTACGCACTAGATTTCGCGATCCGAACACTCGCTCTGTTCGACTAAACTGTACTGCAATCCGTACACCTTACTTTAGTGTGACATTGACATTCATGGAGCGTGGGCGTGTACGGAGCGGCGCTCATAATAGATTAAAGTACGATAATTCGAATAAAAGTGGGAACCTGGACGTAAGTAACAATTGAGAAGGCAAGTAAGTAAAATAATTTGTTGTTCAAGTGAATAAATAGGTAATAATATCGTAATACCAGAAGATAAAAGATAAATCTTCATTTAAATGCAACGCCTTAAATAATCATAGAGTAAAACATGCAGATGTCCCATTACAAAACCGGTTGTAGGTAAAAATATACGTCTGAACCCAGACTTCACTTGGTGTTTTTAAACAGTTTTTAATTGTTTTATAATCAGTTTGATATTTTTGAATAATTATTTTACGTTCCTTCTTTTTAGTTTAATTATAATATCAACGAATGTTTGACAAATTTCAGAAAATATGACGACGACGTGCGTATTTCGATACTGCAAAAATACATCAAGGAATGTCAGCGAATCATCAGGTGTCAGTTTTCATCGGTAATTTTATCGTTTTATTTACTGGGAAAAGTGTGAAAGTTTATTTTGAAATTATGTTTAATGTACCATGTGCCAGCACATCAAGCTACTCCAATCTGTCAAAATTTAGTATAAATAAACGTTTATCAAATCATTGTCTTTTAGTTTTCTACTTTACTATTTTTATTTATTTAACAGTTATAAATTTTAAAATAGAGTATGAATTTACTCTAATGAAGTTTTGTAGGTACAAAAGCGGTATCGTGGCTGTATCTCTTCTGCGGTGTATAATCTATATGGGCGTTATGTTGTTCCAATACGTTGGACAAAACGCGTAAGCGCCATGAAATACTCGGCGCTTACGACGTTTTGGTCGCGAGAAAACTGTACTCTGTAAGCGATCTAGCGCTGCATGTTTTAATTGTTTGCTTAGACGGCATAACTAATGTTTTAACGCTGCAGCGAACTTTAGTTTTAATTCTTTCTAAAATGGAGCAAGAATTTTGCTTACGAAAGCTTCTCTATCCATTATAACTCTATGTGTAAAAGTGTTTGTACGAACCTACTTACAGAAATAAAATCATTTATCATTTATCATTTACACAAAGTCAAAATCAAATCAAAATCAAAAGTCGCGGTCGATATCACTGTACCACCACTGCTCTGTACTTTAACACAAAGTAGTAGATTAATGTACCACAGGGCTCACTGCCCTAAATACGTAAAGCGTTACTTTAACGAGTGCTCACATACCAACATCTAATTGATAAATGATCATTACCACATTGATAGATTGACAACCGTGTACCGCAGCCCTAAGCGCCCTAAATAACTAAAGCATTAGTTTGACGAGCGCACGCCGACATCTGATTGATAAATTACAATCTTACAATGTTTGTATGCAGTTATGTATGAAGCAATCTGTTTAATGTTATGGTCGGAGAGCTTGCGATGAAAGTGGCATAGGCATCATAGAAGATTGGAAGCCGAGCTGGAGGCTTGTAAGCCGATTTCGAAATGAATGATCGTGCAGGAATGATTTTTTGGGAAATCCAACAGGTAGAGTAACCAGCTGTTGTTAGTGCATGTGAGACGCTGAAGAAAAATAATTCTGGAACGGTGTTAACTCTTTCTTTCCATTTGAAACCACTTTAATTTTGGAAGTTTTGTGCTAACGTGTTTTCCGAAATTAAACTTTGTAGTGTTTTTGTTGGAAGTCGGTCGTTCTTTTTTCCACACTTTGTATACCTTTACCAAACTGTATAGAGTATTTTTAAGCTCCAGAGAGCGTTCAAAGAGACCACATCAGTACAATTTTTATAGCAAGCATCTTGACACCGCTTCCGGTAACGGTATGACGTTTAAAAGAGATTTGACTCGGAAACTAAAGTTTTATTGCAGTCCAAAAACCACTAACAATCCGTAAAATATAGAAAGAAAGGTAGATTTATTTTTCACAGAATCACGTGCATACAAAAAGATAAGATAACTCGAGTAACAAAACATGAAAACAAAATAGATTTATACTTACGAACACAAAACAGAAATAGTCAGTACTGACAAGAAGGCTTCCACTCAGCATGATGCTGTGGTATGGGACCCACAACACAGCGCTGATTTTCAGTGGTCACCCGAAAACGACGTACTAGAACCGGTCAGGTTTAGAGATTTTTACAGATTAGACAAAAACAAGTTATAAAGTAAAATAAAATAAACAGTATTCAGAATTTATTATTTTTATTTATTTTATTCACGAAAAGCTACAAAGAAAAATACATAAATATTCTGCCAAACTGCTGTACAGTTTGTCGGCATTCTTCTCGTGGAAACACTTTTGTGATTGACTGCTTTATAATATACACATGGACGCAAAGTCGAAGCAAAACGAAAAAAAAGGAAAAGGGTACACACTAAATATTCAATGATGGGCTCACTCAGGTCGTCTTGCCCACCAGGCTGGCATGAGCAACGCATGCACACAACAAAATCCCTCCGACCGCCGCCGCACCCCCATCGCCGGAGGGCGACAAGCAACCCAGCGCGAGCCACGACGGCCGCTCGAGCGGCAACAACAACAACACGCCGCGCGCGCATGCCAGACTGGCCGGCCCGCGCCTGCCTCACAAAGTAATTACATAACTAGGTTCTTACGCTAAGGACATAAACCTAGATAGTGCTTTTTTTTGAGGGTGGGAAATCATCAAATAACTTCTCCCGCTCTGGGTGGAGCAGGAGGGCGTGTCAGACTTTTAATGACTAAAACCCACACGTGTTCCCCTCAGTTGCCTGTGTGGCAGGGGCGACGGTATCTCTTTCGAACAACCCGCACCCCTCGCAGGTATTGGCTCTTGCGGACCCCACCAGTTGGTGCTGACATCTCTTTGAGGCGTGCGTGGAACACAACGCGCCATCGACCCGGGCTTGGCCCTTACCGGACAGCAAGCTACCCATTACTCGCCGTCCGCAAGCCTGCGCATACGATGGCCAGGAATCAGCCTGGGATTTCCGACACCGACGCCCAGGGCGTCTCCTGCGGCGACTAAGGCCGTGAGGGCGAATATACTACCGCTCTCTCACGTGCGCCACCTCCCTCTTCGCGAGCATTACTGCTTCGTAGAAGGAGGTGACGGCTAACCATGCACTCTCGCTCCGTACCATGGCCTGGACCAGAGCCGGACGCGAGAGATCGCCGCCACCGATCGCCTCCACGAGGACACGGCGGTGCTCCGCCCAAGCCGGGCAGACCTCCACCGTAAGCTCCACCTTGTCCTCAGGGCGATCTTCGCAGTGGAAACACCCGGAACCTAAATAGTGCTTATGCAGGACATTTTATAAGTCATTTTTGGTTACTGCTTCAGTTGTAATTTCCATAGGTAATTCATAGATAATAGATCCATACAATCAAAACGTAAAGCCTTACGATCTTTGAAAGTCGTTACGGGCCGTCAGAACCCCGAAAGTATAACATCCAGTCTTAGCAAGGGTATCGTATTACCCCGTAACTGGGTTGTGGAGATCCAATAGGCAGCAGCTCCATGTAAAAGACGGGTATTCAGCTGCATCCGTTTGGACTGGAAGCCAACCCCAACACAGTTGGGGCTAGGCTAAGCTGATGGTGATGAACCACCATGTTTGGATGTTCGTTATATAATGACGCTAAAACGGCCGAACGGATTTAGATGAATTTTGGTGTACATACAGGATAAGTTTTTATCCAGTGTGTAAACTGTAACTATGAATTCAGCATATCATTCTAGACCCCCAGCGCAGAAAATTTTCGTCAGTAATCCAAAAAAAATCAGCTGTTCCATACATTTTGAATGCGTCGGTATTGCACTTTTCTCTGAAACAGCTGATTTTTTGAATAGTTTATAAGCTGAATGAACTTATAGGATATTTTTTATCACGTTCCCGTTGAATAATTTCCGACCCCCACGCGGGCAAAGCCGCTCTCAAAAGCGAGTAAATAACATACAAAGTAGTTTAGCAGGCTCTCTCATGTATAAATAATTATATAGGAATCCCACAACGGACACTCAACTAACATAATAAATCCGTCTGCATTAATTAAATACCTCTCACGCGTACAAAATCCCTAATAGAACAAGACAAACCAATTACCGGCCACCATACAAACAATTATGAACAAAGCTGCACAATCAACCACAACACGAGAGGCCCTTTAATTAGCGCGCCCTAATTACAGCCACAGATAACACGATTGAGCAATCAACGGGATGAGTGCCATTGTTTTGTATGGAATGAGAGCACTGGATGAAATTGTATTGGTGATGGTGTTAACATCCATTTGGGAACCGTTTGTTTTGATTACGAAAACATATGGTATAGTGGGTAGAAGCATTATTTCCCGACTATGTTATTCGACCGGCCCAAGTGCGTGTGACACGTACAGTGATGGGTTCCGTAGTTACCGTAGTTGGGATGAATGTTTACATAATTATGCCTGTATTGTTTTTAATCGACCGGAATTATATATAGTTTACAGGTCATAATTTTATTTTACAAATTAAAGTTCATTAGGGTCTCTGAGCAGTGGTGGTCCAGTGGTAACGGCCGTGACTTCAGAGTTGTAGGTCGTAGGTTTGAGCCCAGACAGACGCTTTACTCTGTGTAAATTATTTCATCCCCACTGCTCTCAAAACGGTGAAGGTAAGCATCGTGAGGAAGCCGGCATGTTCCAGAACCAAAAATTTGAAGACATGTGACATCTACCAACCCGCACTGGTCCTGGTCCTGATCCTGGTCAATTTGGGAGATTATTAAAGTAGTATCAGTATTCATAATTAAAGAGATTGGTCGTCAAGAAACTCATCTGAACTGTAATAACAGCTGTCAAGCAGTAACCCGTTTTTTTAAACTTTTGCAATGGCATACATTTTATTCCATCGGGTATTTTGGTGTACACTTGTGGAGCAACACCAAAGATGCTTTTCTTCATATGACAAAAATCCGTGATATTTTTCAGTTATAAACAAAAATGGGTGATTATTTTTTTTGCTTCTCACATTATAGCAAGCATATTAGGTATTCGACCGCCTCGTTGGTCCAGTGGCCGCACGCGCTACTGTTGAGCATGAGGGTTCGATTCCCAGACCGGGCAAAGTGTTATTGGGTTTTTCTATCTGGAATTTCTCAGTATCAGCCCGGATTCTGGATTTGTGCTCGGTTGATGGGAATAAGCTCGTCCCCTATTACATGGGACTTAAACATAACTGGTGAACTGTGGGTGGAACAATAGGCTCTGCCCAACTCTTCGCGAAATAAGGAAATAAGGCGTGATGTTATGTAATAAAGTGCGTAGAAGTATTCTTTCCTATGTTATAAAAACTGGCCAAGTACGTGTGACACGTACAGTGAAGGGTTCCGTAGTTGGGATGGATGTTTATCTATGAATGCACTGTATTGTTTTTATCGACCGCAAAAACAAATTTGTGTATCAGGATTTTATTGCTGACCTCCTCGTTAGCTCTGAGTTAAACCGTGAACTGACGGACGGCAGACGGATTTGGCGAAACTAAAATGTTTTTATTTATATTTAAAAAAATAAGGTTACTTACTTCTTCTTCAATCCACTGCTTCTTCCACCACCAGTGCCTCTTCTTTTCTATCTCGTAGGACACGTCCTTGTACGGCGTCAGGATGCCGAAGTTCTGCCTCAACACCGGCCTCCAAGACTCGAAGTCTATGATGCCGACACCTGGAACATTTATAAAAAAAGCTTTACTAAGGATTTTAAGGTAGGGCATAATGCAAGTGTATGTTACAGTAAAAATATGGACAGTATAGAAACTACGCATATTTGTTGAAATAAATACCTACGCTCCATCGCTCGGGTCGTCTCTCTAGACTCTTAGTGTTTTTATAATTGGAAAGTGTTTTATTGTTGTGCAGTTTGCGGTAGGAGTTGACTGGTAGAAATTGTCACGCGAAAAAGCGTTCACACATGTTATGCGACTTTCGTCTTTGGCCAAAATGAAAATTCAAGATGGTGACTGCAAAAATATTCTTTTTGTTTTAAATTATACGTGAAAAGGAACTTTTTAAAATAAAGTACAACTATCGATGATCCTAGAACTTACTTGTCTCTTTTGGTGTCCGTACCAAGAAGGCAAATAAAACTCACCAACTAGAAGTAATTAAATTATATACTGACACGCAATTATGCTGATTTTTTCAGCATAATTATATCATTACCAGCGTCACACCTATATGACTGCTAGCTATACCTATCAAAACTTCAGTCTACCCTGGTCTACTGCTGGGTGCCTCTTATTATTTCCTCACTTTGATCGATCGAATTTTCCAGATCATCGTCATCTCCCTCCTCACCCGAATTTATTTGTTATATATTTATTTATTTATAGTTAATTAAAACGGTACAACACCAATAACATTAATTAACATAGAACCAATAATAAACTGGGAAAAAATATTTTGAATATCTTTTAATTAAAAACTAACATGGAACTGAACTTCCTAGCATAGTTTCTTTCACGGAAAACCAGTAACAGCACCCTAATTGCGTAACGCACGTTTAACCATAATCTGAATCATTTTGAAAGAGATTAATAATCCATTGCTCCATATGTTCGAAAAATGTGTCTGCTCAGCAATGTAAATAACGCAATGAATATTGTTTGACTATCAAAATGAAACAGATTATGATTGCTCGTGTGTTACGCAATTAGGGTGCAGAACGCCATATACATAAAATTTATTTGATATTAATGACATTGATCTTTTCCATCCATTTATCATCTTAACTTAAGAGGAAACGAGTCTATATCTTTTCCATGCCTATTCCGAGAGTATATTACTCGACTGTTTGATAATGTGTATCAAAAATTAAACATGGTATAGTTTTGTCTCATTATTAATATTGTCTGTACGGAAACAGAATAGTAAAATAAAAATCTGTTAAAAATTATGAGCCAACAAAGATTCGTTTTTCTTGATAATTTAACAGCAACTTTGGGAGTGTAATAAAAGAAGTGTAAAATCTCCAAAACAAAGTCGGTACCAACAAAACTGTAATTTCGAAAAGTTCTATGGAGGTATGAGGAACAGGGTGTAAAGTTCACTCATACTCTATTGGTAAAGAGAATCCTCCGACCAGAAGGGTGTTGTGTCTGGTGGGCTACTGCCCGACGATTGATGTCGGGATCTTGTATACACCGTGACATTTTAGTCGTCTTACAAAGAAGGTCTACTAAATGTATCCGACGTAAAATACGTATAGGCGTAATTAGAAAATTGTTACCATTAATTAAAATAATAGGTACAAATAATAAATAATTATTTAGAATGATGAAACATTCTGTTATTAATGTTTACGTATCAAAGGGTAGAAGATACCTATACCATTACGTTCCATCACTCATTCCATCTCCATATCAGGGTGTTTCAAGCTACTTCATGCGTCTTAGTCAATGATATTTTAATATTTTTAATTATTAATTTTGTTCAAAAAAACATTTTTTTAATTTAAATGTGTAGTAGACATTGGATACATGAAGTGGGCTGCCGTTGTAAGACGACTAAAATGTCACGGTGTATATGTAGATCGCTCGGTAAACTCTGCTTGCGCGATGTAGTTGATGTAGTTGCGGTGTGACGTCAAGTCTTGAGTAGTTCGCATATAGCATTGTAGATGGCACCACTTTACTTTTTGTGTTTCCACATTTATTGATTTGAAGTTTCGTATGTGGGGCATTGTAGATGTCCGCCGCAGTTCAATAAACTTTATTGGGAATTGATTTATGCAGTGGCTTTTCATAAAACTCGATCTTCCGAAGGACTTTTCTTAATTTTTATGCGCCTGTTTTACTATGAATTATCGTACATCTCACTTAATGATGTGCTCCAGGCGCGGTGCGGGCGAGACAGCGTGCTTTTGAGCCCGTGGCTAATTTCCCCTTAATACATTCTTGCCATTTCTTGTCATTCAATTCCGAATTCTTTTCCAATCCGAATACTCGACAAAGTCGTATGTATCATTTTATATTCGAACCAGGTGCATTGTTTTATTGTTAAATAATTATTTTCGTGGAATTGTACACAACATACTGCGGCTTAACAAAATAAATTGAACGAATGTTATGACGGGTATATTGAAAGGAGTTTTATGGTATTACAACAACAAAGTAATTTTTACCCGACTACGGCGAAGCAAAATGGATGGTAATCATTTTGACCGAAATGTATGTATGTAGCTATGTATATATGTATATGTTCATCTGTTGAGGCATCGTTGGAAGCGTCTTGATCGTCCGCTGGGCTTTGTGATGTCACATTCAATTGAAAGAGCTTGATTAGCACCTTTCAAAAATACACCTATTGTGATCTAACCTCAAAAATTGAAGTCAAAAGGAAGTTCAACAACTCTGTTCCATTATCATTATCTCACTCCAATAAAGACCGTTTACGAAAAAATGGGACTATTAAATATTATACACACAGCAGCACAGCTGTACAATGATTTGCCGGACGATATAAAAGAATGCGATAACGTGAATACATTTAAAAATAAACTTAAGAAACATGTATGTACATTATGACTTCTAATACTCTAGAGGAAATTGGATTGTACTGTATTTATGGACTGTAAGTTCTTATGAGAAATAAATTCTTTAAACCGAATTCAAACCCGACTACAGAAAAATCACGGTGCAACTAGTATGAAACATCAAAAAACCGGGGTCGTATGCCACCTTGTCCTAAAGCTTATGATCGCTTACTACTGTTAGAATGTATTGTATTGTTAGGGTAGGTGGCATACGACCACGGCTTTTAGATGCAAATATTTTCTTGTTTCATACTTTTTAGCGCCTAATTTTTTAACTTTGTGAGTACCAACAAACTTGTATTGTTTTCTACGACGACATATCAAGCTATACATTTCCAGTACAAGCTGTCCGCTCATTGTACAGAAAGCCAATAATTATTAGAGTTGGTCGTTGAATCAATAAACTGTTTTTTTAACGACTTTTCATTCGTCAACGAGATAACTGTTAATCATCAATGAAATAACAGGTTGAAAATATTAGCTGTTAATTTACATCAACGCACAAGACGCATTAGTTCAATAGTCGTTATTTTATTCAGTTCCAAATAAAAGCAGTTGAAAATAAAATGCTGCTGATGCTGTTAATTTACGTCAACGGCTCAAAGGATTATTTCGCTATAATTTTAATAATTTCTGAGAATCAACTGTTTGTATTGTAAATGTAAATATTATTTGCTTTGAATGTATATAAAATGAAAGTATCTTTTAAGTACGCCTCGATACTATTTGTATCTAGCCAGTCCTAAGCCTGGAAAGAGTACGAAGGGAAAGTCATTATTTTTTTTTAATTCTTATCAAATTCATTATTTGCAACAAAATTGTGAATGATTGAAATCGTTGAAATAAATTGACGCTAAACGCTACCGATTGAACAAAACCTGTTAATAATTTAACAGTTTTTTTAACCCGTGGACCATTGATGATTAACAGTTAAATTAAATTAACCAAAAAACCGTCAATGACCCACCTCTAATAATTATAATGTGAGGTCAGCTATTATAGTTTGCTATGTCGCCGTGTGTAGGTACTAGGTACTCTCTCCTCTCTTATGTTTCACTTATTGAAGTGAGGATGAGCTATAATTTAGGGTGTGATCCTCATGTTTTATCGGAGCTGTTCCATACACTTTGGTCGGATGGGTACCTATTGCATTTTTGAATGATCTGTTTGTTTTTGTTCTTAAAATTTCATTAGTTGACTGGTAAAAGTGTAACATTTGTATGCATATAATAACGCTGGGACACAGGCCTCCTCTCTGTGAGACAGAGTGGATCTTAATCCACCACACGGGCCCAATGCGGGTTGGTAGATGTCACATGTCTTCGAATGTCTTTTTGATTCTAGGACATGATGGTTTCCTCACGATACCTATAAACTAAAGCGCTTGTCTGGGTCTGAATCTACGATGACTACAACTCGTAAGTTCCGGCCGCACGAGGGCAGGGCCGCGCTTGGCCACCACTACTCTCCACCTCATTTTCACGAATAGATATTAAAAAAAAATCTCTCACAATTGTATAACAAGAATTGTGCCCAATATTGTGCTAACCAAAAATCAAAATCAAAATATTTCATTTCACATAAACCTGCAAGGGCACTTATGAAACGTCAGAAGCTAGGTGCACGGTTCCAATTTGTCGCTTCCTATGGAGAAGAGCCGACAAGAAACTCCACGGTTACTTTTTTTTAAATAATTGGCTTTTACAATGTTTTCAAATTACAGTGATAATAGGTATGGGAGGACAGTGCAGGCCTGTCAATAAGTACCAGGTACTTAGAGGAATGAAAATAAAGAATAGAAAATCGTCTATAAATCTACAGATTTCGACGACGTCTGTAAGGCCTACAACGTTCTCTCATTCACAATATGTAAAAGAATCTACATAAGTAAAATCAACCTATTTAAACCAAGTGACATGATTTCCATGAGAATCACTAATAAATAGTCGATATTAGAAGTGATGTATAATGTCAAATAATGACGAGAACATGGCAGAAATTGTAAAGATTAAAAATAATAAAATTAACATTGTAATTTGGAAGCAGTTAATAGACTCTCACATAGTTATGCTGTTAATGAGGTACCAGGGAAGCCACATGTGCAGAAGGAATTAATGCCAAATTTCCTAATAATTTTAGTGATATACCTACCTAATCCCAAAAGAGCGCCAGAACACCACACATCTACTCGTTCCTAGATTAGACCTAATTATGCCCGCACATGAGTTACATCTAATTAAGAAGTTCTAGGTATTTAACTACAACTAACTAGGCCAGGGTCACCCGCATGGCTGGGGATAGGAGTACAAAGGGAGGCTCCGGATACTGAAGGTTTGATATAACTATATCGGAGGGAACTTTGAGAAAGTTTTATTGAAATCCTAAGCTAGAATAATTCATACCATTATCATCAAATTCGATTTTGTGGAGGTCGGGAATTATACAACAGGGATGTACTTACTACCGGTATAAAAGTATCCTGGGATGTCCCAATCCAGGTCATGGGTTCGGAGGCTTATTTTTTTGGCCTTACCTATTTACTTTTTTTTTATAGGTATATTGGCATGGCCAGCTGATACATGGTAAAGGATTTAATTTCATGTTTTGTATCTCGTAATGTCAATGAATTTGCATACTTACAATTGAATATAATCAAGTTTATCTAACCCTAGCTGACCCGTGCCCACTTCGTTGGGTGGTAAACATTTTTACTTGTGATGAAATTATGAGTGTGGTTTTGTTGGTATGTTTGCTATTCAATAGATTACGTCACGGTCGCGGTTCCATACCTATGTCGTATTAACCATTCGTCCAAATTATATGCAGTCAAGGGGAAAAGTCTTTTGTTTTAAATACTTGAGATGATAAATTTACTTATTTTGATAAGAATTTATAATTGTTGATAATATGAGCAATAAACATGACCTAATGATTTTTTTAAAATTTTATTTAAAAAACGACTTTTCGAGACTTAAACATAAAAGTTAGACATATGCTTTCGCTGATTTTTTTGTAGGAATTATCAAGTTCTACAACTTTTCTCTAAAACTCAATCATATATCTCTCATCGTTAAGGCAGCGTTCTTAAGAAACGTTTTCGTTTGACGGTTTTTTGTTCGACTTACTTTGCAAATCCGACTACCATGAAAAAGTCTTTTAATTTTTCGGGTTAATATATAGCTTATAAATAATACTTACGATACACACTTACAATAACGTGGCTTTCTATTGGTAAAAGAATTTTCAAAACCGGTTCAGTAGATCCAGAGATTACCCCTTAAAACCTCACAAACTCACAAACTTTACCTCTATAAAGTATAAATAGATAACAGACAGCTGTACTGCTGGACAGTTTGTTGCGCCACTTCTTCTTCCCAGCTAAAGCACTAGGAAGTTGTGAAAGGCGGTCTTCTTGGGGGATTGTCTTAAATTTTGACGTCCGAAAAGTGCTGATTTTCAGCCTAATTTGAATAATGACTTTTGATTTTATACCAATGTTTAATTATTGTCTCACAGAGGAATCTTTGTTTTAATAAACAATGCAAGCTTGGTATAAATATGCAATCATCTTTTGCTCAACACAAGTTTTTGATTTAACGTCAATAAAAATAAACACGTGACTAAAACTATAAACATTATTAACATTTAACTCCACCAGGCTTCCTGACGATGTTTTTATTCCCATTGACCATTATCATCTGTATTCTGACTACCTCTTTCTAACAACATATGTTGAAATCGGCTTCTAGACTAACCGATACAGCTGAATGGATGGAACCCATCCAAGGGCGAACCTAGGCAAGCGTTGCCTGTTATTGCTTATAGCCACGAGCTCCTTACGTAGAAGTAACTTACTAAAAAAGACCCTTACCATCAAAATACTTATCCGGCACACTTTGTTCTAGAACCTTCTGGAAAGTATCCAAATGTTTGATCAGGTCCCCTTCTTGAGGCACGCCCCCATTCCTGTACTTAATCTCTCCACTGGTACTGTTCCTCAGTAACGCAGGAAACTCCCCAGGATCATAAAGTATGGAGATTTTATCCCCTCGGAAACTATCGTCGGTGTTCTGTATAATGCCGTACTTCTCGTATAGGTCTTCGAAGTATACGTTCCTGTGTTTGCACTGCATTGTGGGCGAGTTCCAGTATACGTTGAAGTCTTTTTTTGCAAGGATATTGTCGTTGTCTGGCATTTGGACCACGTAGTAGCTGGAACAAAGAGATATAGGTAAGTTAGTGGATGTCTCAAAACTTAAACATTTTATTTCCATTAAACCGTTTAGAGGCAGTTTTGAACTTTCAGAAAATTGAAAACGTAAATCGCTATGGAGCAGGATAGGCAAGAAACTCCAAAGACTATATTGATATGTGAGAAAAATGTATAAAAAGAGTAACATTTCCAAATATAAGATTAAAATAAGCACTGGAAGTAAGGAGACGAACAGTCTCAACCGACGGTGCCCGTTCATTAACATGACGCGTGGATCCGCACCATCCAGCTCAACCATTTTGCAGAGAACCGAATGATCCAACACAAGATTCTTTTCCCAAGACCACGATATTCAGTAGATTTACAAGACCGAACGTCAAACAAATCCTGTTCGTCCCAGAATGCATACATAATATAACACACTCCTGGTCGAAAGATCCTCTCTGTTCTATGGAGGATGAGAAACATGACACCCTGTTCCTCAAACCGCTATACACTCTCTCTAATTATGCCCCTGTACCAAAACAACTACTGTTGGTAGGCCATTATATCATTTCTATCGACAGTTTATCTAAGTCTATCGAACTCAAGATGTAATCTATTGAACGGAAACCAAACGCGCAGTCACAAGATAGCTCTATTTTATCACATTCTAATATTAATTTTACTATCTTTTACAATATTTAACACAAATAAGTATTTTATATTAGTTACTAAACTCAATTACTAGCTAACAACTCGTTACTATTTTTATTTGTTATATTTAACACAAATTTATTTAATTTAAGTATGCATATACATGTCACGTTGCAGTATTGGTCTAAAGCTGATTTCCATCCGTCACCTCACACGTCAGGTCCAGTTGAAAACCAGCGTCAGGCACTAGTTGTCTGGCATTTTCAGCGCAGCCGTAAGGCACACTTTGACGCACTTTACACTTTTTATTGGTTTTTATTTTTATTATTTTGCTGTAGGTATTGCGCTAAATAAATGTATTTTCTTTCTTTCTTTCTATTTCAGCAAAATCGATTTGGCAGTTTAACAGTGAAAACGAACAACACAAACAGACACACTAACTCATTTTGCCGTTTTTTAATGGGGGCTTGTGGCTAAATAGTAACACACGCATGGATCGATTGATCAGGTTAATTAAGCTACGCTTGCCGCGGTTTGTCCGTCGATGGGGAACCATCTTTCAAACTCAAACTCAAAGCATTTATTTCAAATAAACCAATTACAGGCACTTTTGAATTGTCAAGGTCGGTGAGTTAGAAAGATGAAGCTATTTGCCCATTCCAAAGCGTAGGTACCTATGGAGAAGAACGGGCAAGAAACTCCATGGACACTCTTTTAAAATCATGGTATTGTTACAAAAAGTTGGTTACATCATTTTGTTGAAATTATCAATGTGAGAACGATGTAAAAAGACGTGCACATTCAAGCGTCCGTAATTAAAATAAAAATAAAATAACAATTCAGAAATTAAAATAAGCCGTGGGAGCTAGGAGATGACCAGTCCCTACTGGCGGCGCCCTTTACATACCAAGACCCCTTTGTGCTACGTCCCGAATGTCATTCGTGGATCTTTGACAATCGTAACGGGTCGTCAGAAGCCCTAAAGTGAGAATCAGTCTTACCAAGGGGTATCGTATTATCCAGTAATTGGGTTGAGGAGGTCAGATAGGCAGTCACTCCATGTAAAATACTGGTATTCAGCTGAATCCCGTTAGACTGAAAGCCGACCCCAGGATAGTTGGGAAAAGGCATGTAGATGATGAGTGAGAGATTATGTCTTCACAACTGGTAAACATACACATGCAATAATATTAAATCTGACGCATTATTATTTATGTAATGATAAATTATTCATGTTTATTTATAAGTCAATGACCGATGCAATTAGGTATGCCATGTTATGACCTTAATTGATTACATATCAATTATATTAGGTACCTATCATCGGAAAATGTAATGGTTTATTAATTTAAATGTAATTTTTTATTTTTTGTCAAATACAGATTTATCATTTTTTTTTATTTAACAAAAATCTGTGACAGTATGTAACTTCAAAGTTACTGCTGGCGGAATGTAGGTGTACTATCGTCATCATTTATCGTCTGCCTAGGCAGCTTCTAGTCTAACCAGCTGCAGGATGCAGCTGAATACCAGTATTATATTTTTAACTATCACCCAGTTATTTATACAAATACTTCTGCTTATGTCTTCGTAGAACACTGGCGTGGTGATATGCTATGTCACAGCTGTAACAATGATCTTTGTCAAGAAACATTTTTTGTCATTCAGCACTTATTTTCCAGTCTGCCAAATATCCTGCCATGATTTAATTCGCCCTCATAAATCGCATTAAAAATTAAGGCTGCCCTGCCCATTGTGGTGTAATGTGAATTACAGGTCACTGACCTGTTACGCATTGGGTAATATTCGCGTTCGGTTCGCACTTGATTGAGCCATTTTTTACTAGAATTAATATTGTGATCTTGACCGTGAAGTGAGTTATGAATGGAGTTATTATGATGTCATTTTTATTAGAGCTAGTTGAAGAGCCAGTGAAGAATTATTTTACTTCATTGGTTTTGACATTTAAGTGTCAAGTCTCGGAGCTACCGCGCGCGTGTTTCTTTTTATTTATAAATTACTAGGTTTTACCAGCGGCTTCGCCCGCGTGGAGGTCGGAAATTATACCACGGGAACGTAGTACAGGGATAAAAAGTATCTTATTTGTTAATCCAGGTTATAAACTATCTGTGTACTTAATTTCATCCAAATCCTCATAAGCGTGATTGAGTAACAAACATCCAAACGTAAAATCTGTCACATTTATAAAATTAGTAGGATGTAACTCTTTTTATGACAGGAATTCTAAACCAGATGCCTATGAAATGACTTATTTAGTTTTGTCAATCAACCGTCTAGTTTTGGAGCTAGCTATGGCTATAGAACTCGTTTTAATAGATTCTGCCATTGATTTGTCACTCCTGTGTCTAGTTTAAGAGCTACAGAACGCGTTTATATAGATTGGCGTTCGTTTTTTTTTTAATCAAACCAATTTATTATTCCTTATACGTAGCATTTCAGTTTCATAATACTCTGTCATCTTTAGATATTATGTCACCGATAATTGTAGGTATAATTAGAACCTCAGTATTGGCCAAAATGTGCCACGTTTCTCTTGCCATGAAAACGGTTTGTTTGGTCCAATTTCAGCAATCGAGTTATCTATAGGCATTGTCCACAATGCTAAACTTAGGCTTAGACTTTACGACGCTGGCTGGTTACGCTCCAATTCACGTACATCTATCCAGAATTGCTGGCGCAACTGCAATTTGAAAATTTTGAAACGGGAGCTTAACCGCTTTGCTGATAGTCCTTGTAGAATCTATCGTACACTTGATTATTCATCATCTGCTTAGCCTTTTTCTAGTCGTACTGACATACGAGAAAGAGAAGTCTATAAATTGTTCCCCAGCATGTTATCTTCACAGTATTATGTTTGTCACTGCATCACGCATATGAATGTGAACGGATACGGTCGTTTAGAAAATAGATAGTAGACTATGTCCTGGATTAAAATTACGACATTTCATTTTTAACATAACAATATCTTGTGCTACTGCAGGGAAAATCCTCTCTTCGCTCTTTACACTTTTCCAGGAGTCCAGCCATCACTTTCTGGGCCTGCCGCTTAGTCGTTTCCTGAGATATGGGATCCACTGAGTGGTGGTTTTTGCGTATTGCTGCACCGATGTGAGACATATTTAGCCATCCCAGTTCCACTCTAGTCTAGCAATTGTACGGCCAGCGTCCGCTATTTGTGTTTTGGAACGAAGTATAGAGTTCCTAATGCGGTCTGTGAGTTTGACACCTAGTATTCGTCCCATAGCCCTTTGGCAGATTACAAGTGCGGACTTTTGATGCATTGTAAGAGACCCTGTTTATTATGACATAGGATAGCTTTTTGCTTGGGTTCGTCTAGAATGCTACTGAAACCACAGACAACATCTAGCTATGTAATAAAGGCACATGCGATCGTGAGTTTCCTCTATTAGTACACGTTTTGTACAATCAAGACAATATACAAAACTATTTATAACACTACTGTTAATCACAATAAAATCTTGAACAGTATTAATTAGAAGTGACGCCATGTTCTAAGAAAAACATCAATTAACACGGGTATTGTATTGGATTTAACGTATAACTACGTGTCTACAGCTGATATGAGCCGGTCAAGGAGTATGGTTATCACTCTTCTGACCTTCAACATCATTATCATTATTTCGGCCGAAAGACGTCCACTGCTGGACTTAAGCCTCTCCCAAGCACCGCCACTTCCACCAGTTTTGTGTTTCTCTCATTCAGCAGATTCCTGCGGCCTTCACCAGGTCATCGGTCCAACTAGTGGGAGACCTTGCAACGCTATGTCTTCACAATACGCGGTTGCCATTCCAGCAGGGTTAGCATGACGCTTTCTATTTACACGAAGAATAGACAGTGCTTTTTCTACACAAAGTCACATTTTGTTTCTCCATTTTTGACATCGCACCGTAGACATCCTATTACAATCTGTCATTTTGTCTTTCGTTTCTAACGATCTTTGTCTAGGTTCTTTTATATGTAGCCTATTTCAGAAGAATATTTCTCCCCAAACTGTCTAAATCACACCGACAACAAACTTTCTACTCGACGGCCATAAAGTATATACGATTATCTACAAAATCATGATTCGTTTAGAACGCATAACTGTGATAATTGATAGAAGAACATAGTTATCTTCTCCTATTGTACATCATTTAGTTAATAGTCATGTCTATTCTTCCTTTTTTCTTTTCTTTTCATTCTAACCTTTCGGCCCCATCGGCCATCTGTTTTGCGATCAATGTGCCCTACCCACTGCCACTTAAGTTTCCCAATTCTGCTTCTCCTGCCCTTATCCCAATTTATTTCAGGTCGTCGCAACATTTCTTTTTTCTTCCATGCTTCTCTATTAGTGGTCATGTCGGCAGTTTTTGTAGCCATAAATCATGTTTCACACGGTACATCCACTGTTTCTTTGGACTTCCCCTACTTCACATTCAAACTCTTCTTGGCAATTCATAGACTTTTTGTTGCTGTTGCTAATATTATTTAGAAATGTGATTGAATTTGCTAGACATAATAAATAGGACTAAAATCAGTGAAGTTAAACATTATGAAGAGGCTAGGGCCTCTTCTCGTACAGAGAAGGCTCCAGCATTGATTACCATGTTTGCTCAAGACGGATCGGCGTATAAGTTCATGTTTCCATGCCATGTTTTACTTCACAACGTTAGTCCTATGTCCGCAGATATATATATATATGTACTAGCTTTTGCCCGCGGCTTCGCCCGCGTGGAGGTCGGAAATTTTCCCACGGGAACGTACTATCGGTATAAAAAATATCCTATGTGTTAATCAATTGTTCCGTAATACATTGTTTTGACATAACTCTATTGGTTTACGCGGCGCACGCCAGTTAAGATTCAAACCGACATATTCAACAATTATCGTCGTATTTCAACCAATTTACACAAAATCTTAACAAATTATATACTAAAACCTTCCTCGAGAAACACTCGACACTCGACAATCTATTGGTGAACAGCATGAAAATCGGTGCTGTAGTTTTTCAGTTTATCGCGAACAGATAGACAGACAGACGCGGCGGAGGACTTTGTCTTATAATATGTAGTCATATTGTCGCAGATAATAAACTGCGACAAATTCAATAACAATTCCCAGTCTATATTTTAAAATACGCTGGTATTATTGTAATATAAAGAGGATGACCACTGTCTTAATAGTTGAGCAAACACGTGTAGTAGAATTAATAAAATATGAATGAAATTAGATCCATCATAGGTCATGGTTTTCTTCCTGCAAACTATGCAAAAACGCAATTACTTAGGTACATGACGTTTTGACGACGATACATTTTTAATGTTATTTGTTAATTTCGTTAGAATTTTAGGTGTCAGATAGTTATATTTATAATGTATATGACGGCACGGTTGGCGCAGCGGTTAAGCGATTGTCTGCTGGGCTGCGTGTCGCGGGTTCGATTCCCGCACGGAACAAATATTGGTATGACCTACAAGTAGGTGTTCCGGGTCTGGCTATTTGTGTATGTGAGTTTAAATGTTTGTGAACGCACCGACAATACAGGAGAAATTCCTAGTGTGGGTTGCCCCACGTTTAAAAAAAAAATGTTAGGTAAAACACTAAGCATTATCAAATTAATGTAGTTCAGGGAAAACAAATACATCCAAAAGCAAAATACGCCAACTTTGCTTGGCAAATGTGAATGGAAATGCTGAAAAGTGACGCCCTAGGTTAGACATATTGTAGTGACTTTTTTGGTGATGTTCTTCAGAATAGTCAGGTGCGTGGTACTCGCAGCGTGCATGTATGATCAGTGGCCCTAGTGTGAGTTTCATTTAACCATCTCGATCATCGAGATGGTTAAATGAAACTCGCACTAGGGCCACAGATGTATGAACGTAAACAAGACAAAAGGAGTAAGTAAGATTAATGTTATAGTAGCAGCAGGTGGCGTCCTGTAGTTTCTACCTTCCTCCATGGTAAAAAACCGTGAGATTATGAATGTGTATTGCTTGGCAAACTTTTCTTTAGCTTGTAATTTCAAAAGTTAAACTATATTTTACTGATTTCTGAAGACCAAGTAAAAATAGTTGATTAGCCAATAGCCCATAGCATATAAATAAAAACAAACCATACATTTTAATTACAAAGCAAATGTAAACAAACACAGAACACGTGTTACTATGCAGTGGGCGGAAGTCTTTATATAAATTTATTATAGGCGACCGTTTATTACCACATGAAAATATCGCAACAGAAATATTATAGTGATCAGTTATTTTTGTTCTTGTATCAGACGAAACGTTTGGTTTACCAATGCTTTAAATTACATGTATCCTATTATAGAGGTATTATGAGTAACAGAGTGTAAAGTTCACTCATACTCTATAGTAAAGGAGGATCCTCCGACCAGACGGGTGTTGTGTCTGGTGGGCTACTGCTCGACTGTCGATGTCGGGATGTTGTATTACATATATGTGGATCGCGCGGTAAACTCTGCTTGCGTGATGTAGCTATGGTGTGACGTCAAGTCTTGTGTAGTTCGCATATGGCATTGTAGATGGCGCCACTTCACTTTTTGTGTTTCTTAAGTTTGTTGATTTGAAGTATATATGTGACATTGTAGATGGCCGCCACACTATAAAACTCTAGCAATACACTACTTAAATACGAAGACATGTGATATCCACCAACCAGCACTAGGCCTGCGTTTTGGATTATGACTCACTGCCTCTCACAGAGAGGAGGCCTGTGTAGTGTACCAGCTGTGAGAACATTATAATAGGCTGATTATGCAGGCTAAGAAGCAGCTCTTTTTGAACGTCAAAATTACATAAGACAGCCCCACAAAAACGCTCGCCCTTCACCACTTCTTAGTGCTTTAGCTGGAAAAAGTGGCGCAACAAACTCCTCAGCAGCTCAGCTATCTGTCCAGTTAGATAAACTTGATTCTATACAATAGAATTGTAAAGTAATTAAAATTACAAGACACATAACATTGTATTAAATTTTTTGCCATATGTCAGATAGCCATGCCAATATATACCAACAAATACAATGAAAACTATAATCTAATAAAAAATTTAAAAAGTTAACAAAACTAAAGCCTCCCTGCATAAAGGGCGTGACAGCTTACATTGACAATTCTGGATTTTGTTCACATAGCTGTAACACGAGGTCACCAGTGACCACTAATCCAGCGATGGCGAACCAATGGCACGTGTGCCTTTGGTGGTACGTAACAAAATAATCTGGGCACGGCAGCCTAAGTCACAGAAATCTGAGCGATTTAATTGCTTTTTTTTTGTGTGGGAAATCATCAAATAACTTCTCCGGCTCTGGGTGGAGCAGGAGGGCGTGTCAGACTTTTACTGACTAAAACTCATCCGTGTTCCCTCAGTTGCCTGTGTGCCAGGGGCGGCGGTATCTCTTTCGAACAACCCGCACCCCTGGCAGGCATCGGCCCTTGCGGGCCCCATCTGTTGCTGCTGACATCTCTTTGAGGCGCGCGTGGAACACAACGCGCCGTCGACCCGGGCTTGGTCCTTACCGGACAGCGAGCTACGCATTACTCGCCGTCCGCAAGCCCGCGCCTACGGTGGCCGGGAATCAGCCTGGGATTCCCGACGCCCAGGGCGTCTCCTGCGAAGGCTACGACCGTGAGAGCGCGTGTACTGCCCATCATGAACTTAGTTGTATTAAAGATTTTAGTGTTTATTATTCAGTTAAAATGTTTCTTCTCTCAAGTATCAAAGTAGAGAAAAACTACTCGTCATGCTTCAAATCGTAGACTTTTATCGACTGAAGAATATAAACATTTCATTTCGTCAGTTTTAACATCGCCGTGCTAAGACGGTAGAAATCTTTCTACAATCTGTAGGCTTAGCATGACGTTTTGTATTTCTACTCTGCCGTAGAATAGAAATCGCTTGTTTACATTTCTCGGTGAAAAACTGTCAACTGTCTATACGGAAACGTCATTTTACGGTTCTCGCGCTAAGCCTGCTGTCATCGACTCTATTCTTCCGGCGACAACGCTACGCGGTGGTCACACTACGCGTGCTGGAATTGAAGTATCACCAACGATCATTGCTCGCTTCTTCTCTTTATGAGAAGAGGGTTTGTATCTGCAGTAGGACCACAGGCTGATATTATTTCAGGCTCTATTTTCATAATGAAGACAAAACAGTTATATTAAGGTTAGCATGTTTAGATGTCATAAAGAAGTAAATTATTTAGTTCAGGCGATTTCTCGGCACGCGAAGATGTTTGGGCTATATTATTGTAACTGTTCTATGATAATTAGTTTTATATTGGTATTGGTCTACTTTTGAATAGTTTTTTTTTGCTCGATTACGGTAAAGCCATAAGAGGGGTTATGACCCTCGTGGGCAAATTATGTACGTGTTTTTGACATTTAGCTAAACAAGTTTGTTTACTTCATTCGTGGCCTAAACATATTCAACAAAATGGTGTCATCGTATTAGGTGTGTATGAGCCCGCGGCTTCGCCCGCGTCGTATGTCAATAAAAAGTACGTCTTCCTCAGGGTTCAACGTATCTCTAAACTTTTAATCAAAATAGGCCAGTTGTTTCGGAGTTTAGCCAGGCCGGAAAAAACAAACGGAGAGACAAAAATGTTAAATTGTTTTTTGTTATGTAAGTACCGTATAAATTTATACTTTCGCATGCAATTTTATTAAAAAGCTGTTATTTTGACATTACAAATTGACACTTTATTTTTACTTATTGGTAAATATGCATAGACTAGCTTCTAGGTTATAACTCGGTATGACCTAACAGGGAATTATGTAGTGGTGGAACCCAGTATCCCGTAGGTAAGTTGTAAGTAACAAATAATCTCATTATCGTACTGTGTACCGAATTGATTTTCTGCTTTTTAACTGCATCGTGAATCCAGTTCAATTATCGCCTACTTGCAATACGATAAGTAAACAATCTTATATGTATTTATACGTAGGTGTGTAGGTATGCATACCTACGTATACCTACGTATTCAAGGTCAGTATAATACGTATAATAATATGTGTTTTGTTGATACGGAATTGGCTTGACATCGATGAGGTGTTCCGAATTTGGGAGTTTTATTTGATCAGTGTAGATGGAAATGGACGTAGGAACCACTTTATTGGACTGCCTTGTTGGTCTAATGGTTGCAAGCGAAACCGCTGAGCGTGGGGTCCTTGGTTCAAAATCATACCTAAGTAATTTATTCAAATTAGACTGAGAGTTAGCACTTTTTGAAAGATAAAATTCCATAAGGCAGGCCCCCGAAATGCCCGCCTTCACCACTTCCTAATGCTTTATCTGCGAAAAAGAAGGCGCACCAAACTCCTCAGTAAGTTTCTTCTGTAAGGCAAAATATTAGGGAATTCAACAATTCGTTGAATGGTAAAAGGCTACGTTAATGTAGTATCTAATTTGTACGTAAAAGAACCTTTTAATTTATTTGTTTAGAGATAATAATTGATATGTATTAGGCACACAATTCTTGGATTATCAATAATTACGTCTTTGCGACGACGAATAAAAGATCCAAGAGAAAAACTATCGAGGAACTATTATGTTTTTGCTTTACAATCAAATGAACAATTGCTTTTAAATCAGGCCGAATTTCTGATTGTGCTTTTGACCGAAAAAAGAAAAATCGTTTTCGGTCGAACTCTAAAACTAACCATTTGGTGCTTGACATTTTAATTCCTAGCCTGTAGATACTAGGCGTTCCGTGTGGTGCCGGACGTAAAAGAATAACACCATCCCATTTCTTCCCGTGGGTGTCGTAGAAGGCGACTAATGCCCGGTTTCTGAGGTACTCGTATCGGTAGTTTATCTATTCATTAGCGCTATTGGTTCGATAACTTGTGAAATTGCGTTTCTGAACACCGCAATGTAAGATAAAGTCCGTTTAAACTCAGGTTAACTTAACTGAGCAAAGTTGGCCGTTTATCGGTTCCATAACTATTTGACGTTTCATTTCATTGCCAAACTATGTCAAATTTGTGGGTTATACCTATAAGGTGTAATAAATAGCCAGTAAAAGATAATATTAAAATTAAAAAACAATGAGTTTTATTAAAATGAATACAAGCAGCTCCGAATCAGACTATTAATATATTTATTTTTAATAAATCAGTAGGTATCCAGAAACTATTATTACTTAGGAGAAATACTTTCGAAATAATTACGGATATGGAAGTTAATATGAGAAAATATAGCTTTGATAAGCACTATAATCAAACCTGCTTTAGCTCCCCTTCTGAATCGCAATTGTCTGTTTTTTGTAACAAAAGAATGGATAAGGCACAAACGATTGGAAAGACAAATAGATTTTTAACTAAAAACAATAAAAAAGGTAATGTTTCTTTGAAAAAAAAAAAAGAAAACAATGATGTCGAATCACATTGTGACAAACTCTGCGTACAAAACCGAATTTTAAACGCGATATCCTGTACAGACCCATCTAGCGGCAACTAAGGAACTAGTTATGGGTTGCATAGTTATTGAATGGCTTGTTGCGGAATCAGAAACCCAGTGATAGTTAATCGACGTTTAACTTATACATAACTTTATTGAATCAATAGTTATTGGGAATTTAACTGCAAACTTCAGAAACCGGGCATAAGGGACTTACTAGAGAATGGGCAGCAGCGTTCTCTATGCATTTGACAACCATACTGCGATCGCCAACCCGCCTGCCAAGCGTGATGATTATGGCAAATTCCGCCTTTTGGGGGAGGCTATGTCCAGCAGTGGATGTCTTTCGGCTGATATAATGATGATGAGATACTAGGTATCCTAGGGATCAAGAAGCGACTCAGGAAGTAAGTACAAACATGTATCTGTCCATGGCAAGTTTCCAGTAATATTTAGGTGTGTTTATTATTTATATAAACATTTGGTAAAACAAAGAAACATGATATTCACACACCAATGACCAAACACATCCGACTAGGTGAATGTTTACACACGCGATGTAAATATTTATACTTCTTTAAAAGTAAATAATCAGTATTATTTCGGAAGTAACCTTATTAAGGTGTCAAGTCGGTGTTAATAAATACTTGTATTTGTTTTGTTTTGGTGGTACTGCACAGGATGATGGAATTGGTGCCGTCAGGCTTAGGACCGGTGACTGTTTTGTTACTTCACGTTTTGATCTCTTCATCTTTATTTTAATTTGTTTAATTGTTACATGAAGTGATTTGAGTCAATCAAATCAAATCAAAATATTTTATTTTACATAAACCTGCAAGGGCACTTATGAAACGTCAGAAGCTAGGTGCACGGTTCCAATTTGTCGCTTCCTATGGAGAAGAGCCGGCAAGAAACTCCACGGTTACTCTTTTAAAAATAATTGGGTTTTACAATGTTTTCAAATTACAGTGATAAATAGGTATGGGAGGACAGTGCAGGCCTGTCAATAAGTACCAAGTACTTAGAGGAATGAAAATAAAGAATAGAAAATCGTCTATAAATCTAGTCTGTAAGGCCTACAATGTTCTCCCATTCACAATATGCAAAAGAATCTACATTAGTAAGATCAACCTATTTAAACAAAGTGACATGATTTTCATGAGAATCACTAATAAATAGTTGATATTTGAAGCGATGTATAATGTCAAAAATGACGAGAATATGTCAGAAATATGTAATGTCATATTGTTTCACGTAACAAAAGTACAATAACACCATTTTCTTTACCATTAGCTTTTTTTTATTACGTCGCAGTGTGAATGTCGACTTATCGGGTAGAAACAGACCGACCTTTTTCTATCAAACCCAACAGTACCACAGTTAAACACACTCCTAACATCAAAGGTGCCGCAAACCTGTTAGTAAAGTAAACGATTATGAAACTTGACCGCTCAGTTATGTAACTTAGTAATGTGCAGTCGCTATCGATTGTACAGTAAGTGGGTCAGGACTTTGAACTGACGGTAATTATGACGTGGCAGCATTTATTTCTTTTTGAATGATTGGTCTTGCGTCAGTATTGGTTGCATGAGTGCGTGATCCATTATTTTTTTTTTTTTTTTCTGGGTGGGAAATCATCGAATAACTTCTCCCGCTCTGGGTGGAGCGGGAGGGCGTGTCAGACTTTTACTGACTAAAACCCACCCGTGTTCCCTCAGTTACCTGTGTGCCAGGGGCGGCGGTATCTCTTTCGAACAACCCGCACCCCCGGCAGGCATCGGCCCTTGCGGGCCCCTCTGTTGCTGCTGACATCTCTTTGAGGCGCGCGTGGAACACAACGCGCCGTCGACTCGGGATTGGTCCTTACCGGACAGCGAGCTACCCATTACTCGCCGTCCGCAAGCCCGTGCCTACGGTGGCCGGGAATCAGCCTGGGATTCCCGACGCCCAGGGCGTCTCCTGCGAAGACCACGGCTGTGAGGGCGCATGTATTGCATCTCCCTCACGTGCGCCGCCTCCCTCTTTGCGAGCATAACTGCTTCGCTGAAGGGAGCGACTGCCAGCCATGCCCTCTCGCTCCGTACCATGGCCTGGACCAGGGTCGGACGCGAGAGATCGCCACCGCCGATCACCTCCACGAGGACACGGCGTTGCTCCGCCCAAGCTGGGCAGACCTCCACCGTATGCTCCACCGTGTCCTCGGGCGATCTTCGCAATGGAAACACCCGGGCGTTTCCTCCCGCCCTATCCGAAACAGGAACCTCCCGAAACAGCCACGTCCGATGAGGACCTGTGTCAGGCGGAAGGTGAGGACGCCATGCCGCCTCTCAAGCCACTCCTCACTCAAAGAGGGGACTTACCGCCGCAATCGCGGCGTGCCCAGCGTGATCCATTGTTCGAGTAGCTCAAGAATGTTGAAAAATCCATTGTTGTAGATTGTAGTTTCCAGTGGCCTTTTTTTAGCTTCTGTCCACGGCTGTTCTTTCTGGGTTTTTTCTTCTGGCTCGCCTCCTAAGGCTAACCTTTCTTAAAAATTGGTCTATCAAATGCAAAAAGAATTTTTCAAACCCGACTAGTGGTTCCAGATATTTATGCATTCAAACAAACACACCATAGCCACCGCAGCCATTGCCGGTAGTATCCGCGGTATTGCAGATGTTCATAGACTCTACAAGTATAATTATTATTCAGATAAGGAGCTGTGTATTGAAATCATCATCTGCCTAGCCTTCTTCCAACTACATTAGAGTTGGCTTCCAGTCTAACAGGATGCATCTGAATTTGTCAAAGTTCAAAAAAGACATTAAAGTCATAGTATCTTTGTGTTACTCTTATGTGTTGTCTTGTATCGATGTTCTTTTTTCTAATTGTTCATTTGTGTTGCGATTCATCTCTTATGTCATTAACTCCGTTTCCTTTTATTAGATTTTCGTGTAATGTTCCTGGGTTACAAGTAAATGATGTGGTTTTCTATAACTGCAGGAAGCACACACTTGTATTTCTCCTTGCTTTATGTATCCTTGCATTTAATTGTGTAGTCTCTGTTGGAGATACAATAAATAAAAAATAAAAAAACCAGTATTTTACATGGAGCGACTGCCTATCTGACCTTCACAACCCAATAACTGGGTAATCCGATACCCCTTGGTAAGAAACCAGTCTTACCAAGTGGTAGACTTTCGGGCTTCTGACGACTCGTAACGACTGTACTTGTACTGTAGTTGTTTACTGAAATATTAGTAGATAATATGCAACCTAGATAGGTAAATGTTCCAAGTAATTAAGAACTAACCGATTTCCGTGAACCTGATTGTTTAATTTAGATAAAATATTATGGCAACATAAGGGCTCCTGCAGACTAGAAACATTTTGTTTCGAGCCTTTCTATAATCTAGGATTATTTCTACCTACATTTAAAAAAATATGAAATTGATTCATTGACAGATAACGTGTAACTGTAACCACTGGTCCGAGAAGCTTGATTTTGCATAAGAGTTCCTTGCATAAGGAAGGTGACCATTTAGGATTTTTGTAGAAAAAGTAAAAGTTTTTATAGAAATTCATAATTTTTGCCGATCGGAAATCCTATCGGACGCTAGAACTATAAGATCTTAAATTTTTAACTAAAATCGGGTACGAGTAAACATTGTGTCAAGACAAAATGTTCCATTGTGTACTAGGCTTTGGTACTGCCCTATTTATGATAAGAATCACTTAGCGACTGTCTCAGCAGCAAATATTAGTTTAAGATAAGTTGATTAACTTATTATCGGAGTGGTTGCTTTCATTTAGGGGTGTGTCGGCTTGTCTAGTATAAACATGGGCAGGGTGCCTAATAAAGATAAAGTAAAGATACCGAAACACAATATGTAATTTGTGATAGAAGCGAGTGTAATGTGAAATTCACTACCTTTTCTGATTTCTTAAGGTATCTTGGCACTCTTTGGGTTTATTCCTAATCGTTTATTTTCTTAGAAAGTATGTAAACGAAATGCCTCATTTTCGCAAAAATAAAATAAATACACCTCTTGCCCTGTACCTATTATTAGCTTATGTTGGGAACTAGCTACGACAGCGCCATTTTAACAGTTGCCTTCCATTACAGAAAATGTCGCTGTGGGTTATTTTACCACAGGTTTGATGGTAACCGCAAAACCAATAGAAATTACTACTAACGCCATCTAGACGTGGCCGCTGGAACTCCTTGCTCTAGACTAGAGACAACGAATCGATTCTCGGTAATAATCACTGGTTAATTCCTGTCTACAATAAAGCTGTATTGAAGCGTTTCGCAAATTGCATCATAATTATGTATTACTAGTTAATATTGTTTTTATTTTTTTACCATGCTCGCAGCATCGTCCTTATCAAATATTGTCTCATTATATCTCGCGCCAGAACTAGACACGATTTTAAATGTGCACAGTCAAGATTCAAATGGGAGCTAAACGTTCTTTTTCTTCGCCGGAGTAGCGGCTAAATTGTCGTTCACACCAACACCGATTTCGATGAATATTACCTATATACAAGGTGAAACAGACTAAACTCAAGTCCTGAAAGTAAGTAGTTTGTTCATAATTGACAACTGAACCGATTTAGTAAGTTTAAATATGTGTATAAGTATGTATTTTGCTACACCTGCCGCCGATTGAGCCATAGAAAATTAAAACCTTATTTCAAGACAATAATATTGCGATCTCTCGCGTCCGGCCGGTCCAGGCCATGGTACGGAGCGAGAGTGCATGGTTAGCCGTCACCTCCTTCAGCGAAGCAGTGATGCTCGAAAAGAGGGAGGCGGCACACGTGAGGGAGAGGCAGTACATGCGCCCTCACGGCCGCAGCCTTCGCAGGAGACGCCCTGGGCGTTGGGAATCCCAGGCTGATTCCCGGCCACCGTAGGCGCGGGCTTGCGAACGGCGAGTAATGGGTAGCTCGCTGTCCGGTACGGACCAAGCCCATGTCGAGCGACGCGACGGCGCGTTGTGTTCCACGCGCGCCTCAAAGAGATGTCAGCAATAACTGATGGGGCCCGCAAGGGCCGATGCCTACCAGGGGTGCGGGTTGTTCGAAAGAGATACCGCGCCTCCTGGCACACAGGCAACTGAGGGATCACGGGTGGGTTTTACTCAGTAAAAGTCTGACACGCCCTCCTGCTTCACCCACAGCGGGAGAAGTCATTTGATGATTTCCCACTCAGAAAAAAAAAAGACAATAATTTGAAATTTTTAAAGGAATGTAAGGTCAACACGAATTTCTTAATAAAAAAAGCTTTAAAAAAGTAGTTTTGGTCATTGTATTATGGTTTTTACTCTAAATGGGGTGTATGAGGTGTTGCGTTAATTATGTTACACGTTGTATATTCGGCAAAATGTGTTGAAATACTACCACGTACTACCTACAATGTGGTGACGGAACACCACCACATTGATTGTACAGATCACATTGTTGTGCTAATGTTTGCACAGGCTGCGACAAATTGTAGATACAAGTGCGCGCAGACACAGATATGAGGCACGGACGTTTTGGGACCGCACTGTTTGGTTATCACTAAATGTTATTTTAAACAAGATCTCTTCAATAGTAAAATGCTTTTACAAAAACAATAAATGTGGATGTTACTGGTAGTTTTGTCATGCAAAGTGATAAATGATTTTATTTCTGTAAGTAGGTTTATACAAACACTTTTCCTCGTCAATAACAAGATGAGGTCGGTAAATGTGTATACACTTTTCCTTGTCCACAAAATGTACCATGTAGCATATTTAGTCTATGGCCCTTATTCCGTGAAGTCTATGTCCCTTAGTAAGTCTATGGTTAGTCGATAAGCGTCAATTGTCAGACTGCAAGGTGGGCGTTGGTCCCACATAAATAAAGATTTAAATTACAAGGAGTCGTCTTATTTCAAGAACCGTCCCCAGCTCCACCAGAACCCAGATAAACCCAAATAAAACATAATTTGAGTTTACAAGCTTTTTTTTAGGCTTATTCGTCTATTCGCATGAATCGCCCGTTCGGGTGAGTTACACCCAAACGGGCGACTCTCTCGTCACTTTAAAATAATATAATATTTTCTATATGCGACTTGCACGAAGTTATCTGTGGCACGTTCTGAATAAAACTTTAAGGAAATACTGAAAAGTTAAGGAAAAGTACACTAACTTTATTACATTAAATAAAAAACATGCCAATTCGATTCGGGCGAGTTAATTCATGTAAGTTGACAAATAATCTTAATGACAAACTCGTCAGTCAAATTGTCAACAAATGAAAGCATTTTAAACCAAGCATTATAATAATAAGTAAAGCATAATGTCAAATATTAAAAATGTGTAGTGTCATCTATAAAATCATTAATTGAAGAATAGCTGATATCAAGTAATAAGATAGGGCGGTAGTTCTGTGTGTGGGCTTCCGAGTAGCTACGGCCAGTCGACAGTCGCGATTTTTTCGCGCACTGGATATTCAACCGTGGGTGTTAAACCTAGAATTGAGAATTTAACACAGTCCAGCGAGTGAGTCTCAGAGTGAAATAAAAAATGGTAAATGGTAAATGTCGACCTAGACTGAAACAGATAATTGTCTACAATTTGGGGTCTGATCAATCCCATGTTAATTGTCGTGAAACACAGTCCCCGATACCAATCAGTAAAATTATTTAACAGGTTGCCTTTAGATCTGAAAAGCACGGTTCACACTAGTTTATATATTAGGCAAAATATACACTTATACACTAAAAACAGTGATACTCATAACATTAATACTAGAAATAAGGACAAACTACGTGCTCCCTTTCATCGGCTTCATAGGGTTCATAACTCATTTGCTGGGCTTGGTATAACCTTCTATAACAAGCTTCCTTTTTCTTTGTTAGATTTACATTTTAATGCGTTTAAAGCGAAAGTAAAATCAAATCTTTGTTCGAAGGCATACTATTCTATCAACGACTACTTAAACGATAAGAATTGTTGGTCGCTGTGATTAACTCAAGACAACATTTGTGTTCTTTCACCAGAATTAGCTTAACTAGTGACAGGTCATATGAATTACTTCATATCATTGTTTATTTAACTTGACTGCATAAACCATTTATTTTTTTTATTTTTTATTAATTAAATTTTCATTTATCGTTGAATGATGGTTATATGCTATTATTGTATAGAATCAAGTTCTTCCAACATAACAGACAGCTGTGCTGCTGGGGAGTTTGTTGCGCCACTTCTTCTTCCCAGCTAAAGCACTAGGAAGTGGTGAAGGGCGGGCTTTTTGGGGGGACTGTCTAATGTAATTTTGACGTTCAAAAAGTGCTGACTCTCAGCCTAGTTTGAATAAATGACTTTTGATTTTGATTTTGATTTTGAGTTTCTTTAAAACAAAACTAAAACAATTCCTATTGAACAAATGTCTTAAACCATTGAAGATTAATTGTAGTTCTTATCTGATTATTGTATTATTTAGAATTATTATATGACTTATGTATCTAATTAGAATTAATTTTATAATATCGAAGTTGTTTGCTTGTGTAATGTGCTTCTGTATTATGCGTAATCCAATTTTTAATTTTAATTGAATTTAAATGTAATGTTAAAATGTAAATTCAGATACAAATGATTGTTAATGAATAAATGACTATGACTAGAACATTTTACCTATCAATGTGAAGCTACAATAAGGTACCAAAAGTGTATACATGTTTAGGATTTATATTTTGTATAACTGGAAACCAACACCTACGTGGTTGGAAAAAGGCACATAGTTTGATGTTCTTTTTTTTTTGCAAACTCTCCTATTTCTAGCATGATATGACAATAGAAATGTGCTGCCATTTATTTGTTGACTCATATAATATTTTGACGAATTTTATATAAAATTAGGTTTCCTACCTACATTATAATATGACCTAGCTCCATGAGGTTGCCTGACACAAAGACATACAGACCGATTTATATACTAGAATAGTCTGCTGATATGTGTAAAGGTGCGGGCTTTATCTATGAGCCTTGACCATGGGACGACCTAGGTAGGAATGTACGTTGTCTACCTATACCTTAAATATGTATATGGGGCTCACTCATTCAGATGAGGGTAGGAATGTTAAGAATCACGTCTTGAGATAGTCTTGTGTATCGTTACGAACTGTAGTGCTATTCTGTAAAAATCTCACCGTGATTACTTGGGTGAAGTGAGCTTAAGGGGAACCTAGTCGCGGGCTCGAACTCAATGATGGGCCTGGCTAAAAAGCACGCTGTCTCACCAGGCATCGTGTCCCACAGAGGTAGTATCAGTGATAAGCAATTAGAAGCTAGTCTACACGTAAAACATTATTGAGTGAGATGCAGGATCATTTAAAGTACAACTGCCGCGTAAAAAATTAAGAACAGTCCTTCGGAAGATCGGGTTTTATAGAAAAACCACTGCATAAATTAATGACCAATAAAGTTTATTGTACTTTTCAATATTTGAGCTTTGTCGGTACCGACTTGGTTTTTCAGATTTTACACTTCTTTTATTACTTAAACACGCCCAAAGTTAGGTTAAATTAGCAAGAAAAACCAATCTTTGTTGGCTCCTAACTTTTTAATGGCTTTTTATTTTAGTATTCCGTTTCCATACAGACAATATTAATAATGAGACAAAACTACACCATGTTTAATTTTTGATGTACATTGTCGAACAGTGGAGTAATACACTCCCGAAGTTTGTATGGGAACAATTTGGACTAGATTCACCTGTCATTAGTGTCAATCCCTAACATCAGTCGGAATGACAGTTCACTTGAAGGCCCGTTCACCTAAGTTCTCACGGTGAGATTTTAAAAGAATGGATCGGCTGTACGGGTTAGTGGGACACCGACGCGAAATACAAAATACACGCAGACGTGGTCGCGGCGCGGGCAACACCTACTTCGTATACAAACAGGGACATCGACTTGCAAACTTTTACCATAGATTCAGTACCTACAAATGATTCTGAACCCCTTGTTTTGTAATTTTTATCGGAATGTTCGTTGACGGCTTTTAGGCACCGGGTGTCAAACGGTGGTTTATAAAAACCTTCGTTTTCACCATAAAAACCGTGATGTATTTACCTTTCAATGTCGTTTCCCATAAAAACACACACACCAAGCTTTTGCTAGCGGCTTTGCCCGCGTTCAAATTATACGCTTAAACCTGCCTGGGGTCCAAGTCTGCTATTTTTATAAATTCGTCATTCCAACACGATCCCATTGTCATTTTGCTAAAAGTTCGTAATCTGCTAAATTCATAATGGTCGATCATTGGTCGGTCAATGGTCTCGTAATAGAATTGTTTTATAATGGCATTGTCGTATTGCAATTATTGTAAAACCCGTTAATAGAATGTAGACGGTTGAATGGTGAATTAGGATGGGCTGACAACATATATTTCACATTTTAGGGTTGAAGCGGTTTGGAAATATGTTTGAAACTATTTTGAATCACGTTTTACGGTGCCATACGAAAAATGAATATTACAAAATATTTTTGCCACCGTGTCTGTGATTTTATTATTTATTTACCTCCTTATTCATAAACGATGATTAAAGTTATATGATGATTAGCGTCTGTTTAACCATACATTTTGACGTTTAGACACCATTTAACTTTAATAATCGTTTATGAATGAGGGGGTTAGTGATTCGTATATTTTATTATCTTACTGCATTCTAGTTTAGATATGGGCTGGCCTACTTGTACTGGGAAAAGTTCTGTTTAGTTAAGATAGTGAGATAAGAAGCCGGTGAATTACTTGCTTCAATACAGTGGTCCTTTTAAATCAGTGCAGGAAATCGTGTCAATGACGAATATGTACTTATTAATAAATATCTAATAATGTAGGTACTCGTGTGAACTGTGGGTTACTTTTATGCATGCTGATTCTTTTATTATTAGTTTATTTTTGTGTCACATGTGACGCTAAATCCTACTAATATAAAAAATTTGAAAGTTTGGATGTTTGTTACTCAATCACGCCAAAACGGCTGAACGGATTTATCCAAATCCATTCTGCCGTTTTGGCGTATTGAATTGAATTGAAAGGACGTATTGAATTGAATTGAAAGGACGATGTCAGGATTTGTATGAACCCTGGTCTCACCCTCCAATAGCTGTGTGTAATACATTGTTGGTTAGGTATTTTTAAGCTGAGCAAAAATTACTACGGTGCCAAGTTCTAAATCTTAGTCCGTTCAGAGTTATGCTTTATTAAACAAGTCAGTTTAACTGTGGAAATAATCTTTCTGCTGACAACCCTACTCGTCAGACGCATAAAAAGACTGTGCTATGTTGGTAGTGATTTATATATTCTTTTTACCGAGTCCGAGACACGCGAGGTAACAATTGAAGACTTATTAGTTCGTTTCATGTTCATTGACGAATACAGGTTGTGTCAGAAACCGATTCGTTTTGGCTATAAATCGATAGAAACTTTTTCTCTGAAATTCCTAGAGTTAGTTTTATTATTGAATCAGTTATATCTGCTAGCTATAGTTTAAGTTTTAGCTAGGTGATGTGGTAGTTAAAACTAAAAGTTATTTAGTGAATATTTAGTATGACAAATAGCCAGCCAGACATACACGTATAAGGTACGTATGGAACGATGGAATATGGACCTAGCATATCCCTACTTTAATATTAAATGTGAAAGTAACTCTGTCTGTCTGTTACACTTTCACACCTACACCACTTAACTGATCGTTATGACATTTGGCAGAGACATAGCCTGGGATATGGAGATGGACATAAGCTTTTTTACGCAATAACCGACATCCACGTGGGCAGAGCTGCGGGCAAAAGCTAGTTTATTATACTAACTTATTTGTTAATTAAATAACTAGCTTTTGCCTGCGGCTTCGTCCGTGTGGAGGTCAGATTTTTTTTCACGGGAATTATTACCGGGATAAAAAGTACAATAAGTGCTAACCCAGGTCACGATCTACCTGTGTGCTAAATTTCAATCAAATCTGTTAAGCCGTTTGAGCGTGAAACAACCAAAAATTGAGCATTTATAATACTTACGTTAGGAAGTTAGGATTAGGATTATCTATCCTATAGTTAGGATTATGGAATGATTTTGAATTAAGTTGTCAGTCTTTTATGAGTTAAATTGCGTGACACACTGCCTGGTTCATTTTGAAGGATATAGCCAATCCGTTGCTTCACATAATTATGTCCGAAAAAATTGCCTCCTCAGCAACGAAAATAACGCAATGAATTCCATTGAAATGAAAGCCATTCCTACTGCTAGCGTGATACACAAATACTCCGCAGGTCAATGTAAGATTATCAATTCAAGGAACAAAGTTACAACAATCCAGCACTGTTAACCATGTCAAAACAATTTTTCCACGAAAAGATACATAAAGAATATGATAAGCAAAATTATCAGTTATTTTGTAGCACCCTGTATACAACCTGACTTCATTCTTTTTATTTTTAGGTTGTATGTAATGACCACAATTTGACGAATTGCCTCATATTACTTAATAGTTACGACGCGGACGCGAGAACGACTTGTATTAAATATTCTTTTTATTTCATTCGTTCTTTCATTTTGCATTTTGAAAGCTTATTCGATTTTAATGATGTTGAGTGATGTGATTAGCTGTCGCTATCATTACCTGCAGACGCAGCATGACCAATTCTATCTCACTTTTACCAAAATAGACGAAGTTCTTTCTATCCAACTTGACATCTCTTCTGTCCGAGCACGGGGCGACCTGCAATGCTATTAGCATTAACCTAAGGTACAGCCTTTGATTCCCGGCCACCGTAGTCACGAGCTTGCGGACGGCGAATATAATGGGTAGCTCGCTGTCCGGTAAGGACCAAGCCCGGGTCGACGGCGCGTTGTGTTCCACGCGCGCCTCAAAGAGATGTCAGCAGCAACAGATGGGGCCCGCAGGGGCCGATGCCTGCCAGGGGTGCGGGTTGTTCGAAAGAGATACCGCGGCCCCTGGCATACAGGCAACTGAGGGAACATGGGTGGGTTTTAGTTAGTAAAAGTCTGACACGCCCTCCCACTCCACCCAGAGCGGGAGAAGTTATTTGATGATTTCCCACCCAAAAAAAAAAGAAGGATACAGCCTTGTGGTACAGCGCTGCCACAGCGGTGAAACTCAGTTTAGTATTCACTAAGTTCCGTAAAGCTACACTAGCGGTCAAGGCTGTGAGCTGTGTGTATAGAGTAGAGTCGCGTTTCTATAAAGACAAATACTGTTATTATTTCCATAGCAACGGAGAGGTAGCTAGTGATGTACGATGCTGCTGGCTGGCTGGATTTGGGCGCGTTCCTATTTCCATTAACTGGACATCTAGACTCCAGGCTAAGTACTAAGCATTTCTGAATCGAAAAACTTGATACAATGTTGTCTAATCCGGCGACGTCACCTAGGACTTTTCAGCAATCGCGCTTGCAACCACTGGAGCATCGAGACAGCCTAGTAAATCTACTGTCTACTGTTATCTAAGAGGTTGGATGTTAAAATATTTATGTCTAGCAGTAAATCAATGTTTTAATGTACGTATGAAGTTTATTAGTTAAATGGTATGCTATTGGCTTGCTGCGTGATTTGGTGTTGAATGTAAATAAATAAATAACTGAGATAAATATGAAGAAATATGCATCTTCATCTACTGATAAGCTTATCTGCATAAACAAGACAGGTCATTGCTCCTAACACTGTGAGCTTCTCTTGGGTCAACAATAGTCTTGGAACAGTCGTATCAATATTTGTTTATTCACAAAGAGATCTCATTTATCATCTGCCTACCGTTTCTTAAGTATGTTGGTATCGGATTCCAATTTAACCGAATGCAGCTGAATACCGGTATATTATTTAGAACTGCTTATCTGACCTCCACAACCCAGTTACCGGGTAAGACGATACCTCTTATCAAGAGTGGTTGTCAGCCGTACCCATAACGACTGTCAAGGAGCCACGAATAACATCCGGGCCCAATAGCTTAACGTGCTTTCCGAGGTACGGAGGGGTCTCGGTATATAAAGACGAAAAGTTTAACCTGATTTACAAGCCTCTCAATAAATACATACTCTTCGAAATCTAAAAACCCTATTGACTTATAATGAGAACTAATATTAGCGTAACCGTATTTTACTTCAGACATATCTACCCCAAAAAGATAATACATAGTAGGTAATTACCTACTCTGTATTATCTTTTAATAGCTCCTAAAAAAGCCCTTATATGCTCATAAAAAACGATATTTTACTGTTATTGTCTATTTACCACTTAACCGATTTTCATATCACGATATCTATACTGCTTCCTATCTATACGGTCCTCGTCCTCCTCCTAATAATCTCTGCAGCTACTGGTTCATCATCATCATCATCATCATATCTGTCGAAAGACGTCCACTGCTGGACATAGGCCTCCCCCAAGCTCAGCCACTTCGACCGGTTCTGTGCTTCCCGTATCCAGCGGACTCCTACAGCCCTCACAAGATCATCGGTTCACCTTGTGGGGGGCCTTCCAACTTTACGTCTTTCGGTACGCGGTCGCCACTCCAGAACTTTTCAATCCCATCGGCCATCTGTTTTGCGAGAAATATGCCCTGCCCATTGCCACTTAAGTTTGGCAATTCTTCGGGCTATGTCGGTTACTTTGGTTCTCCTGCGGATCTCTTCATTCCTGATACGATCACGTAGGGAAACTCCAAACATGGTCCTCTCCATTGCCCTTTGAGTGACTTTAAGCGTTCTTGTGAGGCCGATTGTGAGCGACCACGTTTCGATTACATATGTCATCACTGGCAACACGCACTGGTCAAAGACTTTCGTCTTGAGACACTGCGGGATGTGGGACAAGAAGATATTGCGAAGCTTCCCGAACGCTGCCCAGCCTAGTTGGATTCGATGATTGACCTCTTTATATTGAACTACTGGTTGGAAATGAAAAATTATTTTTGCAATGGACAGCCCAATTTTTGAGAAAGGCTATAGGCTACTTAACATTACGCTAGATCATTGCGTAGGAGACGAGCAGAAAGAAAACAAGTCAGAAAGAACACTAAGCGAAAACGACGCAATAGGATAGGCGATGCGACGCGACGCGATGCGGTGGGGGAACGAGAACTTTCATGAAAACGAAGTCGCGGGCAGAAGCTAGTTCTCGTCCCATATAAAACTATATTTATACATTGTATAAGTATAATAAAGGAAAAAACATAATAAATCACTGGTTTACATCAGACGAGTATAGTAGCAAATAAACATGTTTGTAAATGTATCAAGCAGCTTTAAAATAATGCAAATATATTGCGGGAACATTGTTTGGAAATACAACCTTATCTTGACAGCAAAAAGCTGCATTTTCAATGAGGTGTCTGCTCTGAAAATCTTGACTATGTACAATAAGATGTGAATTTTAATTTTTGCGGCATGAAGTGGAATTTCCAATTACCAGTATCACTGTTAAATTATTACATTTACAACAGGAATTACACTGTATTATTAGTGGCTGAAAGTTCAATTTCCAATAACACACCTTTGCTCTAGTTTCACACACTGAATTATCGTTTCTCGCATTGCCTAGCAACGTGTAAACAAACAAGTGAAGTGTTCTCTTTGTTTTTGTGTGTAACTTTCAAATGTCATTCAAATCAGTTTCCGTATTCCTTTGTTTTACAAAATTATTCAAAATGTTAAGCAGTTTGAGATGACTTCACGACTTACGACTTACGTTTTAGATTATGTATGCAGTTGACATTTTGCCAGTTTCCCCATGTCCAGTTTATGGGCATAAGAACAAACCGCTTTCGTTTTTCAGCACTTCTTTCCCAAAAGTTAAATAATCAAATCCTAACTAATCCGTACTATATCCCTACTAATATTATAAATGTGGAAGTAACTCTGTCTGTATGTCTGTTACGCTTTCACGCCTAAACCGCTGAACCGATCGTCATTAAATTTGGCAGAGATATAGTCTGGAATATGGAAAAGGACATAATTATGCTACTTTTTCACGCGATAACCGACATCCACGCGGAGCCGCGGACAAAAACTAGTATTGTAAATGGGCAAGTAAGTTTGTTTGTTTGTTACGTTTTCACGCTAAAATGAATGAGCAGATTTTCAGATACGTTGTGTACAATTTCTGAGCAGTAATCAAAAAGTTGCATGAATTCAACCACGCTGGTGAAGCCGAGGGCAAACGCTATTGTTTTTTATATTATAGAATTGGGAAATCCTATTTGACTTTCAAAAGCGCATGTTAATAGTTTAATTAAAATAAATGAATCATTTGACTTGTAATTGACACTAGAGTATAGTTTTTCTGGTGGACTGTGTGAATGATGATATATTTATTTACATATTTTTTAATGTACATTATAAAAATACATTACAAAAAAAAGAAATGACACTAAAATATTCAATGGGTGGCCTTATCGCTTTCCGCGATCTCTTCCAGGCAACTGTGGAATGGACAGTGATTAACCTGGACATAAAATATAGTTAGAAAGGGTGTGACTACGGATATGACGACTAATGGAGAACTGTGGAAGAAAAAGACATATTGCAATGACCTTAAATAAATTCGGAAGGGGAATGATATATGATAATAATGTTTACAAACAATTTTTCCGCATTCCTATCTCAGTATTTACCTAGGTAAGTACCTACTGTCTTTCTACCCATTTCATCTCTGCATCTGTTCATGGCTGAGTAAAAAAATGTTTGTTGTGTCAATTTAGACACAACATAACCAACGAAATCCCTATAAAATGTCACTAGCTCCAGGCGCGGTCCAAGGGGTCCAAGGGGTTCTAAGGGTCATGATCCCATAAAGCTGTAAACGTAAAGCTTAAAATAGTAATTTTTCGAAAATATAATAAATTTTCTTATTAATATGTAGGTAGTCTTTATCTGTGACCCCCCCCACCAAAGTCTTTGGCTGCGACCGCGTTTGACTAGCTCTTTGCATAATTATAGAATGTGATCGAGCGAGCTATAATGAGTGTAGCTCACTGCTCCATTCAGTTCAGTGAAGTGAATGCATCAGTGAACGCTCGATGTGTTCCTACTTCGATGGTTTTATGATAATGATGTAGTTTCTATGGAGTAAAGCTAGGATAACCTACATATTTTTTTTAAGGAGTTACGAAAGACTTTGAAAATAGGATTGAATTGCAAAACGATTCTGTTTACACAAATCTTTAAATAAAGTAGTTTTTAGCTTGTTATCAAGATGATCACTTAACGGAATCTCAAAAATATAGGTACCTACTTACTGAAATAATTAATAGGCATTGATAGTTCTTTAATAAGAAAAGCAGCATGAGGTAAGACTGAAATCCGACAGCAACAAAGTTAGGAAAGGGCTCGGCAGATAATCAATTCTTAGAAATGAAATAGCAAGATTTCCTGATTCTTTGCTGAGAATATCTAAGTACATCGCAAATATGCTACCATTCAATTGATGAACACTTATTTTAGCACTACAATTTTGCTACAATCAATGCTGCCCATATACACATACTTGTAGATAATGGCAGCTAATCGTGGAAGCCTGGAAGCCCACTCACTGTAGTTAATCGGATTACTAGTGGATGTCAAGATTGTAAGGTTAAGAGCATGCCAACAACAAACCAAACATACTGGGAGGTAGGACGAACACTTACGGGGGGGCCATAGCACGAAAATTATTCGAATTTACGATGCATACGTTTATGTCGCGACTTCGTGCAAGTTTATTCTAAGTTATTTTCAGTCAAAAGGTTAATTTATAGATCGAGACCCCTTCTTTTCCATATCAATCTACGCTTCATCTTTCTATCATACAGCCTTGAGACAATAACTCAGAAGTGACTTGCTATCTAATTGATTAACTTGGATCAGATTGGGCAGGAACAGCCTTCATCGTTCGTGATGGTACACACAGGGTGAATGGCTCATCTATGCCTGTACTGCTCAGGGACGTCACGTAGGGGTATTTTTTTAAATTCGGACTATAATGCAATCAATCAGTCATCAATCAATTCAGTGTGTGTTAGTAACAAAATAGCCTAGCCTATGTTAGTACTTATTAACTAAAACAGATCGGGTCATTTTCTATCATTTGATTTTGTGGCCTCGAATTGTATCTCGGGTCGGACAGCTATGTGTCACGCCCTTTATGCCTGGAGGATTTTGTTTTGAAGTATAGTTTATAGTTTTCGTTGTATTTATTGGTATATTGGCATGGTTGACATAATATGGCAAATTATTAAATTAAATGTTCTGTGTCTCGTAATGTTAATGACTTTGCATACCTACGTATTTTATAGAACCAATAGTAACTTAATAGACAACTGTGCTGCTGAGGAGTTTGTTGCGCCACTTCTTCTTCCCAGCTAAAGCACTAAAAAGTGGTGAAGGGCGGGCGTCTTGGGGGACTGTCTTATGTATTTTGACGTTCGAAAAGTGTTGATTCTCAGCCTAATTTGAATAAATGAATTTTGATTTTCAATTAAATAGTTCATTAATATTGTTGAAATATTATTGTTGTTATTTGTTATTCATGCTTGTGCGTAACTAATTTAATTAAGCGTTGTTGTCCTTATGGAACAACGTCATAGGTGTTAATAAGAATATCTATTAGTTTATTTCTTAAGTATATTTATTTAAATTTGTTATTCACACATTGTTTTCAATAAAATCATATTCATTAATTGTTAGGGTCACTATCACTATGTATGTGCACGTTGCGCGGACGCAAAAATATCTCAGTGGGATTTTTTTCACGCACTGGATTTTCAACGCATTGCTTTTTGCCGAGAGTTGAAAATCAATTGGATTGTCAATGCTCGTTTCAACACCGAGCGTTTGAAATTCAGTGCGCGATAAAATCCCGCTGCGATACTTTTACGTCCGTGGGAACATGGTGTTAGGTTAGTTCTCAGATTTTTTTTAGAGATATAATAGTATGTAGGTAACTAGGTCTTAAAACCATAAATAAGGTTAAATTTGGAGTTTGATTAAAATCTTTTGAAAATTTAATTATAGTACAGGGACTTGGTATAACTTTTTTGTAATCATCTCTTAAGAAAATAAAGAAAACTGTAGTTTCACTCGCACTTGACCATTTTTTTCTGAATGAACCCTGTGTGTCATTGACTTTGAAATAAAAATAAACTCTGCTTTATTGCCAAGAGTTACAAACAAAGGAGTTTTTTATGTCCATTTGTGATATAATTGTAGACATTATGGTGAAAGGCGGTACGGAAGCGAATGGATTTGGGAATTATCTCATAGCTGGTAATTGACGTGTTTCTTGGCTGGGGGTAATCTTTGTGGGATTTCTTAGAGTGTTTTAGTTAAATTAAGAATCTCTTCAAATAGTAATGTCAGTTTTAGATTTTAGAGGCTCTAGTGTGAGTTTCTTTTAACCACCTCGAGCAAACCCATCGAGCACGTTCGGCGCTCCGATTGGCCCTGGATTGGTAAAGGACTAATCGAAGCGTTGCACGCGGTCGATGCTTTAGATTGAGATGATTAAAAGTAACTCACACTAAGCCCACTGAAGGCTACTCTAAACCAATGGACAATGGATCTATTATAAAACTTTTGAAGACTCAATCAACTACGGGCAGGACAGTTTCCGACAAGTATTTAAAAAATGCTAGTGAAAAATATTAAAGAAAGAATAGTAGGTAAAAGCTATTTTAAAATATATTAAACGCTAACAGTACATAGTGAAGGTTTTCGATATTGGTAAGTGTATTATGGAGCTCAAGTGGCAGGACTCCTGACAAGGCGTAGTGGTGACAGATGGAGTAAGCCGGCGACCGAGTGGCGTCCAAGGACTGGAAGCCGAGGAGTCGGCGAGATGGGTGGATGTCATTGTTGCCATTGCGGTCAACTCCTGGGTGAGGCTGGCATAGAACCGTGGGAATTGGCAGAGGAAAAGGGAGGCTTAGGCCTAACAGGGAGTGAAGTCGGGCTGTGGGTGTTAATGATGATGACAAAAACTGCAAAATTGCGATTACACTAGAGCAGCACAACATAGCATAATTAGACTATATTGTTCCCACTCCTGGGACACAGGCCTTCTCTCTGCGAGTGGGAGTGGGCCGTAATCCACGACGCGGGCCCAGTGCGGGTTAGTAGATGTCACATGACTGTTTTTTTTGGTTTAAGAGCATTCTCCCCACGCGGGCTGTAACGGCGCGTATTTAATTAAATACAAACAAAAGTAAGCATTTTTTTTCAGCCATGCACTAGATCGTTGGTATTTTCAAGTTTGTATGCTATTTTTTTACAGTTATAGTTAATATTTATTTATTTAAACTTCTACCACACAAAAAAGGTTCAAAGGTGGACTTAATGCCTTATGCTTTCTGTACCAGTCAACCAAGTGTGGTGAAGAGATTAGATGGCAGGCGCTTAGGATGATAAGAACAATGATTAAAAAAAACGATTCATAATATTTGGTTATAAAAATCGCCAAACCGTCAATTATTTTCTATTTTCATTACTAAGTACGAGTAAATATTTAAAATAATTATCAATACCAACGATCTAGTGCTTGGCTAAAAAAAATAGTACTTTTGTTTGTATTTAATTAAATAATCACGTTGAATCATAAATGCGTTGTTGCCAGCCCACGTGGAATAAGTGTAAGTAATAATTAAGACATGCCGGTTTCCTCACGATGTTTTTATTCACCGTTTTGAGAGCAGTGGTGATTAAATAATTTACAAAAAGTAAAGCACCAGCCTGGGTCCGAACCTACAATTACGACATACAACTCGTAAACCGTAGCCAACAATTAAACAACGAAAAGTGCACTATCCAAACCGGTTATCTAATAAAAATAAGCTGAGTGCAACTACAACAACAACGGCAAACGAACTAGGAAATGTACCGCACCTAAATGAAGTAATGAACTACCTAAAGATTGTATTGCTAATGTCAAAACCAAGTATTAACTAAAAATAATACTGATTAAACACAATTTTGTCATTGTGGTCGTAGAGGACAAACGCGCGGGGTTGGCGTGATGTCGATTCGTGAATTTTTTTAGTAGAAAATATAACTAACAACATAACATCCCGCCTGTATTTCCAGAATGGTAAGACAGAGATGCACCCATATTTTGCCAGTTATGTTTCAAGTCCCATGCAATAGGCGGTGGTCCTCTTGCACTCAACCTGGCACTTATCCAGACTGTACCGGCTGCTACTGAGAAATTCCAGATGAAAAAGCCTAATAACACTATTTATAGTCACCAAAAGAGTTAAGTAACCACGGTCGTCGTATACAGTTGAAATTAATTAAGAAACCGATGGATGTTATCGAATGAAATCTAATTTAAAGAATGAAGTGTTAGTTTTCTATTAATAATTAAACTAAATTTTATTCGAAAGCGTCCATCGGTCTCTTAGTAAACTTCAACTATATTGGACGACCTTGGTTACTGATCTCTTTTGGTGACCGTACAACCGGGGAATCGCATCCAGGACCTTTTGCTCAGCAGTAGCGTTTGCCACCAGTAGATTATCATCATGATGGTGATCAAATACGGTGGTGAAAAGAAACTCACACTCGGGCTTGTGGATTGGCCATTGCGCCAGTCGTCGGACGTGTGAGTGTTGGTTGGACGAACGACGACGGCAGGGCGCCGCGGTCGGTCAGTGATCGTTAGTGGCCTGTGGCTTTGCGGTATGGTTATATGCGAGGGACTTGTAAAAACGAGTACTAAAGGAATGAAACAATCAAATCAAAACTCATTTATACAAATTAGGCTGAGAATCAGCACTTTTCGAGTGTCAAAATTACATAAGACAGTCCCCAAAACGCCCGCCCTTCACCACTTTCTAGTGGTTTAGCTGGGAAGAAGAAGTGGTGCAATAAAGCCCCCAGCAGCACAGATCGCAACGATTATTACTATTTAAGTGAAAACACGTTATTGTTACAACATAGATAGGCATTCAGTTATAAGAACTCATTGCTGATAAACTGTTTCGCAGTTTGGCAAATTTTGTTTATTGTGATTTTTTTTGGGAAATAATATACAAACGAACAGACATATTATTAAAGAAAGATAGCTTCGATCTCTTGTAATTTATTTACATACGTATTTCAGCCTCAAAAATGTCTAGACATAGGTATTTGTATTTTTTAACAACAATAAAGATAGTTTATAAAACTTTTTCATTATCTACAAACTCTTATTTTATTGTCTATGGGCTAAAAAAACTAGTTGGTATTTGTACGTGACGTTAAGTAAAATTATTTACATCACGTACTTAACAAACCACGTACAGTACGCTTGAAAATGAAAACCGCACTTGACGTAAATATTAAATATCCTCCTGCAATACGTCAGAAGTAGGAGATAAAATTGTTCACAACAAAATGTTTAGTCTTAGTCAGCTATGTAGTGACAAAACATGATACGTATGTCAGTGTCACTGTGCCTATTTATCAATTTTCTCACACAAAATACGACAAATAAAAAGTGCGTTTTTCATGCAGTGTGCTCACGGATATTTTTTTTTAAATAATCGGAATCAGAACAATAGAAGGAAATTGAATTTACTTTTTAATTTCATGAAGTTTTATGAAATCTTGGTGCTAAAAACAACATAGAATTTCAAAATAAGTAGGTATTTAAAAAGTAAGTAAATGGAAGAAAGAAATTAAAGATAAAACTTTAAAACATAAGGGCAAAGGTGTACTTTGATCCGGTTTACATTGTAATAAATTAAAAATAAGTGAAATTTGGCTGCAAGATAGCTTAGTTGCTTGGCATTGGCTGAAAATGGTGATCGCTGCCAAATAAAACAAAGAAAGTTAAATGGCCAAAAAAGGAACTGTTATTTTTCTTTTTTTTGGGTTTTCGCTTCGCGTTATTTTCTTTTGTTGGTGTGATTCGGAATTGAAAAATGAAAGTAAAGTAATTCCTATGAAGTATGGGAAGTTCTTCAATCTGTTTCAGTTGTTACCTATTTGATTGTTTTTTTTTTTAATAAGCAAGTTAGTAAAAAAGATATTGAAAAAATAAGGTTCACTTACTTCGTGGAATCATCGCACTTAACAGCATACCCCGCCAAAAACATAAACAATAAAGTTTTCATTTTCACACTAAAAACTCCTTAAATTATTTTCTAAACAAGTAAACAAAAACGAATAGTTCACGCAATACTTGTCAAATGTTACAAACAAAAACAGTTCCGAATTTAAACTTTGTAAAAAAGATACGAATTAAAAATAAAATACGTTTCGCGCCAATTTTTGACGTGAGCTCTGAGCAGTGATGTGCTGTCTGAGGCGCGCTCTCGACTCCACGTGCGCGCCGATTATGACAATATTAAATACTATAGTGGTCGATTGTCGGTTGTAGTACAAGAGCCAGACAGTGAATCGTTCATTTCATTATAAAATCATAACATTATTGTAGTAGAAAATGGTATATTATTGTTTATGTTTATAAATTAATCGAAATATTGTTTATTCAGATAAAGAGGTCATTGGAACAGCAGATTGATAGGAGAAAACATACAACTGATAACAACATTAATAAATACTAACAGCTAGATACGTAGAGATTCGTTTTCGTGAATTTCTATTCGACGCGACTCATAATTTTATTCTGGAAATAATTAAATTTTCACGGTTTTTGGTTCATGCCAACTTCAATTTTATTCCTTGGAAAAAAGTTATCAGCCCTAATTGAACTGAAAATACTCAAAATCAAATGTTTCCAGAAATCGTTTACACAAACCCTAAAGATGTAATTTACAAAAACCCAATATAGTATGGAAGCAAGACTTCTCTTGATAAAAATAAATAATCCAACCCAATGACATAACAACTGTTTATAGCATAACTTTATGGAATTTTCTCACAAAACATAGACGTTATCAACAATTAATTAAGAATTTTGACAAACACATGGCGACAATGTTTTTAATTAAGTACGAATCTTTAATGGATTAATTTATCTTTAATGAGTTAATTTATCTATAATAAATGAATCGTGGAACATTTTGTAACACATGTTTATGAATTTTTAGTTCATTAAGGAATATTCCCAGGCTTAGCGACCAAGGCGAAGATGGTGGGATGAACTTGACTTCATCCTTAGACTGGCCTATATAAAGCAGATAATAGGTCTAGTGGTCGCAAGAGCAACTGCTGAACGGCTGAAGAGCAACGGCCTGGGTTCAATTCCTGGGTCAATCTGGAATTGCCCAGTACCAGATTTGTGCCCGGTTGATGGCACTAGGCTTGCCCCCTATTACGTGGGACTTAAGTATGTGCGTGTAGGTACACCTGGGCCTAACACTTCGGGGAGTACAATCGTGATGTTATGTAGATAATAAGTGTGTAAAAGAATGAGACTCGGCTTTTGTCCTACAGCGGGACTATACAGGCTAGAAAGATAGGTCTAGGAGTTTATGGCGGGATCGCGTTGGAACATGTCGCACGACTTTTTATTTTCATGAAATTTAGTGAAGTAGCGAATAAAATTGTATAATTTTGGTAGTGAATTATGCAATTTAGTTACATGTGAGTGCACAAGTGTAGTGAAGGTGAAAATAAGTGATTAACGTGGACTTTTCGTGTTCCCCCCAAAAACTCATAATAGGTTGTTGTAAAGTTACTACCGCTTTACAATAACTTTAACTTTAACTTTGACTTGACTGACTAAAGACGACTATGACTGTTTTGTAACTTCGTGCCCGATATCGGGCCATTTACTTGATCAAAAAGAAAAATTACTTGACGCTGGCTAAATGCACAAACCGTGCGATGCCAATACCCAAAAAAAAAAGAAAAAAAAGATAGATCTACTCCCTAATAAACTTTCGATCAGAATCTAAATCATTTTAAAGGATACTTCTAATCCATAGCTTCACATGTGCCAAACGTAAATAACGCAATGAATATTAAAATGAAAGCCATTCCTACTATTACTGAGTCACGTAATTACCTTCCTTATTATGATACGAAAGTGAAACTGTTATCTGTTTCGCCTTCTTCTAACCAAGCTAAGGTCGGGTTCTAGTCTAACCAGTTTCAAACAACTGTTGTCTTGTAGCTGTTAAACAATAGTTTGACCGAGCGACTGCCGCCCAGTGGCGAAGGGTCAATGTAAACCGATTCCCATAGGCCTTTAAGAAATCCCACCTTCCACCGATTATTTCAAAGTACAATTAATTTTTATGTGGTATTTCTAAGTTTTACTGAAAAAACGCATGCGCGCAAAGAAAACCAAGCCATCTTACAAAATTCTCTGATTCCAACTCAGTATAAGTGAAAGAGGCTGATTCTTTGAGGAAACTAACCTTGCATCACGCGGTGAGTGTATTTTTTTTTTTAAACCGCTTACACTGGCCATAATTGCACCCCTCGCTACTGCTGCCGCCTTACCTAGGTATCCCAATTCTTTGGACAAAATTTCGTTGAAGCAATGTTGGTCGGAAATTAAGTTGTTACGATTGGGCTTGTGGCTAAATTACAATAGCTGCACGCGTCGATCGATCAGGTTAAGCTACGCTTGCCGCGGTTGTTCCGTGGATGGGTGACCATCTTTACATACCAAGTCGACTCCTCCGTGCCTCGGAAAGCACGTTAAGCTGTTGGTCCCGGCTGTCATTTGTAGATCTTTGACAATCGTTACGGGTCGTCAGAAGTCGAAAGTCTGACAACCAGTCTTACCAAGGGGTATCGTATTATCCAGTAACTGGGTTGTGAAGGTCAGGAAGGCAGTCGCTCCATGTAAAATACTGGTATTCAGCTGCATCCGGTTAGACTGGAAGCTGACCCCAACATATGTAGTTGGGAAAACGCTAGGTAGATGATGATGATGATGATGATGATGATTAAATCTCGATGACTAACTACTTCTTTAATAATTTATGTCTATACTCTGTATATAGCAATGTACTATAGCACATCTCTGGCGGAAAAGCAGCTTTGACTTGACGAAACATCTATATTTATTTATTATAAATGTAAGATTCATATATGAATGTATCATCATCCCAGCTAATATTATAAATGCTAAAATAACTCGGTCTGTCTGCCTCGTACGCTTTTACGCCTAAAACGCTGAATCTATTGTCATTAAATTTAGCAAAGAAATATCCTGGCATATAGAGGAGGACATAGGCTACTTTTTTAAGCGCTAACCGACATCCACGCGGGCAGAGCCGCGGAAAAAAGCTAGTACATTATAAACCTGCCGGAATAAATTATCTAAATTATGATGAAACCGTTTCGTATAGTTTAAAGAACAACGGGGTCACACGGAGTGACGCTAAAAGCGACTCTTAGTTTACCTGATTTGAAGTATTGAAGACATGTTGGTGCATGTGTCTTTAATAAACCTAGCCTATAGATTTAGACCAACAACATTTCTGCAGAACTCAGCCCAATTAAAAGGCGATCAAAGGAGAAATTGCCGTAATCACGGCGCGTTGAAGACTGGTTGATTATATTGCAGTTTGTTGGGTATTGCAGAGGGCTGGGTACTGTTCTGTTTTTGGTATAATCCTGTAGGACCTAGGAGGTCTGTGTCCTTGATAAATTCCACCTTATTTCAAACAGTTCTGTTTAGCAGACACAAATTAAAAAAAGGTATGGTAAGATCACTAACAAATATGTTTTTTGCTCCTCTATCCTAAGGAATGTCGTTGCGAGTAAAATAACAATACATAGTCATCAAAAAAAGTCCTCACGACTCTTATGTTAGTTAGGTCAACTCACGTCATTGATCAGTACGAAAACCGCCCTTACTGCTACAGAATAAGGATTTTGTCAATGTCAAACTGTTACCATGGACGGGTTGACCATAGAACGCTCTCGTCCCTCATTGTATTATTTCTAGAATCAAACGTGATCAGAATATGTGTTGACAAGAAATTCTTAGTAAGACGATGACGATAAAATGCCATATAGACTGGGACATCAAATCAAATCGTTGTTTGTCGCTTTCTCTACAGGAAATTATAAATTTTGATGTGTTTGTTGTCTTGTATAGGATTTGGGTCATGTTTTTTTACCAGCGAAAGCAGAAAGAGGTGATGTATGTCTCTGTTATCATTTCAGCCGACAGACGTCCACTGCTGGACATAGAACTCCCTCAAGCTTCGACACATTGACCGATTCTGTGTTTCTTACGTCTATTGGATACTCGCGACTATCATGGAGAAACCGGCTCATCTGTTTGTGTCTATGTAATGATATTTTGCAGAATCTCATTGATGGACGAAAATAAATTGGAAATGTCTAAAAACCCGACTGCTGCAAGATCGCTTTCAAGCTCGGTAAATATTTAAGTTCAGTCTCTCAGCTTTGAGACCACTGCACCAGACTGTAAAAAACGATCTTATTTTGGACTTTTTAGTTGCAGTGGCGTTTTTTTGTTTAAACAACCTTTTAGTATTATATTTTTTTGACAGCACGGTTGGCGCAGTGGTTAAGCGATTGACTGCTGTGCTGCGTGTAGCGGGTTCGATTCCCGCACGGAACAAATATTTGTATGACCTACAAGTAGTTGTTCCGAGTCTGGCTGTTTGTGTTTGTGTATGTGTATTTAAATGTTTGTAAACGCACCCACAATACAGGAGTAATTCCTAGTGTGGGGCAACGTTTTTTTAAAAAAAAAAAAAAAAATTAGTATTATCTCCTCCTGCCCATTATTTTACATCGCATGACCTAGAAATCTCATCTACTAAAACCCATCCAAGGCTTTCCATGCTTCGAGTTTAAATAATCCCACGACTACAAAGATACATACGTATATACGCTGAAAAACAACACTTTCATTGCAGTCACACAGTCGGATAAAAAAGGAAGGCTATGGTAGACTGAAGTGAAGCTACCCGATACTGTACGTCATATAGATCAAGGAGATATTGAAGTAGCAAAAGTATGTCAAGGAACTGAATAAAAATACAGGGAAGGTCCTATACCGACAAGGACTAAGCTCCCACTGAAGAAGGCAAATAAAGAAAGGCTAGTATTTAGTTAATAACATTTATTTATTTTATTTTAATCCATCAACCATTTATGTACACATAAATAAACTGATAAGAACAAAGAAACAAAAATATACTTACAAAAGTGATACTTATTTCTAACGAATATCTTCCAATATAGCTGCCATTGGAAAGTATATGAAAATACATGTTGACACTGTGTGTACGAGTAGAAGAGAAAATTAAAACAAAGAACTATTTACATACGTAAAACATGTTAGATGAGAATGTTATTTTTTATTTTAACTGCCCTGTTGATTCCGTGGTCGCGAGTGCGACTGTTGAGCGTGAAGTCCTGGTTTGTTTTCCAGGTCGAGCATTCTGTTTGGGTTATCGATTAGGAATTTCTTACTAACAGGCCGGAGTTTCTCCCCGTGCCTCAGAAGGCACGTTAAGCCATTGGTCCTGCGCCTGATCTGTGTCGTCTGTCGTCGTCTGGGTCGTGTCTCATTCATTCAAACTGACATAAATTCACACCTCTGTCTGCGTACACACTTTTGCACCTTAATTTTGCTGGCGTCGATGGCCGAAATACGGTCTGGAGGACTACAATTTAAATTTTCTCACATCATATTTACATAATTGAAAAACTCGTAGGTTTAGAATAATAATATGTACAAGTATTTAAAAAACTTGAAAAAAAAACCACCGACTTCCAAAAAAACACTACAAATTGAAAAATTACTTTCATTTCGGAAGTCGGTGACTTTGGATATGTATTTTATTAAATTTTATGTCACCGCTTTCTGAAATTAAAGTTATTTTCAATTTGTAGTGTTTTTTTGGAAGTCTGTTGCTTTTTTTTTTAAATTTCATCATCATAGGGGTCAAAACAATGCATATTTAAGCGATAGCAACAGTCGCGGTTTGTTTGCTGTCATTTTTTGAAGAGTTTCGTTGCCTGTCTCCGAAACGCATCATCAGATCTATATTATTTTTTTATGGGACTATTTCGGGCAAAAACCCCTTTTGAACAAAAAAGAATTTTGCAAATCCGTCTATATATGACGGAGTTATGCCCGAACATAGAGAAAAAAATAAAATGAAATATATAAACATGTCGAATTGATAACCTCCTTCTTTTTGAAGTCGGTTAAAAAGAGAGGAGAAAAAATCACGGGACATCAAAAATTCTTCAGCATCACTGTCTACAGAAAAAGTGCCCAATAGGCTGGCTGATTCTTTGGCCCAAAAATTAAAGAAGTCTATAAGCGCTGGCGATGTCTTGAAAAATCAAGTAGGCACTTGGGCCCCAAATCCCTAGTATTTCAACCACAAACAGCATATTTCTGGACAGGGTGATGCGCCTCATGCGGAGTTGGGCAGGACATCCAGTCAAACGACGAGATTGCCGATGGAGTAAAGCTTTGACTGAATTTTATTGTGGCCAAAGTCAGGCCGAAGAAACCAGGTCCGTCCAAAAGTACGTTGGGTTGATGACGTCATTGTCGCGGGAATCACATGGATGAGTGGAGTGACGCACGGAACTGAGAAGTATGGCAACAAAAAGGGGGGGGGGGTGATTCCAGGCTGAGATGATGATGATGATGACATACTTCTACAATAAATATTGTTATGTAAGCCTTTGGTTACAACAGCCTAGTAAAGAAAAAATCGACTTCATTTTGCAGTAAATGTAAAAGTCACTTTCTAGTCCGCGAGCCAGTAAACAAAATAGATTATTATTCTTGTGATCTACAGATTTCAGAAAGTACCAAATCTAGGCTTTTTTTTGGGTGGGAAATCATCTAATAACTTCTCATGCTCTGGGTGGAGCAGGAGGGCGTATCAGATTTTTACTAACTAAAACCCACCCGTGTTCCTTCAGTTGTCTGTGTGCCAGGGGCCACGGTATCTCTTTCAAACAACCCGCACCCCTGGCAGACCAAATCTAGGCTAATATAAATATTTCATTAAGAAATCAAAAGAATGACGAAGTTATTTAAGAGATTCATGAATACAATTACCAGGCTTCTATAAATAGTGTGTCACAAAACTTTTTAACAAGAGACACATTTTTACTTTCAATTAAAAACAAAACTGCCAGTTATTTTTATGTTTTTATATTAGATCTAAGTAATAATTATGTTCTGATTTTGTTCTTTTTATATCTCTCCTTTCTCCTATTCTGACATTTTCCTTTACTTGTACTGTGAGCCTTGCTTCTATCCTCATGATTCTACGTCAACGACAGGTCCCGGTAGGCCGAGGATTTCTTCTTAATTTTATTTTATCCCTAGCAAAAACTCCAAGCATAGCTGGCTCTATACCGTGATGAGTGACCGACGCTTTATGATTACTCTAAATATTTACATGTAACCATTTTGTTTACATCAGCACCTACATCACAGGGTATTCTATTGTAAGCTTATCGCTTGTTCAGCACTTGAGTACGTGGAGTGTTCCTAGGAAGTGCATAGTTTTACCTTTGTTATGGCTGGCCAAGTTCACGGAATTGATAGGAATAAAATGACGCAGTAGCAAAGAACTACGTCGTCTGCATTCAAGGGAAATCCTTAAGCTACCACATTTCACAAAAGTATAAAAAATCCCTAAGCCCAAATTAAATGTATAATTATCTAAGAATAACTTCTGAGACACTTTTGCACGTCAATATTGCTTTTGTTAATAGTTTAAAACACTGGCATTTCCTAGCTGCCTGATCCCTGAGAAAAAATGCTGAAAAGAGGTCATGGTCTCTTTCAAAGTCCAAACATTATTTTGTTAGGGATTTATGTGGGTTTATCAACGTAGGGCCATTGTCTGGAAGGCCTTTTGAAGAAGGAGCCTTTGCAGCTTTGAGTTGACCTGTCCTAACAGTTGGCATGCCAGTCATTGTGTAGCTCAACTCTATAATTGGGAGGGAATATTTCGTGTCTCAAACTCACGCGAATGTACGTGAGCACCTCTTTGGCTTTCAACTTTTTCGATGAATGTAGGTTTCATTGGGTTTATACCACACAACAGCGACGAGAAAAACGGCGTTGCTGAAGATGTTGGTGGACAAAAACTTGCACTCAGAATCACTTTGTGCAGCTTGGTAACTGAGTAACACAATACAGTAGAAATGGCTTCCATTTTCACAGTTCCATAACATCAATTATGTTATTTACATTCTTGAGCACACAATTTTTTCGAACATACGAAGCAATGGATTCCTTCAAATGACTCAGATTTTTATTGATAGTGAGTTACGTAATAAACGGGCGCAGGTTTCAGAAAAATCTTATCAAATCTTTGCTTGGAAACAGCTAATTATGTTATTATTCAGTAAAAATTGTATGTCTTACTTTGCCTATTCCAAATTGTTTATATGTTACTTTTAGTAAAAATTATTTCTACGTATTTTATCCGCAAAATAACATATGTTTATTTTAATATCAATAGTGTTATTTTCATGTGTTAATAGAATAAAGGTTAAATATTAAAAATAGATTGAATATCTTGAAAATATCCGCTAAATAATTGAACATAAAAATGATAAACGTATTTAAAAGACACACAAATAGAACTGCACCATCTCCCAGACTACAACAAGGCTGAACTAATTACCGCAGTCAGAAGTCAGCCCGGAAGTCAGTCTCGTCTCGAGGTGCACTCATCGATTACTATCGATTAGTCATCGACGTCCCGTGAGTCATTTGAGTCAGTCGATCGACTCAGTTGCCGCTTTGCAAATTTACAGCGGCTTTATGAGTGTAGGAGATTTATATTTTGTTTTGATTGAGTCACTGAGTAACACGATACCCTTTGGTAAGACTGGTGGCCAGACTTTCGGGCTTCTAAAGACCCGTAACAATTGTCAAAGATCCACAAAGAGGCTTGGAAGGATCTTGGTATGTATAGATTCACAGATTAACCGCAGCAAGCGTAGTTTAACCTGACCGATCGACCGTATGGCTGTTGTGAGTGTAATCCATATACCTACTTTATTTTAAGCATTTGTGCATTTTGGTAGCCTGAAGCACAGGTTCAACCTAGTTCAGGCAAATTAGCAACTGTGTTCTATTTTAGTTGGTAAGGTATTTATTGTAAACGTGCCCCTTTTATAAATAAATTATTTTATTATTATTATTACCTATTATTATATAATCTAAAAAAGGCCAAGTGCAAGACGGACTCGCAAACGAAGGGTTACGTTACGTACCAAAAGGCAAATAACGCCTAAAAAAACACGTGTCTTGTATGGAGACCCCATTAATTTTAAACTTTGTTTTTATTATTTGTTGTTATAGCGGCAACAGAAATACATATTCTGTGACAATTTCAACTGTCTACCTATTACGGCTCATGAGGTACAGGCTAACAGATAGACGGACGGACAGTAGAGGCATAGTCATAGGGTCCCGTTGGAACCCTAATAATGACAGCCGGGACCAACGGCTTAACGTGATTTCCGAAGCACGGAGGGATGTCAGAATGTAATGGATGGTAACCCATCCACGACCCGTCTAGCTGCTATCATTTAGCCACGAACCCCTCTGTAGGCCAAAATCAAAATCAAAAGTCATTTATTCAAATCAGGCTGAGAATCAGCACTTTTCGAACGTCAAAATACATTCAAAATACATAAGACAGTCCCCCAAAACCCACCCTTCACCACTTCCTAGTACTTTAGCCGAGAAGAAGAAGTGGCGCAACAAACTCCCCAGCAGCACAGCTGTCTGTTTAGTCGGATAGACTTGATTCTATACATATGTATATAGGCAAAATAATAAACATTTCGAGACACAGAACATTAATTAAATAATTAGTCATACGTCAGCTAGCCATGTCAAAATACCAACAAATAAAATGAAAAGTGAACTCAAGCACAAATAAAAAAAAAAAATGTTAATAAAGTATAATAGCAAAATAAAAGCTACTTGGTATAAAGGGTGTGATAGCTTACCTAAAGGTATAGCTAAGTACTTGGTATGTTTTAATTAATAAATACTCCAGGATTAGCTAATAAATACCCAACAACGTAACATCGATCCGATAATAAGTGACATAACGAATTCTTGCATTATAAACGTGATAATGTCAAAAACAAACAAGTGCTTAAGTCAACAATAAATTTATTACGCACATGATTTATAGCTATTGACTAATCATGTTGCGTTAGACGATATTTGTGGGAGAAACTAAATAAAAACAATGTACGACCGTGGATAAAAGACGGACTTTGAACTATAAGAAGGTTTGATCAGTTAATCTTTTATTGAGTGTTGTGTTGTGATTGGATAAATAATTACAGCCGGGTCCTTACCGCGGTTGGTCCGCAGATGGGTGACCATCTTTACATACCAAGACCCCTCTGTGCATAGGAATGCGCGTTTAGCCGTTGGTCCCGGCTGTTATTCTTAGATCTTTGACAGTTGTTACGGGTTATCAGAAGCCCGAAAGTCTGGCCACCAGTCTCACCAATCGGGAGGTTCCTGCTTCGCATAAGGCGGGAGGAAACGCCTGGGTGTTTCCATTGCGAAGATCGCCCTGAGGATACGGTGGAGCATACGGTGGAGGTCTGCCCAGCTTGGGCGGAGCACCGCCGTGTCCTCGTGGAGGCGATCGGTGGCGGCGATCTCTCGCGTCCGGCCCTGGTCCAGGCCATGGTACGGAGCGAGAGTGCATGGCTAGCAGTCGCCTCCTTCAGCGAAGCAGTTATGCTCGCAAAAAGGGAGGCGGCGCACGTGAGGGAGATGCAGTACATGCGCCCTCACAGCCGTGGCCTTCGCAGGAGACGCCCTGGGCGTCGGGAATCCCAGGCTGATTCCCGGCCACCGTAGGCGCGGGCTTGCGAACGGCGAGTAATGGGTAGCTCGCTGTCCGGTAAGGACCAAGCCCGTGTCGACGGCGCGTTGTGTTCCACGCGTGCCTCAAAGATATGTCAGCAACAACTGATGGGGCCCGGAAGGGCCGATGCTTGCCAGGGGTGCGGGTTGTTCAAAAGAGATACCGCGGCCCCTGGCACACAGGCAACTGAGGGAACACGGGTGGGTTTTAGTCAGGAAAAGTCTGACACGCCCTCCTGCTCCACCCAGAGCGGGAGAAGTTATTTGATGATTTCCCACCCAAAAAAAAAACCAGTCTCACCAAGGGGTATCGTTTTACCCAGTGACTGGGTTGTGGAGGGTGGAGGTCAGATAGGCAGTTGCTTCATGTAAAATACTGGTACTCAGCTGCTTTCGGTTAGACTGGAAACTGACCACAACATCGTAAGAAAATGCTAAGCAGATGATGAGTGTCGTGATTGGATGAAAACCAGAATAACAGTAAGTAATCATAAAAGTTGGGATTAGATTTGAAAACAGTCTCAAAGTGAACAAAAACATTGTAACAATTATAAAATGCTTTATCAAGCTATTCTGAAATGGTAGTACAGACGAAGGAAACATTAATTAATACTTCTCATTTAATGTTAATTAACTGTTGATGCTGTTGCTCGTGGCTAATAATAGCCACACGAGTCGATCGATCAGGTTAAGCTACGCTTGCCGCGGTTGGTCCGTGGATGGGTGACCATCTCTACATACCAAAACCTCTCCGGGCCTCGGAAAGTGGATCTTTGACAATCGTTACGGGTCGTCAGTATCGTTACCGACTCGTAGTCACACCAGATTATCACATCAGTGTGAGAAACAGCATTTTCATTCTCGTTTGTCACACCACTGATTTTTCCACACCATTTATTCCTAACTAGTGCTGTCCTAGCTTAATAGCTAAGCTAGCCCTAATGCATGCCCATTAGGGAGATCCCGGTCTCAAAAATACGGGTTATTTAAAAAATAGTGGTTAACGTATGAAATTGCCGTTGTATAGTAATATACACTTCAAATAAAATCAAATCAAATTATTTCGGATAAAAATCCATAGGTGTTAGTAACGATGAACTTAGCCTAATTTTAGTACAATTTAATTGTTTTAATTTAAGCATGCGCCGGGTTGAGCGCCCTTCGCATGAACACTCTGATCCACTGCTTCAACAGTGGCGAATCCCACCGCTGCGCATAGTTGACCCATAGACTGCACGTGCAGAAGGACTGACAATACGCAATTGACATAGATCTTCGTGGCGTGAGATTTTCGTGTGAAACTTTTTTCACGTGCTACCTATGAGGTTCTGCTTTGAAAACAATTGCAACATTACAATATTGACTCATTGATGCAAATCAAATCAATAAGTTAAAAAAAATGAAAAATAGGTGCCTCATCTCATGATATGACTGATCTGCAGAAAAAAAATGCGTGTTGAAGTTTTTGTTGTCTTGTTGAATCGGTACAGAAATTAAGGAATATTGGATCGAATTGTGACATGTGACGAAAAGTGGATTATTTATGATAAACATAAGCCAGAAAAATGCAATGGCTGACCCCAGCATAAAGCAAACTTTACCAATAAAAAGGTAGGTTATGGTAACTGTTTGGTGGTCTCTTCATGGTGTTATTCAGTATATAGCTTTCTCAGGTCTTATTAATTGATGCCTTATAAGTTAAATATGGTGTTTTTTATAGAATTACATCTTTATCATGAACTTTGAGGAGGTTCCAAGATCCAGCTCCAGCAAGTCTGGCAGCATTTTTTACGTGCGTTACGTGAACATGTAATAAAATATTAAGAGCACTTGGTGGAAGCGCAAGCAGTCTCCGCAAGCATTTGAAAAATGTCCAAAATGTGGAAGAAACAACGTGATTATGAGATTGATTGATTTGTTAATTGAAAGCAAAGTCATTTATTCAATTTAGGCTGAGAATGAGCACTTTTCGAACGTCAAAATACATAAGAGACAGTCTCCTCCAAGTCCAGTACCGAAAACCCAGTCCCGGTTCTTGAGAAGGCACCGGTACTGCAACCACTACTAGCTATAGGTACTACTTACTTGGTTAAATTAGAAACCTTCAAATAACGTATTAGCTTATATTTTTTCCCGACTGCGCCAGAAGGAGGGTTATGTTTTTCGAGTGTATATGTATGTATGTATGTATGTATATTTCTTTGGCACGCTCTGTAACCTAAACGACTTGATAGATTTCAGTTTGAGAGGTGCCGTTAGATTCGTCTTCATTGTAAGAGTAGCCAGGGAGGGTATTTATATCAAAATTGAAAAGAAAAATAGCCGATTTTTGGCACCACAATATGTAGGTATCTATTTAAAAATGAAAATTCTCAAAACCTATTCGGTGGCGAATAAAAATGAAAAGGTTTCATAAATAGGTCTCATTAACGTCAAAAATAATTATATTAACTAAAAACTGAAACAAAAAAAAATGAAAAATTAACGTACCATTTTCTATCAGCGCTAACTCCGTGCGACTGTTTGAAGAGGGTCCAAACGGAACTTTTTCCTAAAAACAAACTGGGATTGTATAAATCATTCTCCTGCCGGTCGGTAGACTTTTCGCCTCTCATCATGATGTGCATGTACCTAACAGCATAAATCTGGATTCATCAGAATAGGAACCTACTCGAATTATTACTCTTGCCCGTTTTTTTGTCTCTCCATCCATTGTGCGTGTTCGCGTGCGTAAAATAAGTACATACCTAATCGTGCTATCTCGATGTTTATTTTTTTAATTTTTTTATGTATGTTCCCCGATTACTCGAAGATGGCTGGACCGATTTGGATAAAAAATGTTTTGTTTGAAAGGGTATAACTTCCCAGGTGGTCCCATGATCATCAAGTCAGGATCTGATGATGGGATCCTGGAGAAATAGAGAGAACTCTTCAAATTTATAGGTACACTTGAAGCAATTTGTGTAGTTTTTGGAACAGTACTTTCTCGGAGTGGTTTTATTTCAATTTCGTGAAGATCTGATGAAGAACTTCGGAGATAGGCAACGGAACTCCTCAATAAATGATAGCAAATGGACTGGGATTGCTGAAATCTCATGTCTGTCTATTGCTTACACCAGTTAATAACATAACATCACGCCGGTACGCTGTGAAGGGGTAAGCACATGTGAACCACTAAAAAGAAAAAAATAAAAACTTTTTGCGTCGGTTTAAAGTCGGTGACTTTGGATATGTATTTTAATTTTAAGTCACCGCCTTCCGAAATTAAAGTTATTTTTCACTTTGTAGTGTTTTTTAGGAAGTCCGTTGTTTATTTTTTTTGAAAAAAGATTTTTTAATTTCTCCTCTCCTGTAGTGTGTTATTATGATCTGAACAATTGTTGATCAAATTAAGAAAAAAGTTATGGTCCCTTCATGCGATAGTCATAACATGGATAAGGTTGTAAAGCAAAATACACATAAGCAGCCTACAATGTTCCCACTGCTGGGATACAGGTCTCCTCTCGGTGAGAAAGAATGGGCCGTAACCCACCACGACTCCACGAGGACCCAGTGCGGGCTGGTTGATGTAGCATGTCTCTGAGTTTTTGGTTCTAACACATGCCGGTTTCCTCACGTTGTTTTCCTTCACCGTTTTGAGAGCTGTGGTGATTAAATAATTAACACAGAGTAAAGCAGGTTTTTGATGAGCTATTGCCATTTGAGAAGAAAAGTCTTTATGTAATCTTTAATTTAAGAAAAAAAAATGCAAATTATGTTTTGAAGATAAAGAAAGTAACAATGGTACGTTCGATACGAGAGTACGAATTGTACCTTCAATATATCACATAAATTATCTTAAATTTACATATTTGTTTAATGATGATTAATATATTAATATAAATTATATTTTCTTTAAAACATCTGTTTTAAAGAAAATATAATTTTATGCAGGTCTATGACGTCAATTAAGTATAAATCACCTAATAACACAACTTGAACAAATTGTGATAATTCTGAAGGATGTGATATTTGCATATTAATCGGTAATTTAAACAGAGTAATGTTTTTTTAATTTACATGCAAAATTTGAACAGTATATTTTATTATTAGTTATTCTTATTTGCTATCGAACACTGTTCATGAAGAAAAATTAATTACATAACTATGAATGTGAATTTTTAATGTGAAAAACAACTTAAATACATACTTATATAGCCTGTTGATACATGCTGTTTGTGTTTTTTTTAAAGGTTAGATCATATTATAGTGGTGTGGTTAAGAGACCATTAAAATTGATCAACCTTCTCTATGGGGTCAACATCGCCATCACCTGCTAAGCGTTTTCCCAACTATGTTGGGGTCGGCGTCCAGTCTAACCGGATGCTGCTGAATACTAGTATTTTACAACGAGTGACTACCTATCTGACCTCCACAACCCCGTAACTGGGTAACACGATACCCCTTGGTAAGACTGGTTGTCAGACTTTCGGTCTTCTGACGACCTGTAACGACAGTCAAAGATCCACGAATGATAGCCGGAATCCACGGCTCGTGTTTGCCGACGCACGTTGCACGTACCCTACATACGAAGTATATACTTTTCTTATTATAGTCCGGCAGTACCGGTGCCTTCTCAAGAACCGGGACTGGGTTTTCGGTACTGGGCTTGGGAGAGACTGTCTCTTATGTATTTTGACGTTCAAAAACTGCTGATTCTCAGCCTAAATTGAATAAATGACTTTGCTTTCAATGAACAAATCAATCAATTTCATAATCACGTTGTTTCTTCCACATTTTGGACATTTTTCAAATGCTTGCGGAGACTGCTTGTGCTTCCACCAAGTGCTTTTAATATTTTATTACATTTTCTGCGCTTTGCCTCATTTTTAATATTTACACGTAAATGATGCCAGACAGCTACGACTTGCTGGAGTTGGATCTTGGAACCTCCTCAAAGTTTATGATAAAGATGTAATTCTATAAAAAACACCATGTTTTACTTATAAGGCATCAATTAATAATAAAACATAATACCTTTTTATTGTTTTTTTTTTTTTTTTTTGGTGGGAACTCATCAGATGACTTCTCCTGCTCTGGGTGGAGCAGGAGGGTGTGTCAGACTTTTACTGACTAAAACCCACCCGTGTTCCGTCAGTTGCCTGTGTGCCAGGGGCCGCGGTATCTCTTTCGAACAACCCGCACCCCTAGTAGGCATCGGCCCTTGCGGGCCCCATGAGTTGCTGCTGACATCTCTTTGAGGCGCGCGTGGAACACAACGCGCCGTCGACCCGGGCTTGGTCCGTACCGGACAGCGAGCTACCCATTACTCGCCGTCCGCAAGCCCGTGCCTACGGTGGCCGGGAATCAGCCTGGGATTCCCGATGCCCAGGGCGTCTCCTGCGAAGGCCACGGCCGTGAGGGCGCATGTACTACATCTCCCTCTCGTGCACCGCCTCCCTCTTTGCGAGCATAACTGCTTCGCTGAGGGAGGCGACTGCTAGCCACGCACTCTCGCTCCGTACCATGGCCTGGACCAGGGTCGGACGCGAGAGATCGCCGCCGCCGATCATCTCCACGAGGACACGGCGGTGCTCCGCCCATGCAGGGCAGACCTCCACCGTATGCTCCACCGTGTCTTCTGGACGATCTTCGCAATGGAAACACCCGGGCGTTTTCTCCCGCCCTATCCAAAACAGGAACCTCCCGAAACAGCCATGTCCGGTGAGGACCTGTGTCAGGCGGAAGGTGAGACGCCAAGCCGCCTCTCAAGCCACTCCTCAAAGAGGGGACTTACCGCCGCAATCGTAGCGTGCCCAGCACTGGGTTGCAACAAATGCATTTTCCACGTCGCCATGAGATCCTGCCGGAGCTCTGTCCGCCGTGCCGCGATTTCCCGCGGCAGCGGAGTGACGCCCTGGCGTTTTACCTCCTCGCACTACTCCCCAGTGTGTGCGAGGACCGTTGCCTCCAGATCCCATGGCGGCAATCCAGCAAGGAGGCCCGCCGCCTCACCGGAGTTCGTGCGGTATCCCCGAATCATCTGGATAGCCATGAACCTATGGGCCGCCTTCAACCAGCGTGCTGGTTGGCATCTCAATGTAAGCGCCCACACCGGCGCCCCGTATAGGGCCATGGCCCGCACGACCCCCGCGTAGAGCCTCAGGCAGGAGGCGTTTGGCCCCCCTAGATTGGTCAGGAGCCGCTTCAAGGCAGCCCCGGCCCGCTCCAGTCTGGGAGCCAAACGTCAGAAGTGCTCGGCCAAGTTCCACTGGCTGTCGAGGACGAGTCCTAGATACTTCATCGTCGACTCGACGCCGATGTGAACCCATCGTTGGCGCATTCCGAGGACCATGAAACCACATGGCCTCGGACTTGTGCAAGGCCACCTCGAGTCCCAGTTGCCGGATCCTATCCACGATTGTCGCAACCCCGTGTGCCGCTAAGTCAGCCGCCGCCTGGTACGACCTCCCCTGCGCCAGGACCAGCGTGGCGTCAGCGTAGCAAACTATGCTGACGCTGCTAGGGAGGTTGGCGCGCAGCACCCAGTCGTACCCGATGTCCCACAGATGCGGCCCCAGTACCGAACCCTGTGGGTCACCGCACGACATCTCTCGCCGGTTCCACTCTCCTTGGTAACCGGGGTAGATGACGGCCCTGTCCGTCAAGTAGGCCTCGACCACACGACAGAGGTAGGTCGGCATTCGGTGATATTGGAGTGTCTCCGTGATGAAAAATTGCCGTATTTATCATTATCTCATTTCCAACCGGTCAGTACTAGATAAGCTTGTATTATCATAAGAAACACTATGGCCATCCAAAGCTGAACATAGGCTATAGCTTGCACTACTTACCACAAAATATAACATATTATTCCATTTTTATTAGTTAATTTCATTTTACTGAGACATGAAAACACTTTGTACCTTATTATGAAGAAATCGGCAGAAATCGGAAGAAAACGCCGATCAGCAGATCGACTTTATTAGAATTTGTAGGTACTACACTAGTAATTATCGCATACATGGTGTGAAAAAATCAGTGGTGTGACAAACGATAGTAAAAATACTGTTTCTCACACTGGTGTGATAATTTGGTGTGACTATGAGTCGGTAACGGTCAGTATCCCGAAAGTTTGACAACCAGTCTTACCAAGTGGTATCGTGCTACCCAGTTGTGGAAGTCAGACAGGCAGCCGCTCCATATAAAATCTGCTGCATCCAGTTAGACTGCAAGCGAATCCCAACATGGTTAGGAAAAGGTTAGGCAGAATGATTGGTATAGCTAACAACCTGGCGGCAAATAATATGGTTTTTAATAAAGTTCCCTATCTCCCGTACTACATTTAGGAAGCATACAATTGCTCTAATAACCCTTTTGATAGTGAGTGTCGGTATTACCCAACCACCTACATAACTTGATACCTGCAATTCGGTACTTTAACGATATCCTTACATAATATAATTTGAGGGGTCAAGTCAAACTGGTTCGGTGCACATCTACCAAACGTTCGATAAGTGTTACAAAGTTCTCCATGCATTCAGTTACTGGAATTTCTACTTTGTCGTGAACAAATAAGGATTGTTTTGGTGGTAAAAGTAAGTTGGTGGTTTCAATTCGTTGTTTTTATTGCAAGTAATTGAGTCATTAGCCACAGATGAAACGAATGCAGTATGCCAAGGTTGTGTAAATATTAGTTTAAAGCTTGTTGTCTTAACCTATCAAAGCTGACTGATATATTTTGTAAATATTTTTGCGAATAACATATCACTGGAAAACGTTTAATAGTATACTTTATTTTCAAATATCTACCTCACTGAGAATGCTGTACTTTGATAAAGTACCCTAGAAGAACAATATTAACTTATCGTTCTAAGAACTATTGTTCTAACACTAAAATACTAAAATAAATATGGACCTTAGTCTGAAATAAAGTTGTATTTATTTATTTACTAGCTTTTGGCCGCGGCTCCGCTCGCTTGGATATCGGTTATCGCTTACAAAAGTAGCCTAATACCCTGCTCCATATCCCAGGCTCCTCGAGAAAGGCCAGCAACGCCTTGGTGTAGCTGACAATCTCACGGAAATACGATACCCCTTGGTAAGACTGGTGTTAGACTTTCGGGCTTCTGACGACCCGTAACGACTGTTAAAGATCCACAAATGACAGCCGGGACCAATGGCTTAACGTGCTTTCCGAGGCACGGAGGGGTCTTGGTATGTAAAGATGGTCAATCATCCACGGACTAACCCCGGCAAGCGTAACTTAATCTGATCGATAGACCCGTGCAGCTATTGTTACTTAGCCAAAAGCCCCTAAAAAAGTAGGAACTTACCTTTTTGAGGGTATTAATTCAAATCGAAACAAGACACGAGATCCCAAAAAAAAAAGGATTTTCCTAAAAACGTAGACCTAAACTGAAACAGAGCCAATTGTTCATGGACCTAATACAAACAATAAAGATGTCGACTACCGGTTTTTCCGAAAATTCGTATAAGTTTCAAAACAAAATAAAATAAAGGAAATGGAAAATAAATTATGGTTCTACTATATTGTCCTACTGTAATTCATTATGCTGTGACAACTACAGTAGTACAGCCTGTACAGTAAAACGTAACAATTATAAAATGCTTTATCAAGCTACATATTATAAAATGGTAGGACAGGCGAAGGAAACATTAATTAATACTACTCATTTAGTGTTAATTAATCGTTGATTCTGTTGTGGGGCTCGTGGCTAAGTTATAATAGCCGCACGAGTCAATCGATCAGGTTAAGCTACGCTTGCCGCGGTTGGTCTGTGGATGGGTGACCATCTCTACATACCAAAACCTTTTCGGCCCTCGGAAAGTGGGTCTTTGACAGTCGTTACGGGTCGTCAGTAGCCCGGAAGTTTGACAACCAGTCCTACCAAGTGGTATCGCGGGTAGCAGTTGTGGAAGTCAGATGGGCAGTCGCTCCGTATAAATTCAGCTGCATCCAGTTAGACTGCAAGCCAATTCCAACATAGTTAGGAAAAGGTTAAGCAGATTGATTGGTAAACTTGACTGCCACGCGGACGAAGTGAGTAAAAGTTAGTTGGTAGGTAGTAAACACAATAACACATTCCCAAAGCCAGGACCACTCGCAACAAACGAACATAACCTTGCTTTGGCTATTCTGTTGTCCGCTAAACATAGCGAACGGATCTAGGCCTCCCGCGCACTTTCTTCCCATCAAATCTCCATATGGATACGATATACGCATAAATAATTTGACACAAAAAAACAAAATGTGTGAAAAAATCGACTCTGGCGCCGGGTCAGTGACCCCCGTGGTACAGATGTTGTTTTTATTTAAATATTATTATAACACGCATGTAACGGTGTTTTGGTTCACTTGTTTATGTACAGGGTGTTTATAATTCAAAGAGAAAGGAATGGTAGGATAAATCGGACTTCCTTTGTCTGTAATAGCACAGATACTGAAAACTGGGTGTTTGCAAAATACACCCATGATGCTCGAGTAACTACTGTTTTCGTTATTCTGAGTTATGACTGATTTATTTAAGCGATTATCTGGAAGATATGTTTAAGAGACGTTTATTAGATCACTACCTTTTGCCGGAAATTATCCTACGGGAACGCACTAACAAGATAAAAAGAATCATATGTGTTAATTCAGGTTATAAACTACAATCTGTTTTCCAAATTTCAGCCAAATCCGTTCAGCCATTTTTGCGTGAATAAGTGACAAACATACAAACATACAAACTTTTACATTTATTAACATGAAATAGGATAGCAGGAAGAAGGATAAACACCAAGTTTTTTGAGAATGAAACTAAAACGCAAATGATAATTACTTTTATTTAATAACATAGTAAACAATTAGGTTTGACCGCAGTTTTAACTAGCAGGCTAATATCTGTATACCGGAGGTATACTATCCTAAGTCCATTTTTTTTTATTGGACTTAAAATAGTATACCACTAAGTAGATCTATAAATGTTTGTTTCAAGGACATTACAAAGTGAATGTCGAAAAAAATGGACTTAGGATAGTATACCTCCGGTATACAGATATTATAGAACACGAACTCAAAAACACCTAAATAAGCTAAAATAGGACTAGATTAAAATAAAGTTACCCTTTACTGGTTTCTACTTGTTGTTATCTTCTAAATGATTATGTTTATTATAATTGAGCAATATTTCGTCTGAAACGCTACAAAACGAGCTGATAAAATGTGGAACAAACTGACAAGCGTTGTTTGAAATCGCCAGCGAAATTAGTGACGTGGTGACCAAAGGTCAACCTGTACGAAAGGACATTTGGTATGTGAATGAAAATATAAGCTTAGTCCAATGATAATTATGTAATTTGCTTTATAAGTCTTCAACAAATAAAAATAGTCTCCTTTTATACCATCTTAACATCATATTTGTCAATGTTTTACTTTTCCATTTTAGTGCTGATCCTAACATATTCATCTCTACTCCAAAATGACCTGCTAATACTTTACTCCTTCTTCTCAAAAGTCCCCACATACTTCTCAGGCTTAAATCTCCTAAAGTTCCACCCGAAACTCCTTTGCGTCCCTGCAGTCCTATTCAACGATGGCGAAGAAGGCAGAGATTCTTCTGGCCTAGAGAGAGTAGAAGAGTCTTCTGGGAGGGAGAGATCAGTAGGAGACACAGACATATTAGGAGTGAAGAGGAGATTGGTGGATGCCTTCAGGTCTTCTTCAAAGTCTTTCATGTAACTGGCACTGCAGAGGGGAGTTTCGACTTGTTCGACTGTGTTTAAATTCTCTTCGTCGACCTTGTAGGATTCTTCGTTTTTGCTGTAGCTGTGGAAGAAGAAAAGAAATTGATAAAAAATTAATTCTCTCAGCCAGATGGGGAGCAGAGGTGGCCCTGTGGTAACTTCGTTGACGTACGAGTTGCAGGTCGTAGGTTCGAACCCAGGCAGGCGTTTTTCTTTGGGTAAATTATTTTATCACTATTTCTCTCAAAATGGTGAAGGAAACCATCGTGAAGAAACATGCAAGCATGTCTCAGAACTAAAAAATCAAAGACATGTATCATCCATCAACCCGCATTGGGTCCGCGCGGTCGATTACGGCCCACTCCCTATTACCGAGAGGAGCCCTGAGTCCCGGCAGTGGAAACGTTATAGGCTGAATATCGTTTCAGAAATGACCACAGTTTTCAGCTCCAGCCATCGATAGCGAATATCTGTCGGAGGAATAGCGGTCGTCTATTTAATTTAAACATAAGTTTCGGTTTTTGGATGTGTGAGTAGCGTTAACTTGATTTCTTCGAAAATATTGATTGATTTTCGATTCGGTACGGAAGGGTATCGAATGGTTGTGAATAACTAAAAAGGACGCGGCCCATATTACCAGGTTCTTCTCTGGAATAATGGCCTATAATTTTTATGATTTTAAATAATTATTTCAAAAATATAATTTATGCAAGATTAATATGTGAAAATGGACAGGGAGAGGAAGACTAAAATAACGATTGATGAATTGTGTGAAAGATGATAAAAAATACTGAGTTGTTGTTGTTATTTGTTGTTGTTATTGTGTTGCTGTATGTTGTTGTTGTATGTTGTTGTAACAGACATGCCGAATAAATTAGTACAAGGGCAGGAGGGTGACGATGGATAATTAATACTATGATCACAGAGTCGTGTATTCCCGTTGACCCCGTGGGCCGTGTCCCCGTTAAAAAGTGACAAAGGAAATATAATCAAATAATTAAATTTACTTCCCGCTGTCCCCGTTACGTTAAAATTATAAGTAATAGTGCCATTTTAGAGAAAATATTATACCTATACAAAAATGTATAAAATAACAAAAACAAATACATCAAATTTAAAAAGTTCAATATAACGAAATAATAGCAATACACGTGAAGTTTTAAATGATCTAAAATGTAAATAATAGTATTAAGTAGTATATTTTGTTAAATACGGGCTTTGCAACCGCGGATCGCTGCGTATGTTTTATTTCCCGCGGGTAGTACCGGCTAAAAAGTACACTATTTGTAGCTTACGAGTATAAACTATTCCACAACCAAATTTTGTCAAGACCCGTCCAGCGGAGATTACGTGACTGCGGCACAAACATTTATAATTTATGATTTTATTATATGTATGAATGTTTTTGTTTAAAAATATTTGTATAATCATATAGCAATGAAATTGCGTAGGTATTTGTTTCTTTATTGGGTACCTAGTAAACTATTAGTTTTTTTAGAGTTTACTAGGTACTCATTAAGGAAACAAATACCTACACAATTGACTTTGAAAAAGGAAAGAACGTTAGAGGTTTCCAGCGACTGGGACCGCAATTAACAGGAACCGCGCTCTCAGTTGCCCTATCCATTTAATTTTAATATTTTACTTCTGACGACTGGAACTACCCATAAATGAATATAAAACTCTATTGTTCAAGCCGTAATAATCAAAGAAATCAACTACAACTGTATAGTAAGTTGATTATTTTTAATATGATTAATCCTATGTTTGATAAACTTCTACCAAATGATGACAATCTGGTACCTCATGCAGAATATGAATTTGCAAAAAAAACTACTTATGAAAGTAAATATTATTTTTTGTTTAAATATTTTAAATTTAAGTCTAATAAAAAATATCTTTCATTTTAGTTTAAGGCTTGCCGCGCTAAATTACCCACGTTTACATAAGAAATAAAAATTTAATGTGGATAACGATACGTGAAATCTTAACCGTCCGTTGTCCGTTTGTACATAACGGGGACAATGGAAAGGAATTTTATGACGTCACGCTGTTCCCGTGACGGGGACACGGATTGCGGGGACAACCGGAATACACGCACAGGGTTATGTAGACACAATATTTAATACTGTAACTAAAATATTCCGTTCTTGGAAAGCTTGGCTACGAAACAATTTTACATGCAGAAATCAACCTGCAGTAACACATTATACCTCATTAATACAAGATGATGAAACACACAAATTATATCAATCAGTAAGTTTCCACATAACTGTTGAATGAGAAATGGCTTTCAAGGGCAAAAAAATCAACCTTGCATTTTGTTACATTGAAAGTAATTAGTAATTCATCATACAAACATACGTCATTCTTGTTGTAAATACATACGCTAATTAGCTGTGTGTCTGTTTATGAACCAACGAGTAATTACGGCCACCAAAAGAGATAAGTAACCAGGGACCGTCGGATATAGTTAAAGTTTACTAAGAAACCTATGGATGTTTTCGAAATAGAAAACAAACAAATCATTTATTTGGGGGCTGCTGCAGGTGCGAAAAACCTCAAATGGCGTATTAATTCTAATCTTATTAGAACCTACATAGGTATATGTTCTAGCTGTTTGGGGTTGTATCTCTAAGGCCATGGGTCCGATTTCCCACTTAATTTTCCGAGATATTGCCAGCGGTGGGTCGACTATTTGCGTGACCAGAGGGCTGGTCTATTTTTAAAAAAGAATCGGAATTGTCATACAACGTGTCAATGCTGCCAGCCTTTCGGGCACTTTTCCCGTTGACAACGATGCGGATGAATTTTTTGATGCGATTTTTTTAATTTTCAAAACAAGTTATTGGGTAATATAATAAAAAATAATTACATTACTTAATAACTCAGTTGTGGAGGTCAAATATGTAGCCGCTCCATGTAAAATACTGGTTTTAACCTTACCCTACCCCTTGGTAAGACTGGTTGTCAGACTTTTGAGCGTCTGAGTACCCGTAATTACCTACTGTCAAAGATCTACAAAAGACAGCCTGCTTAACGTGATTTCAGCTTTGCACTAAATTAATTGAAGTAAACACTTACTGCACTACATTCTTGAACCGGTATCCCCAGATGATCTCCTTGGATAGGTACGATGTTCTGCTCTGTGTGGTAGTGCCCATGTTCTTAGACGCACCGGTCAAGCAGATTACGATCTCGAATCTGAAAGATAAGATATGGTGTTTCTTTTAAAATGACGTAAGGGTCTTCTTCATACGAGTCGACGGCAATCTTAATTGCGCCAGCCCAGACTTTTGCTACGAGTTCAACATCAATTCAACATCATATTACTCGCATTTGATAGAAAAATAGCTAAAAAGGCATTTAGACTTAAACTAGCAAATAATCTCTACCATGATGGTCTCCGATTCCTGAAGCAATGTACGAGTCGAGAAGCAAGGGTTACGGTCGAACCGATCAGAGTAGCTAATTTGTTATAAGTAATTAGCCTGTGGAGATTGGGTAAGAATTTGCATCTCTCTGATACCGTTCATAAGACGTCATCATCATTATCGTAATTTCAGCCAAAAAACGTCCACTGCTGGACATAGGCCTCTCCCAAAAGGGGGGGGTTTTGCCATAATCGCCACGCTTGGCAGGCGGGTTGGCGATCGCAGTATGGTGATAAAATGCTTAGAGAACGCTGCTGCCCATTCTCTAGTAAGTCCCTTAGTCGCCTTCTACGATACCTATGGGAAGAAATATACGTTTATAAGTATCAATACAAAAATAACCTAGACATAAAAATGGCCATGGGCGCGCCGGTACAACATGGGACTTAAACATATCTGGCGATAAATATAGGCCACTTATAGGCAGTTATACCTCTGCTTTACGCTTCGAGAAAAACAGCGTGATGTTATATTGTAAATAATAATGAAAAGAATAACAATAATACCTATAATCCATCATATCTTGTGCAGAGAAGTCATAAAGAGGGCTCTCAGCATTAATAACATGGACCACTGTGATGGGCCACAGGAGTAACGCACGAGATTCCTTCAGCTCTAACTGGTGCATGTAGTTGTGGACCAGCTCACCTTCTAGTGTCCTGAAATGTTAGGGCAATTATAATAATTTAGACAGTCATTTATTACATACCAATATTATGTGTAATTATTTTACAAATATTTATTTAGAAATGCATGATCAAGGTAATTTTAAACAAAGTCGGGATAAATAGCACAGGACCAAGTATGCTGCCCTGTGGCACATCTTTAAATGTTAATTTTGGTTATCTCGTACAGTCATCACTATGTCATTTTTTTTTTCAAATCTTTAAATATTCTCACCTTCGAATAACACATACCTGATAGGTTTGAGCATATAAGCGGTGATAGTACTTCCTATAAGATGCACGTTCATCAGATCCCATACCCGGAACTGAAGACAAAGCTCGCCATCACGACGACATACCTGAAAAGAGAAAAATCATTTTACAACACAATTGGGAAGTGAAAAATGAGGAAAAGGCTAGGCAGACGATGATGAATTGGGAATGGAATAAGGAATAAGGAATAAGTTTTTATTTATGCTTCAGTTTACAAAACAGGGTTTCGTGTTTGAAGCCTCCTTTTAAGCAAACAATGCCTGTGTTAGGAGACTCCGCTCTTCCATAGTACAGCATAATATTTACAAGAAATCCGTAGGTATTTAATGAAATAAAAAAAAATATATGAAATAAAAACAAGTACAAACAAGTATGTTAGTGAGAGTGTGATTAGAGTGTGAATACCTGTGCATAGTTTGTCTGTATAAGAGAGTGTATGTTAAAGTGTAAGTGAGAGTGTATGTGTTTGTGTATGGGTGTGTGTATGTGTGTGTGTATCTGCTACTTTATGTGCTCCAAAAGTGCCTCTGTTTCATCATATGTAAGTGTCTTTATCCAACTAGTTATTATTTTCTTACATTCATAACTTTTTTTTGTGTATATGTAAATATGTTTG